>OX401405.1:38314110-38830744 GCA_947846245.1 Cerastoderma edule | reverse complement strand
CCGCTGCCACTGCTATTTCTACTGATACCGCTGCCACTGCTATTTCTACTGATACAGCTGCCACTGCTTTTTCTACTGATACCGCTGCCACTGCTTTTTCTACTGATACCGCTTCCACTGCTATTTCTAATGATACCGCTGCCATTGCTTTTTCTACTGATACCGCTGCCACTGCTATTTCTACTGATACCGCTGCCACTGCTTTTTCTACTGATACCGCTGCCACTGCTTTTTCTTCTAACACCGCTGCCACTGCTATCTCTACTGATACCGCTGCCACTGCTATTTCTACTGATACTGCTGCCACTGATTTTTCTACTGATACCGCTGCCACTGCTTTTTCTACTGATACCGCTGCCACTGCTATTTCTACTGATACCGCTGGCACTGGTTTTTCTACTGATACCGCTTCCACTGCTAGTTCTACTGATACCACTGGCACTGCTATTTCTACTGATACCGCTGCCACTGCTTTTTCTACTGATACCACTGCCACTGCTATTTCTACTGATACCGCTGTCACTGCTTTTTCTACTGATACCGCTGGCACTGCTATTTCTACTGATACCACTGGCACTGCTATTTCTACTGATACCGCTGCCACTGCTTTTTCTACTGATACCATTACCACTGCTATTTCTACTGATACCGCTGCCACTGCTTTTTCTACTGATACCACTGGCACTGTAATTTCTACTGATACCGCTTCCATCGCTTTTTCTACTAATACCGCTGCCACTACTTTTTCTACTTATACCACTAGCACTGCTATTTCTACTGATACCGCTGCCACTGCTATTTCTACTGATACCGCTGTCACTGCTTTTTCTAATGATACCGCTGCCACTACTATTTCTACTGATACCGCTGGCACTGCTTTTTCTAATGATACCGCTGCCACTGCTTTTTCTACTGCCACCGCTGCCACTGCTATTTCTACTGATACCGCTGCCACTGCTTTTTCTACTGATACCGCTGCCACTGCTTTTTCTACTGATACCGCTGCCACTTCTATTACTTCTGATACTGATGCCACTGCTTTTTCTACTTATACTACTGGCACTGCTATTTCTACTGATACCGCTGCCACTGCTATTTTTACTGATACCGCTGTCACTGCTTTTTCTAATGATACCGCTGCCACTGCTATTTCTACTGATACCGCTGCCACTGCTTTTTCTAATGATACCGCTGCCACTGCTATTTTACTTCGATACTACCGTCACGCTTTAATGATACCGCTGCTACCGCTATTTTACTGATACCGCTGCTACTGTTTACTGATACGCTGCTACTGCTTTTTCCTTACGCTACGTTATTTTAACATACCGCTGCTACTGCTTTTTCTACTGATACCGCTGCTAATTGCTTTCTACCGCTACTGATGCTACCAAGTATTTACCGCTACCGCTTTTTCTACTGATACCGCTGCTTAATTGCTTTCTACCGCTACCGCTGCTTACTGCTATTTCTACCATACCGCGCTACTGTTTTAATGATACCGCTGTCACGTTTTTACTGCTACTGATGCTACCAAGTATTTACCGCTACTGTTACGATGCTGACGCAGCCACTGTTATTTCTACTGCTACCGCTGCCACTGCTATTTCTACTGATACCGCTGCCACTGCTTTTTCTACTGCCACCGCTGCCACTGCTATTTCTACTGATACCGCTGCCACTGCTTTTTCTACTGATACCGCTGTCACTGCTTTTTCTACTGCTACCGATGCCACTGCTATTTCTACTGCCACTGCTATTTTTACTGCTGACGCAGCCACTGTTATTTCTACTGCTACCGCTGCCACTGCTATTTCTACTGATACCGCTGTCACTGCTTTTTCTACTGATACCGCTGCCACTGGTATTTCTGCTGCTACCGATGCCACTGCTATTTCTACTGCTACCGTTGCCACTGCCATTTCTACTGCTCTGCTACTTCCACTGCTATTTTTACTGCTACTGCTGCTACTGCCACCACATCAACTGCTAATTTTTCTGCTACTTCTGCTGCTTCTACTACTTCCATTGCTAGTTCTACTGTTGCTTCTCCTACTGCTACTTTTTCTATGACTACTTCCACTGCTATTTATACTGATATTACCACTTCTTCAACTGCTAATTTTTCTGCTAGTTCTGCTGCTTCTAATACTTCCACTGCTTTTTCTACTGCTCTGCGTCCACTCCTACTACTACTTCCATTGGTTTTGTTCTACTGCTGCTTCAACTCCTTCAACAACTTTGATTGCTTTTTTTCTACAGCTACTGCCTCAACTCCTACTTCTCCTTCCATTAATCTTTTCTACTGCTTGCTGCTTCAACTCCTACTTCTACTTCCATTACTTTCTTTCTACTGCTTGCTGCTTCAACTCCTACTACTACTTCCATTAATTATTCTACTGCTTGCTGCTTGAACTCCTACTTATACTTCCATTACTTTTTTTCTACTGCTTGCTGCTTCACCTCCTACTTCTACTTCCATTGCTTTTTTTCTACTGCTTGTTGTTTCAACTCCTACTTCTACTTCCATTACTTTCTTTCTATAGCTTGCTGCTTCAACTCCTACTTCTACTTCCATAACTCTTTTTCTACTGCTTGCTGCTTCAAATCCTACGTCTACTTCCATTGCTATTTTTCTTCTGCTTGCTGCTTCAACTCCTACTTTTACTTCCATTTGCTTTCTATCTACAGCTTGCTGCTTCAACTCCTACTTCTACTTCCATTGCTTTCTTTCTACTGCATGCTGCTTCAACTCCTACTTCTACTTCCATTACTTTTTTCTACTGCTGCTGTTTCAACTCCTACTTCTACTTCCATTGGTTTTTTTTTTATTGCTACTGCTTCAACTCCTACTTCTACTTCCATTTCTTTTTTTTCTACTGCTTGCTGCTTCAACTTCTTCTTCTACTTCCATTACATTTTTTCTACTGCTTGCTGCCTCAAATCCTACTTCTACTTCCATTGGTTTTTTCTATTGCTACAGCTTCAACTCCTTCTTCTATTTCCATTACTTTTTTTCTACTGCTTGCTGCCTCAAATCCTACTTCTACTTCCATTGCTTTATTCTATTGCTACAGCCTCAACTCCTACTTCTACTTCCATTGCTTTATTCTATTGCTACTGCCTCAACTCCTACTTCTACTTCCATTACTTTTTTTTCTACTGCTTGCTGCTTCAACTCCTTCTTCTACTTCCATTACTTTTTTTCTATTGCTACTGCTTCAACTCCTACTTCTACTTCCATTACTTTTTTTTCTACTGCTTGCTGCTTCAACTCCTTCTTCTACTTCCATTACTTTTTTTTCTACTGCTTGCTGCTTCAACTCCTACTTCTACTTCCATTACTTTTTTTCTATTGCTACTGCTTCAACTCCTACTTCTACTTCCATTACTTTTTTTTCTACTGCTTGCTGCTTCAACTCCTTCTTCTACTTCCATTACTTTTTTTCTACTGCTTGCTGCCTCAAATCCTACTTCTACTTCCATTGGTTTTTTCTATTGCTACAGCCTCAACTCCTACTTCTACTTCCATTACTTTTTTTCTACTGCTTGCTGCTTCAACTCCTACTTCTTCTTCCATTGCTTTTTTTCTTCAGCTACTGCCTCAACTCCTACTTCTACTTCCATTGCTTTTTTTCTTCAGCTACTGCCTCAACTCCTACTTCTACTTCCATTAATCGTTTCTACTGCTACTGCCTCAGCTCCTACTTCTACTTCCATTACTTTTTTTCTACTGCTACTGCTTCAACTCCTACTTCTACTTCCAATTCTTTTTTTCTACTGCTACTGCTTCAACTCCTTCTTCTACTTCGATTGGTTTTTTTCTATTGCTACTGCTTCAACTCCTACTTCTACTTCCATTGGATTTTTTTAATTGCTACTGCTCCAACTCCTTCTTCTACTTCCATTGCTTTTTTCTACTGCTACTGCCTCAACTCCTACTTCTACTTCCATTGGATTTTTCTACTGCTTGTGTTTCAACTCCTACTTCTAATTCCATTGCTTTTTTTCTACTGCTACTGCCTCAACTCCTACTTCTAATTCCATTGGTTTCTTCTACTACTACTGCTACTTCTACAACGTGCTACAGTGGTGGCTAACCAAATATCAAACACAAGATGTATGTGATTGTATCTTGGACTTGGCTAGTTTGTACCCAGTAAAACTGGTCCATAATAGCTATAATACCATAAAAGGTTTAAAGGACTATTAACCAGATTGACATTTTTAACTTTTTAAACTAAATTGTCGCCTATTGATAAGACGACAACAAAAACTTGTAAAATAACATATGATTTGATTATTGACAGCTTTCCAATACCGTTCATAACCCTACAGAAAAGATATAGAGCACTTATATCGCAGATGTTGCATACCGATTTTTTCGGGTTGCAGGCAATCTATGAAACCAAGTTGCACGTTGAGTGTCTTTTGTATATCCGTGCACACACCAAAATCGAAGCAATGGAACTGTTTTGGGATATCGCTCTATTGAAGCGAGTCGAGCTATTAGAAGTTAGGCCACATCCTTAAGGTTGAAGCTGGTTTCTTGCCATCCGTTTGATAGTAACCAAGCAAAGACCGTGTGTAGTCGGGATGATCCAGACGCAGATATTCCTGAGATGTCTTTGTAATTAAAGTTTGGATCATTGATGATGATGATAATAATGATGATGATAATGATGATATAATGCAAATATTACTTACCAAATTGTGACGGTTCTCTAGGTTGGGCATTGAGACCTGCACATAAACTCACAGTCTGAAGATTAAGAGCATACATATAAGTATGTCTTATATAGAAGAAACATTAAATGAACACGAATCAAGCCAGGAAGTTACTTTAAAAGAGTATTTTGCTGTGATTCCAAATTATATTCATAATCTTTAGTTAGCAAATCACTGTATTCTGTAGAAGTGGACAGTTCTACAGGAAAGAGGTAAGCGTCCTCCATATATAACATCGGTTAACGAACGCAGATAAAGGACAAAGGTAGTTATTTTTCAAACTTAATTATTTTGTATCGTGTGTGAAACAAGTTATTTCAACTAAGATGAATCGCTTTCGATTCTGATAGATGTACCCTACCGAGTGGACCAAGGCTCTTCCACCAGTACTACTGTAATTAACGACAATAAGTATTGGTCTATCTCACCACTGTCCCCAACGACAATAAGTCTTGGTCTATCTCAACACTGTTCTCAACAACAATAAGTATTGGTCTATCTCAACAATGTCCTCAACGACAATAAGTATTGGTCTATCTTACCACTGTCCTCAACGACAATAAGTATTGGTCTATCTGAAAACTGGCCTCAACGACAATAAGTAATGGTCGATCTCACCACTAGCCTCAACGACTATATGTAAAGGTCTATCTCAACACTGTCCTCAACGACAATAAGTATTGGCTTATCTCACCATCGTACTCAACGACAATAAGTATTGCTCTATCTCAACACTGTCCTCAACAACAATAAGTATTGGTCTATCTCAACACTGTTCTCAACGACAATAAGTTTTGGTCTATCTCACCATTGTCCTCAACGACAATAATGTCTGGTCTATCTCACCACTGTCTTCAACAACAATATGTCTTGGTCTATCTCACAACTGTCCTCAACGACAATAAGTAATGCTCTATCTCACCACTGGCGTCAACGAATATAAGTATTGGTCTATCTTTCCACTGTCCTCAACGACAAAAAGTATTGGTCTATCTCACCACTGTCCTCAACGACAATAAGTATTGGTCTATCTTACCACTGTCCTCAACGACAAAAGTATTGGTCTATCTTATCACTGTCCTCAACGACAATAAGTATTGGTCTATCTCAACACTGTCCTCAACGACAATAAGCCATTTTAAAACCATACCATGAATGATAAATTTACTTACTAGGATCGAAATCAAAATGATTCTTTTGGAGAACTCCATGTTTATCTGAAAATAGCAATAGAAGTATAAAAAGCATACTTGTACTCATATTTATTTTATTAACCGTACAGAGGAATTAAACATATCACTATGGACTATTCCGTTCTATAATTATTCGTCCTAAAAAGCCAATTTTACCAAATCATTTAAGTAGAGAACTCGAGCATCCTAACTGTTCAAACTGTCTAGTGAGGTTTCTCGATCTATTCTTAAATTGCTCATAAGGTCTAGTTAGATATCTCGATTTATACACACTCTTCATACTGTCTAGTGAAGTTTCTCGATCAACCCTTACATTGATCATAAGATCAAGTTAAATATCTCGATTTATACACACTCTTCATAATGTTAAGTAGTGTTTCTCGATCTATCCTTACACTGTTCATAAGGTCAAGTTTAATACCTCGATTTAAACACACTGTTCATAATGTCTTGTAGTGTGTCTCGATCTATTCGTACACTGTTCATAAGGTCAAAGTCAAATATCTCAAGTTATACACACACTGTTCATAAATTCTAGAAGTGTGTCTCGATCTATCCTTACACTGTTCATAAGACCAAATCAAATATCTCAATTTATACACACACTATTCATAATGTTTAATAGTGTGTCTCGATATATCCTAACATTGTTAAAGAGGTCAATGTCATATTAACTACAACTGTACCACGATCTATTCACACTGTTCATACTGTCATCATGTACTAGATATAAATTCCCTCATTACATTTTGTTCTGACTACATGTGTACAAGATGTACCTCCCCCACTGTTTATACTGACTACATGTGTACCAAATGTACTCTCACTGTTTATTCTGACTACATGTGTACTACATGACTTCCCCCACTGTTTATACTGACTTCATGTGTACAAGATGAACCTCCCCCACTGTTTATACTGACTTCATGTGTACTAGATATACCTCGCCCCACTGTTTATACTGACAAGATGTGTTCTCAATGCACCTTCCCAACTGTTTATACTGACTTCATGTGTACTAGATGTACCTCCCCTCACTGTTTATACTGACTACATGTGTACAAGATGAACCTCCCCTCACTGTTTATACTGACTACATGTGTACTACATGTACATCCCCCACTGTTTATACTGACTTCATGTGTACTAGATATACCTCGCCCCACTGTTTATACTGACAAGATGTGTTCTCAATGCACCTTCCCAACTGTTTATACTGACTTCATGTGTACTAGATGTACCTCCCCTCACTGTTTATACTGACTACATGTGTACTTTATGAACCTCCCCCACTGTTTATACTGACAAGATGTGTACTTCATGTACCTCCCCTCACTGTTTATACTGACAACATGTACACTAGATGTACCTCCCCTCACTGTTTATACTTACTACATGTGTACTAGATATACCTTGCCTCAGTGTTTATACTGACTACATGTGTACAACATGTACTTCCCCTCACAGTTTATACCGACTACATGTGTACTCCATGTACTTCCCCTAACTGTTTATACTGACTACACGTGTACTAGATGTACCTCCCCTCACTGTTTATACTGACTTCACGTGTACTATATGTACCTCTCCTCATTGTTTGTACTGACTTCATGTGTACTAGAAGTACCTCTCCTCACTGTTTTTACTGACTACATGTGTACTAGATGTACTTCTCATCAATGTTTATACTGACTACATGTGTACTACATGCACCTTCCCTCACTATTATTACTGACTACATGTGTACTACATGTACCTCTCCTCACTGTTTATACTGACAATATGTGTACTCCATGTACCTTCCCCACTGTTTGTACTGACTACACGTAAACTAGACGTACCTTCCCTCACTGTTTGTACTGACTACATGTGTACTCCATGTATTTCCCCTCAATGTTGATACTGACGAGATGTGTACTCCATGCACCTTCCCCACTGTTTCTACTGACTACATGTGTACTACATGTACCTTCCTTCGCTGTTTATACTGACTACACGTTTACTAGATGTAGTTCCCTTCACTGTTTATACTGACTACATGTGTACTCCATGTATTTCCCCTCACTGTTTATACTGACTACACGTGAACTAGATGTACCTCCCCGCACTGTTTGTACTGACTACATGTGTGATACACGTACCTCCCCTCACTGTTTATACTGACTACATGTGTGATAGATATTCCTCCCCTTACTGTTTATACTGACTTCATGTTTACTAGATGTACCTCCCCTCACTTTTTATACTGACTACATGTGTACTAGATGTACCTTCCTCACTGTTTATACTGACTACATGTGTACTAGATATACCTCTCTCACTGTTTATACTGACTTCATGTATACTACATGTACCTCCCTCACTGTTTATACTGACTTCATGTGTACTAGATGTACCTCCCCTCACTGTTAATACTGACTACATGTGTATTACATGTACTTCCCTTCACTGTTTATACTGACTACACTTGTACTAGATCAACCGATCCTCACTGTTTCTACTGACTACATACGTACTAGATATACCTCCCCACTGTTAATACTGACTACATTTGTCCTAGATGTAACTCCCCTCACTGTTTATACTGACTACATGTGAACAAGATGTACCTCCCCCACTGTTTATACTGACTCCATGTGTACTCCATGTATTTCCACTCACTGTTTATACTGACTACATGTGTACAAGATGAACCTCCCCTCACTGTTTATACTGACTACATGTGTACTAGATGTACCTTCCTCACTGTTTATACTGACTACATGTTTACTAGATATACCTCTTCTCACTGTTTATACTGACAAGATGTGTTCTCCATGTACCTTCCCAACTGTTTATTCTGACTTCATGTGTACTAGATGTACCTCCCCTCACTGTTTATACTAACTACATGTGTACTTTATGTACCTCCCCCCCCCCCCACTGTTTATACTGACAGGATGTGCACTCCATGTACCCCCCCCCCCCTCACTGTTTATACTGACTACATGTGTACTAGATGTACCTCCCCTCACTGTTTATACTTACTACATGCGTACTAGATATACCTTTCCCACTGTTTATAATGACTACATGTTTACAAGATGTACCTCTCCTCACTGTTTATACTGACTACAGGTGTACTAGATGTAGATCCCCTCACTGTTTATACTGACTACATGTGTACCAGATGTACTCTCACTGTTGATACTGACTACATGTGTACTAGATGTACCTCCCCTCACTGTTTATACTGACTACATGTGTACAAGATGTACCTCCACCCAACTGTTTATACTGACTACATGCGTACTAGATATACCTTTCCCACTGTTTATAATGACTACAGGTGTACTAGATGTAGATCCCCTCACTGTTTATACTGACTACATGTGTACCAGATGTACTCTCACTGTTGATACTGACTACATGTGTACTAGATGTACCTCCCCTCACTGTTTATACTGACTACATGTGTACAAGATGTACCTCCACCCAACTGTTTTATACTGACTACATGCGTACTAGATATACCTTTCCCACTGTTTATAATGACTACAGGTGTACTAGATGTAGATCCCCTCACTGTTTATACTGACTACATGTGTACCAGATGTACTCTCACTGTTGATACTGACTACATGTGTACTAGATGTACCTCCCCTCACTGTTTATACTGACTACATGTGTACAAGATGTACCTCCACCCCACTGTTTATACTGACTACATGCGTACTAGATATACCTTTCCCACTGTTTATAATGACTACAAGTGTACTAGATATACCTCTCCTCACTATAAATACCGACTACATGTGTACTTCATGTACTTCACCTAACTGTTTATACTGACTACACGTGTACTAGATATACCTCTCTCACTGTTAATACTGACTACATTTGTCCTAGATGTAACTCCCCTCACTGTTTATACTGACTACATGTGAACAAGATGTACCCCCCCACTGTTTATACTGACTCCATGTGTACTCCATGTATTTCCGCTCACTGTTTATACTGACTACATGTGTACAAGATGAACCTCCCCTCACTGTTTATACTGACTACATGTGTACTACATGTACATCCCCCACTGTTTATACTGACTTCATGTGTACTAGATATACCTCTTCTCACTGTTTATACTGACAAGATGTGTTCTCCATGTACCTTCCCAACTGTTTATTCTGACTTCATGTGTACTAGATGTACCTCCCCTCACTGTTTATACTAACTACATGTGTACTTTATGTACCTCCCCCCCCCCCCACTGTTTATACTGACAGGATGTGCACTCCATGTACCCCCCCCCCCCTCACTGTTTATACTGACTACATGTGTACTAGATGTACCTCCCCTCACTGTTTATACTTACTACATGCGTACTAGATATACCATTCCCACTGTTTATAATGACTACATGTTTACAAGATGTACCTTTCCTCACTGTTCATACTGACTACAGGTGTACTAGATGTAGATCCCCTCACTGTTTATACTGACTACATGTGTACCAGATGTACTCTCACTGTTGATACTGACTACATGTGTACTAGATGTACCTCCCCTCACTGTTTATACTGACTACATGTGTACAAGATGTACCCCCACCCCACTGTTTATACTGACTACAAGTGTACTAGATATACCTCTCCTCACTATTAATACCGACTACATGTGTACTACATGTACTTCACCTAACTGTTTATACTGACTACAAGTGTACTAGATATACCTCTCCTCACTATTAATACCGACTACATGTGTACTACATGTACTTCACCTAACTGTTTATACTGACTACACGTGTACTAGATATACCTCTCTCACTGTTTATACTGCTTACATGTGAACTACATATACCTCCACCACTGTATATACTGACTACATGTGTACTAGATATACTTTTCTTACTGTGTATACTGACTTCATGTATCTAGAAATGAAATACCGGACACAGTGATTTTGTTGATATCAATTACCACGAACATGAAAGATCAAACTCAAGGAACAGTTTAAATTCATTGCTTTGACTCAAAGCGATGTGTTTCAATTACATCTGTATTTCCCAACCGTCTAGTCTTTTAATCGAAATGTGTCAAATAATTACATAACCCCCTCAACCCTATGACTGGTCAAGAGAGAACCGTACAGACGTGCACTATCTCCCTCAATCCTATGACTAGTCAAGAGAGAACCGTTCAGACGTGCACTATCTCCCTCAACCCTATGACTGGTCAAGAGAGAACCGTACAGGCGTGCACTATCTCCCTCGACCCTATGACTAGTCAAGAGAGAACCGTACAGACGTGCACTATCCCCCTCAACCCTATGACTGGTCAAGGGAGAACCGTACAGACGTGCACTACCTCCCTCAACCCTATGACTGGTCAAGAGAGAACCGTACAGACGTGCACTATCTCCCTCAACCCTATGACTGGTCAAGAGAGAACCGTACAGACGTGCACTATCTCCCTCAACCCTATGACTGGTCAAGAGAGAACCGTACAGACGTGCACTATCTCCCTCAACCCTATGACTGGTCAAGGGAGAACCGTACAGACGTGCACTACCTCCCTCAACCCTATGACTGGTCAAGGGAGAACCGTACAGGCGTGCACTATCTCCCTCAACCCTATGACTAGTCAAGAGAGAACCGTACAGACGTGCACTATCTCCCTCAACCCTATGACTGGTCAAGAGAGAACCGTACAGACGTGCACTATCTCCCTCAACCCTATGACTGGTCAAGAGAGAACCGTACAGACGTGCACTATTTCCCTCAACCCTTTGACTAGTCAAGAGAGAACCGTACAGACGTGCACTATCTCCCTCAACCCTATGACTGGTCAAGAGAGAACCGTTCAGACGTGCACTATTTCCCTCAACCCTTTGACTAGTCAAGAGAGAACCGTACAGACGTGCACTATCTCCCTCAACCCTATGACTGGTCAAGGGAGAACCGTACAGACGTGCACTATCTCCCTCAACCCTATGACTGGTCAAGAGAGAACCGTACAGACGTGCACTATCTCCCTCAACCCTATGACTGGTCAAGAGAGAATCGTACAGACGTGCACTATCTCCCTCAACCCTATGACTGGTCAAGAGAGAACCGTACAGACGTGCACTATCTCCCTCAACCCTATGACTGGTCAAGAGAGAACCGTTCAGACGTGCACTATCTCCCTCAACCCTATGACTGGTCAAGAGAGAACCGTACAAACGTGCACTATCTCCCTCAACCCTATGACTGGTCAAGGGAGAACCGTTCAGACGTGCACTATCTCCCTCAACCCTATGACTGGTCAAGGGAGAACCGTACAGACGTGCACTATCTCCCTCAACCCTATGACTGGTCAAGGGAGAACCGTACAGACGTGCACTATCTCCCTCAACCCTATGACTGGTCAAGAGAGAACCGTACAGACGTGCACTATCTCCCTCAACCCTATGACTGGTCAAGAGAGAACCGTACAGACGTGCACTATTTCCCTCAACCCTTTGACTAGTCAAGAGAGAACCGTACAGACGTGCACTGTCTCCCTCAATCCTATGACTGGTCAAGAGAGAACCGTACAGACGTGCACTATCTCCCTCAACCCTATGACTGGTCAAGAGAGAACCGTACAGACTTGCACTATCTCCCTAAGGTTCTAGAGACAGCTTTATATAAATATTGTTCATCTACCTAGCTGTGTTCAGAAACACTTGCTGCATCCTTTATTACAGACAACGTTTGAGAGCATTGTGACAACAGGAATATTTCGAGATCAAATACTTATATTGTACAAAGGGATAAAGCAATGTTTCATTTAGTAGTTTGATCTTTTACCTAGTCGGTTCAATGTTGTCTGCTGCGGACATTTTGACAGACAATCTTTGGGAGAATTGGGGCAAGTGGGAAATACGCTCTCCATGAGTGGATCCTTTCTTTTCCACAATATTTTCAATTTCTATTAAGCATGAACACAGCTTTATTCTATGTTCTGTCAGTTTGTCTATATGTGTTCAATCTGTCTGCTGCTGACTTAACGAATATATCAACCATTGAAGGAACTGTGACAAAAGGAGTATTCGCTCGCTGTAGGCGAATTCTCCTTTGCTCACATTATTTTCACAGTTTTTCATAGGGTTATCTAATATATTTGTATACATATGTTCAATATGCCTGCTACATACCTCTTGAAACAGATAATACTTAATTCCAAATTGCATGTTAATGCTTTTTAATAATCACGTACCATATATATCAGGGAAATATTGTAAAAATTATGTTTGTATTATGGGCCGGAGGCCTCATATATTGTGAATAGAAATTATTTGATTTGATCTTAACGCTTTCGTGATGAGCCAGACATTTTTATTTAACCGAGAAATTGCTGATCCAAATTCACCAAACAAACGAACTGCAACACATTCCTGTGTCTTCAGTGAATGTGATACTCTTCTATAGTTTTGACAATGTGGTATGGTGATTATACCCATGCCTAACAAAGTACACCAGAAAACCATGCGTTTGAGACGAGATATGTTGAGATAATGTACATCAATGTGAACTATATGACTAAATGTTTACAAAAAGAAACTTACAAAGAAAGGGTTTATCTCAATTTGCTAATTTAAAGGTAGTCTACTCAATGACCTACGGGCGTTATTCACAAGCAAACCAATCTACAGAATAAATAAATGATATGTTAGTCTGTCGCTGTTATATCTATATAGTACTTATATTCGGCATCTGTCGAAAAGCAGAAAGAATATACAAAGCCGAATTATTCTGAAGTTTTTATCCTTATTTACATAGGGAAAGTGATCATTTACGTTATGTTTTTGGAAGACCAACATATCTCTTTCGTAAAGGTTTCATCAGAAATATGCCTCACATAGGTATGCTTCCTGTTCTATATGACAGTCGATATAATTAAGGACTTTCACAACACTCACATCGAGTAAAACCCTATAAACCGCCATTTAGTTTGTATTCAAATACCTTTATCACATAGCAAAACTTGTTCTAGAGTGTTGTAGGAAGTGTTTTATTACACAATTCAAATATATGTATGCCCCTAAAGCGTAAAACATTTGTTTTTTAAACAGCGTATTATGTGCAATTCATTGAGGGATATAAAGGTGTACAGTGATTGTACACTGAGAATCATTTACAAATAGTCAACAGCAGGCGAAATAGGCAGCTGGTCATACAATCGTAGAAATGAGTTATTTTAAGTAGTTAAAGAACAACTTACCCGATCCCTGACTACGCCACTCTTCGACTGTCGTGATATCCCAATAAAACTCAATGATGCATGGCGCTCTGTACATTTACTTCAACACCGAGCGTCGTTTACACCCAAGGTATTTTAGTTAAAGTAATTCCGTTGTAGTTCATCCATGACGATGTTCATGGTATATGCTTAGCTCAGTCGACTGTGAAATAAAGGATTTACAAACTGTTACGGATAAAACGTTGTTGCTATATCAAATGACGAGAGAAAAACAAAATGGAATGACAAATCCAATACTAAACCAAATAATAAACCAAATATCAAACAAAATCATTACCAAATATTGAACCAAGTACCAAACCAAATACCAAACCAAATACTTAGCCAAATGATTAACCCAAAATTAAACCAGCTACAAAACCAAATGCTTAATAAAATACTTAACCAGCTTCTAATTCAAATAAGAAGTCTCATACCAAAAAAAAAATATCAAATACATATTGGAACAAATACCAAACAAAATATTAAACCGAATACCAAACCAGATACCAAACCAAATACCAAAACAAATAATAAAGCAAAAAGTATACTTATAACCAAATACTTTACCGGGACACTTTACCAAATACTTAACCAAATTCTAAATTTAAGGGGATCATTAGTATCTAACACTTTAAAACAAGTCTTTAGAGGTAGTTCTATGAACAAGCTATAATTAATTGTTGAAAGCTGATATTAAGGTGTGTGTTGGGGGAGGGGGCATACGTTCTGAAGCAAACAATCGTGTTTATGATAAGAGATTAACTTGAGTTCACAAGCGTTATAAGTGTAAGACTTTGATACACTATTAGATACCTGTTGCAGTAAGGGTTATCCTAGTTTTGCCCGAGAACGCATATAAACCCCCTTACGGTTTTGTTGTGAACTAGCCCAGTACACAGGTTAAAACATTTAGAAATAATGGAACAGACAGTGTCTGTAAAGGTAATGTAAGTTATGACTGAGGAAGTAAAGAACGTAGAAGAGCTGGACAAGACAGTAACAGTTGCTGCACAGTAGATAGAGATGGTTAAGTTGGTTGAGAGTATAAATGATAAACCCAGGTTGTCCAGACAGGTTAATAGTCATTCGGAATACCTCGGCCATTTCTTAAGATACCTCGGAGGTAATGGGGAGCCATTGACGAAGGGCATGTCCGTTTGCAGTCGTATCTACACGGCAATCCCCGACACAAGCCGGGGATTGCTGAGGAGATACGATTGAGAAAATATGAAACAAAGATGTGTTGATATGATTATCTTTTATAAACATTAAAAAGAAACCATTCAATTGTGATAACCAATGTGTGTGTATTTACATAAATATATAGTGCCTGTGTGCATATTGTAATCATGTGCGTTATCCGCCGGAAAACAGCCGAATTACCCGAGGATTTCCGAGGTATATCTACCGACTTGTGCCGGGGATTGCCGAGTTGATACGACTGGTTGAGAGCGTGCTTGGTAATTTGCATTACAGTCCACACTAGGATGTGTTATAGAGTGAAACAGCGTAGGCAGTGACTGTAAAGGTAGATGAACTAAATGCTTAGAAAGTAAATGTTATAATATATAATGAGAAAAGAGTACGTATATGTTACTGTATGTGTTTGTGTTGTTCACCAACATTCGCCGTCTGTTGCCCTCTATGCATGAATGATTATGACGCGTTATGTTTCATACTCGGCAGTATTCCGAACACAGTCGAGACCATTCGACATAGTCCGTCACGATTGATCTTTTTTTTCAATCGCAAAAATACCCAAATGAAATAAAGTTATATTGATGGACTGTTGTTCACTACTTCATTGTTTTTGATAATTTTCAACAGATAGATTTGAGGTATGGGCAATTTAACATACATTGTAACCTAATAACACCAAAATAACACTTATACACCACCAGTTGAATAACAGCGTCAATGCTCTTATGGTAACAGTCTCCTCATTATAAACCATGTGGTCGGACATTACGGACGACTCCGAGGATATCTTTAGATACTCAGCATAGCATGTATATCATGCTAATCAGGCAGGTCAACAGACAGGGAATGTTGGTGAGCACCAGTGAAGGCTGAGCCATTGACTGTATAGGTAACTAACGTGTACGTTATTGTAGTATAGGCTGAGTCAAGGCCAGTAAATGTAAATGAACTAAAGATGTGTTTATAGTATATGTTGAGGCAAGGCCTGTATATGTAAATGAAGTAAAGGTTTGTTGTAGTATAGACTGAAGTAAGGACTAAATTTGTATATGAAGTAAAGGTTTGTTGTAGTAAAGACTGAAGTAAGGGCTATATTTGTATCTAAAGTAAAGGTTTGTTGTAGTATAGACCGAGGCTTGGGCTGTATATGTAAATGAAGTAAAGGCTTGCGTTAGGATAGACTGAGGTTAGGACTGTATATGTAAATGAAGTAAAGTCTTGCGTTAGTATAGACTGAGGTTAGGACTGTATATGTATATGAATTAAAGGCTTGCGTTAGTATAAACTGAGGTTAGGACTGTATATGTAAATGAATTAAAGTCTTGCGTTAGTATAGACTGAGGTTAGGACTGTATATGTAAATGAAGTAAAGTCTTGCGTTAGTATAGACTGAGGTTAGGACTGTATATGTAAATAAAGTAAAGTCTTGCGTTAGTATAGACTGAGGTTAGGACTGTATATGTAAATGAAGTAAAGTCTTGCGTTAGTATAGACTGAGGTTAGGACTGTATATGTAAATGAAGTAAAGTCTTGCGTTAGTATAGACTGAGGTTAGGACTGTATATGTAAATGAAGTAAAGTCTTGCGTTAGTATAGACTGAGGTTAGGACTGTATATGTAAATGAAGTCAAGTCTTGCGTTAATATAGACTGAGGTTAGGACTGTATATGTAAATGAAGTAAAGTCTTGCGTTAGTATAGACTGAGGTTAGGACTGTATATGTATATGAATTAAAGGCTTGCGTTAGTATAGACTGAGGTTAGGACTGTATATGTAAATGAAGTCAAGTCTTGCGTTAGTATAGACTGAGGTTAGGACTGTATATGTAAATGAAGTAAAGTCTTGCGTAAGGATAGACTGAGGTCAGGACTGTATATGTAAATGAAGTAAAGTCTTGCGTTAGTATAGACTGAGGTTAGGACTGTATATGTAAATGAAGTAAAGTCTTGCGTTAGTATAGACTGAGGTTAGGACTGTATATGTAAATAAAGTAAAGTCTTGCGTTAGTATAGACTGAGGTTAGGACTGTATATGTAAATGAAGTAAAGTCTTGCGTTAGTATAGACTGAGGTTAGGACTGTATATGTAAATGAAGTAAAGTATTGCGTTAATATAGACTGAGGTTAGGACTGTATATGTAAATGAAGTAAAGTCTTGCGTTAGTATAGACTGAGGTTAGGACTGTATATGTAAATGAAGTAAAGGCTTGCGTTAGCAAGTATAGACTGAGGTTAGGATAGTATATGTAAATGAATTAAAGGCTTGTGTTAGTATAGACTGAGGTTAGGACTGTATATGTAAATGAATTAAAGGCATGCGTTAGTATAGACTGAGGATAGGACTGTATATGTAAATGAATTAAAGGCTTGTGTTAGTATAGACTGAGGTTAGGACTGTATATGTAAATGAATTAAAGGCACGCGTTAGTATAGACTGAGGTTAGGACTGTATATGTTAATGAATTAAAGGCTTGCGTTAGTATAGACTGAGGTAAGGACTGTATATGTAAATGAATTAAAGGCTTGCGTTAGTATAGACTGAGGTTAGGACTGTATATGTAAATGAATTAAAGGCTTGCGTTAGTATAGACTGAGGTTAGGACTGTATATGTAAATGAAGTAAAGGCTTGCGTTAGGATAGACTGAGGTTAGGACTGTATATGTAAATTGAAGTTAGGGTTTGCCGTAGTATAGGATTAGGCATTGCCTGTACAGTATATGTAAATAAAACAGAGGCTTGTTGTTGTATAGACTGAGGCAGCGAACGTTTTGTGATCAGGAATAAGCTCTTTGGACAGAGGCCCTTTATGTTTGTGAATTAACGACGGGGCTTTTTCAAACGGAACCAATTGCTTGCATTTCGAAAGTGCAGTATAACATAATAGACAAATGCTAATTCAACCCTTGCCTTCACTATGTTATCAGCCGTTTCCACATCTTTATTATCAACAATGAAGGCATTTTACGATAATGATGGCAGTTCATTGTTATCCCGGATCTGTGTGTTTGTTAGATAAAAACTGAAACTTTTCGGATGTACTATATGCCCTGTTTAGCCATCAGCGGATACACTGTATATTCGTAAATGTTTCGCTCTATTGAGCTTGTTAAATGGCGCATGAGCTGGGTGTTAACATTTTCGTCACAGCTCAGTGGTTTGTAGGGTTGTCACAGTTCAGTGCAGATTTTCTTTAAACAAGGAAAAAGGTAAAGAGCAATTGAAAGATTTGTTATGGTGATTCTCGTTGCTTAACGACATAACCACCTCAGATTAGCCCCCATACATAGCGATTACAAGGCCTGATGACACCTTTTCATTTTAAACTGCTACATATGTCTAGAGGATTCACACTATCTATCTTCGTACGACAAACGAAATCGTGAACAGAACAGATCAAATCTTATTAAACAAGTACATAGTCATAGTATACATAGTTTGTACAAAGTACTATACCATGTGGTTTTTAAGGAAAGTTATACTAAACACGAAGAACAATATTTGATTATCAAAGAGTGAAGAAATTAGTAAAAAAAAAGGTAATTAAGATTGTTGTGTATGATTGTGAACGCTTAAGAATAGTTGACGTGCCTCCAATGCCGCTTTTATGTATTTTGCCAAATTAATTAGTAAAGCTTAATTATATGTAGACATGAGAGCACTGAACTTAAAAACGGACGATTTTTTATAGTAATACTCAGTAATATATTTTTTCTGATTTTTTCGAAGGCTTTACAAATACAAATAAAATGATAAACGTCCTCAATGTCATGGGATGTGCAACACAAACAAAATATCTCATTTCGAGGTGTAGCATTCTGGGTGTAACGCCCTGTCTGTATCCTTAGAGAGTGTGCCGATAATCTCATTCTCGATAAAAATAATCTTAGATTTGGCGGCAAAATGTCTAAGTATTGTTCATACTCAAAATAAGGTTTAAAATATCTTAGTTCTGAAAGAGATGAACTAGACTCAAGGGAACATTGCCATTTTTGTATGAAACATTCAATGACTCTGTTTTTGAAAAGTTTTGGAAACGATTTAAGGCAGATGGTTGGTGTATTTGTAAAAGCAATCGAAAATCCAAAGTTATCATAATCTAACAGGTGTTTAACACTTGACACCCAGTTTTTCTTCCCTAAGTTACAATCTGACAAAGATAATACATAAAGTATCCTGATTATAATATTGTCTATTTGTAATATCTTACACAATACTTAATAATTTCATAATAAAGCATTACATAAAGTGGAAATCCACCTAAATCACAATAGCAAAGCAGCATGCAATGTCAAGACTAACAATTCGACGAAATGGCATTGAGTGATGGGGATGTCCGCCGTTGCATGCATCTTGCTTAATGGCATTTTTATTCTTCCTTGATAGGTTACATGTTGACTATTTAATTGTTGTTTCATTTCACATTCGCCTTTATTCATGTTGATCACATACATTGCAGTTATAAATGTCTTACATTCACGAACAAACTATGCTAAATTCTAGCGCAAATTACTAATGAGGAGAGGTCACATTTATTACTACTCGGGTATTTCCGTGACCTTAGAAGAACATATATGATATGAACAAACTTGGTAAAGAAACAGAACACGATGCTTCATATTAAATATCAAAGCTCTAGGTGTTATGGATCAAGAGGAGGACATTTTTAAAGATTTTCTCATTTAGGCTCTATATTACTGATAAGCCCATTTTCAAAGTCCCATAACTCCATTAAGCCCCAACGGAACTTTGCGATCTTTCGTCTGCTTTTATCTTATAGCTAGAGGGTCAAGAAAAACATAACCGTCAGAATTCCCAAGGTGGGAGCAAAATATTCTTGGCTCATGGCCTAAATATGGCGGTTTCCTTTCTGTGTCAGACGTGTTGAATAAAGCCGGCGAGTTCAGATTGTGAGGCGACTCGCAATAGGTTGGCGCTAGATACAATTACGCAAGCACAACAGTTTGAAATAACTGACAACAGCAAATTCTGACTAAGGGTAATTTCCGTGATCAACACACGGTGAGCAAGTAAAAACATACCCTTCTATTATATCTTGACCATTGGTTGTGGTTCCATTCCTGACGTTATCTATCGCCACGAGGCTAGGAAGGACATTATAAATATCGGGAGTTATTATTGATAATGTTCTGTTTTGTCCATTAAAAGTATTGATAAACACCGCATTGTTAAATATTGAAAAAGAGTGAAAAACTAATTCCCCTGGAAACCATAAGACCCTTGACCTCCGTGGACCTCTTTACGAATCCCGCGGATAACTATGGTTCACGGTCCTGTATGAATTAAATATGACAAATACATTCGTAAACTTACCTTCAACATTAGGCTTACTTTATGTAAGCTGCTGCCATTTGGTCCACATTATAAACATCAATAAAATACACTCCCTTTCATTACTATACATTAAAAGTAGTCTATGTCATAAATCGTGCAAAACAATAAAACGATAGCCACATGAGCAATATACGAATTTCATAGATATTCGGTATGTTCCAGCAGATGAACATGTTCCTGGATTTGGGTGCAGACACAGTCAGGCATGTTCCCGAGACGGTTGAGGGTAGGTGTATACGGACTTGGGCATGTTCTCGGCACTGTCGGGTTTAGTGCAGACAGAGTAGGGCACGTTCTCGGGACTGTTGGGTTTGTTGTAGACAGAGTTGGGCATGTTCTAAGGACTGTCAGGTTTGGTGTAGACAGATGAGGGCATGTTCTCGGGACTATCGGGTTTGGTGTAGACAGAGTTGGGCATGTTCTCGGGACTGTTGGGTTTAGGAGTAGACAGAGTCGGGCATGTTCTAGGGACTGTTGTGTTCAGGAGTAGACAGAGTAAGGCATTTTCTGAGGACTGTCGGGTTTGGTGAAGACATAGTAGGGCATGTTCTCGGGACTGTCGGATTTGGTGTAGAAAGAGTTGGGCATGTTCTCGGGCTGTCGGGTTTGGTGTAGACAGAGTAGGGCATGTTGTCAGGACTGTTGGGTTTGGTGTAGACAGAGTAGGGCAAGCGCTCGGGACTGTTTGGTTTGGTGTAGACAGAGTCGGGCATGTTTTCAGGACTGTTAAGTTTAGGAGTAGACAGAGTTGGGCATGTGTTCGGGGTGTCGGGTTTGGTGTAGACAGAGTTGGGCATGTTCTCGGAACTGTTGGGTTTGTTGTAGACAGAGTCGGGCATGTTCTCAGGACTGTTGGGTTTAGGAGTAGACAAAGTAAGGCACGATCTCGGGCCTGTTGAGTTAAGGAGTAGACAGAGTCGGGCATGTTCTCGGGACTGTTGTGACTGTTGTATTCAGGAGTAGACATAGTAAGGCATGTTTTCAGGACTGTCGGGTTTGGTGTAGACACAGTTGCGCTTGTTCTCGGGACGGTCGGGTTTGGTGTAGACAGCGTCGGGCATGTTCTCGGGACTGTTGGGTGTAGGAGTAGACAGAGTTGGGCATATGCTCGGGACTGTTGGGTTTTGGTGTAGACAGAGTTGGGCATGTGCTCGGGACTGTTGGGTTTGGTGTTAACAGAGTTGGGCATGTTACTGTTGTGTTTGGTGAAGACAGAGTAGGGCATGTTCTCGGGACTGTCGGGTTTGGTATAGACAAAGTAGGGCATGTTCTCGGGCCTGTAGGGTTTGGTCTAGACAAAGTAGGGCATGTGCTCTGGACTGTAAGATTAAGGAGTAAACAGAGAAGGGCATGTTCTTGGGACTGTTGGATTTAGGAGTAGATAGAGAAGGACATGTTCTCGGGACTGTTGGGTTTAGGTGTAGACAGAGTAGGGCATGTTCTCGGGCCTGTTTGATTTATTAGTAGATAAAGCAGGGCATATTCTCGGAATTGTTGGGTTTAGGTGTGGACAGGGTAGTGTATGTTCTCGGGACTGTTGGGTTTGTTGTAGACAGAGTCAGGCATGTTCTCGGGACTGTTGGATTTAGGTGTAGACAGAGAAGGGCATGTTTTCGGGACTGTTGGGTTTAGGTGTGGACAGGGTAGGGTATGTTCTCGGGACTGTTGGGTTTGTTGTAGACAGAGTCGGGCATGTTCTCAGGATTTGGATTTAGGAGTAGACAGAGAAGGGCATGTTTTCGGGACTGTTGGATTTATGAGTAGATACAGAAGAGCATGTTCTCGGGACTGTTGGGTTTTGTGTAGACAGAGTCAGACATGTTCTCGGGACTGTTGGGTTTAGGAGTTGACAGGGTAGGGCATGTTCTCGGGACTGTTGGGTTTGGTGTCGACAGGGTAGGGTATGTTCTCGTGACTGTTGGGTTTGGTGTAGACAGAGTCAGGCATGTTCTCGGGCCTGTTGGATTAAGGTGTAACTAGAGTAGGGCATATTCTCGGGACTGTTGGGTTTGGTTTAGACATTGAAGGGTATGTTCTCGGGACTGTTGGGTTTAGATGTAGACATAGTCGGGCATGTTCTTGGGACTGTTGGGTTTGGTGTAGACAGGGTGGGGTATGTTCTCGGGACTGTTGGGTTTGGTGTAGACAGGGTGGGGTATGTTCTCGGGACTGTTGGGTTTGGTGTAGACAGGGTGGGGTATGTTCTCGGGACTGTTGGGTTTAGGTGGTCATACACCTGTTTCTTTTGAGATCTTGAGTTCCCATTGACTCCAATGTTAAATCAGGCATTTTCAAGACTCTGCTGAGGAAAGAATAGTGTTTTTTACGCTTTGCTTTATACAGAAACACCAAGGACTATAATCTATACAGGAAACACATCAGTGTTCTACCAGCTCATCTCTTACTAGCAAAACTATGCACCAGAAGTCGAAACTCAAAAATTTCTAAATGGGACTACTTTTGGGTACTACGACCCGGAAGTACTCCGTTACAGGTGCGAGACCTTATACAAACGCATTTTATTGCTAGCATGGTTTTCGGTCTCATTTTTCCAAGGATTGGGGACTTGCGACAAAATATGATGCGAAAAACCTGACAGGAAAGCGATAAAAATGGAACAAACGAGGAATTCATACACCCACCCTAATTGACTATATTTGCATACAAGACTATGTAAAAAAGCCAAGTGTCACCAAAGAGAGATAAATACTAATTATTAAAAAAATAATGGATCAATTTGACTGAAACAAAAAGTTTTCTGTTCCTTAAAGATTGTTTCATACTTTGATAAGAGTTTTATAAGTTTTAAACTGGGAACATTCCAAGAAAAGTAGCCTACAAGGCAATATCTTTGGTAAAACAAAGGCTATTTTCGTTGAAATGAAGGCTTACTTCTTCATTATTTAATCAAATCTAGTAGGAAATGCTATGATTATGTTGTTTAAGACTCACTAATAAATTCCCAATTAAAAGGACAGAAATTTTAATGATTTGGGGGCAATCTAAGGGGTATATCTGGGCTTTTAAAAAGAGTAATGTGTGCGACATAGCTTTGTACACAATATATGTTATTTATGGGGTTAGAAATGTGATTTCATTAGCTAAAAATAACTGAACTATTGGAAAATTGACCAAAAAACCTTTTTAGGTATAAAAAGAATCTTTTTTAAGAACATTATAGGAAAAGCAGTCATTCCAAAGCCATATTTTTAGTCAAATTGGTCCAAATCTGAACCCTGGACTGTTAACATTTTCATGTTACAAAGCAAATGACTGATTTTCATGCATACATAAGGATCTTGAAATATGTTATAGCTTTATCAAGGAATATCTTTGGAAAAACAGACTGTTACATGCAATTCTATATTGAAATGGTTGATATAAGAGTTTATACCTATTCAAAGATAGAAAAACAATATCTACAATGATTTTTCTGAAACACAGCCATCGAGAAGACCATTCGATATTCAAGCTTTATCGACAGACATGATATTTAGAAAATGGCATGGAAAAAGAAATAATTGCTCATTAAAATAATTGATTTCTCTTTTCCACCAATGTTTCCATTTGATAGTAAAAACAGCTTGCTTGATACTACCGTAACCTATTAATAGAACTCACCGTCACCATTCAACATGCAATGGATATGATTAGATAACAACAACAACAATAATAATAATGATTATAATAATAATAGTAATAATAATCAATGATAATGAGATGATGATCGATGATTATGATATGGGGAACATGAAACCGGTATATACTATTGATGGTTTTGTGAAAGACCGATTTGTCCATCAAATTGATTTCCAAAAGTTTGACATGACTCGTGTGATTGGTTTCTTGCACCAAACCAGCCGGCTTAACCCGTTACACTTGAAATACCTTAGAATAGCTCTCTTGGTCAGTTAGAAATTATTGTTTTAGTGTAACACATACATTTAAAACTGTAAAATGCTGTTTCGGTTAAGAAAAAGTATCGCTTAAAAGCCTTAGCTATTGTCGAAAGATATACAGCGACAAGTATCCAAACACAGCTAAACTTGAGCGACACATTCCGCCTCAGTTCAACAGGAAAATCACTCAAAAGCAGAAATCCTAGTCTGAGATCAGACAGTATGAGCTAATAAAGGGAAGGAAATGACATAGATGTGCATCTTATATCAGTATTTGCTCGATGAAGTCAGTGGCATCACATGACCCTCTCAGTTGACAATTATTATTACTCACCATTGCACAATACTAATATTCTGTACTTTAAAAATGAAGCAATTTTGACAGAAAAACACTTTCTAGGAAGAAGTTACTGTTTTAGCTCATTGATAACATCAGATTTTTTGTTCAAACACTAATGAAATCACTCAGAAATGCATTTTAATGGGTATAACTGAAGTGGATGTTGTCCGGAAACTCATACACAAGGCTATTTAACAAGGAAAATCCTACAATCTCAATTAAAACAATTTGGACACATACCTTGTTCCGAGAAAAGGTAAATCCATGTTTAAAATGTTATCTGCTGATTTCATTAATAGTTTGTTGAAGATTTCTCAGTTATTTACGTCAAAATAAAGACTCCATGGACATGCGACTGCCATAGATTAGGTCATACACCTGTTACTTTTGAGATCTTGAATTCCTATTGACTCCAATGTTAAATCAGGCATGTTCAAGACTCTGCTGAAGAAAGAATAGTGTTTTTTTACGCTTTGCTATATACAGAAACATCAAGTTTGGCCATTTTACTCTCAGAAACTGTAATAAAATGGACACCTCAATCGTCTCATTTTTTTTCTACGGAGCAAAGTGTATTAGTACAGTCCGAAAATCAGTGCACTAGCTGTCAAATCTAGCCGAGGTACCGGCATTTGTGTTCATACATCCCAAACAAATAGTCCTGCAATAAGCAATCAAAACAAACTTTGGGAGCATTGCAGGACTGTAATCTATACAGGAAACACATCAGTGTTCTACCAGCTCATCTCTTACTAGCAAAACTATGCACCAGAAGTCGAAACTCAAAATTTCTAAATGGGACTACTTTTGGGTACTACGACCCGAAATTACTCCGTAACAGGTGCGAGACCAGGTGTAGACAGAGTCGGGTATGTTCTCCGGCCTGTTGGGTTTGGTGTAGACAGAGAAGGGCATGTTCTCGGGACTGTCGGGTTTGGTGTAGACAGAGTAGGGCATGTTCTCGGGACTATCGGGTTTGGTGTAGACAGAGTCGGGCTTGTTCACGGGACTGTTGTGTTTGGTGTAGAAAGAATAGGGCATGATCTCGGGACTGTCGGGTTTGATGTAGACAGAGTAGGGCATGTTCTCAGGACTTTTGGGTTTGGTGCAGACACAGTCGGGCATGTTCTTGGGACTGTCGGGTTTGGTGTAGACAGAGTCGGGCATGTTCTCGGGACTGTTGGGTTTGGTGTGACAGAGTCGGGCTTGTTCACGGGACTGTTGGGTTTGGTGTGACAGAGTCGGGCTTGTTCACGGGACTGTTGTGTTTGGTGTAGAAAGAATAGGGCATGATCTCGGAACTGTCAGGTTTGGTGTAAACAGGGTCTGGCATGTTCTCAGGACTGTCGGGTTTGGTGTAGACAGAGTAGGGCATATTCTCGGGACTGTTTGGTTTAGGAGTAGACAGAGTCGGGCATGCGTTCGGGACTTTTGGGTTTGAGTGTAGACAGGGTTGGGCATATTCTCGGGACTGTCGGGTTTGGTGTAGACAGAGTAGGGCATGTTCTCGGGACTGTTGGGTTTGGTGCAGACAGAGTAGGGCATGTTCTCGGGACTGTCAGGTTTGGTGTAAACAGGGTCTGGCATATTCTCGGGACTGTTGGTTTGGTGTAGACAGAGTAGGGCATGTTCTCGGGACTGTCAGGTTTGGTGTAAACAGGGTCTGGCATGTTCTCAGGACTGTCGGGTTTGGTGTAGACAGAGTAGGGCATATTCTCGGGACTGTTTGGTTAAGGAGTAGACAGAGTCGGGCATGTGTTCGGGACTTTTGGGTTTGAGTGTAGACAGGGTTGGGCATATTCTCGGGACTGTCGGGTTTGGTGTAGACAGAGTAAGGCATGTTCTCGGGACTGTTGGGTTTAGGTGTAGACCTAGTAGGGCACGTTCTCGGGACTGTTAAGTTTAAGTGTAGACAGAGTAGGGCATGTTCTCGGGACTGCTTGGTTCTGGTGTAGACAGAGTCGGACATGTTCTCGGGATTGTTGGGTTTAGGAGTAGACAGAGTCGGTTATGTCCTCGGGCTGTCGGGTTTGGTGTAGACAGAGTAGGGCATTTGCTCGGGACTGTTGGGTTTAGGAGTAGACAGAGTCGGGCATGTGCTCGGGACTGTTGGGTTTAGGTGTAGACAGAGTCGGGCATGTCCTCGGGCTGTCGCGTTTGGTGTAGACAGAGTCGGGCATGTGCTCGGGACTGTTGGGTTTAGGAGTAGACAGAGTCGGGCATATGCTCGGGACTGTTGGGTTTAGGTGTAGACAGAGTCCGGCATGTGCTCGGGACTGTTGGGTTTAGGTGTAGACAGAGTCGGGCATGTTCTCGGGACTGTTGGGTTTGGGAGTAGACAGAGTCGGGCATGTTCTCGGGATTGTCGGGTTTGGTGTAGACAGAGTTGGGCATGTGCTCGGGACTGTTGGGTTTAGGTGTAGACAGAGTCCGGCATGTGCTCGGGCTGTCGGGTTTAGGAGTAGACAGAGTCGGGCATGTTCTCGGGATTGTCGGGTTTAGGAGTAGACCAAGTCGGGCATGTGCTCGGGCTGTCGGGTTTAGGAGTAGACAGAGTCGGGCATGTGCTCGGGACTGTTGGGTTTAGGTGTAGACAGAGTCGGGCATGTTCTCGGGATTGTCGGGTTTGGTGTAGACAGAGTCAGGTATGTTTTTGGGACTGTTACGTTTTGGTGAAGACACAGTCAAGCATGTTTACAAGGGCAAGGAAATGTATTTAGGAAGTTGAAAGCGAATCGGATAATAATCTGAATCCAAGTTGGATACCTTATCCCATTCAAGATAAAAAAAAATAGGTTATCTATTTTTATACAAATATACAACAATCACGTAAGCTGTTAAATTTTTCTTTACTTCGAAATGTTCATTTGGTGAACGTACATCACAAGACATGAACATCATTATGTCTGTCAGTATAAGTGGACAGCGGCCATGGATTACTTCTTCTGTTTGTTGACATAGCGTTACTCTAATGGTGGTCATAGACGTCCGCTGGAATGTACTGAATATAACAGCCAGGCGAGGGAAGGATTTTCTACAGATTATTTTGTATGCTCTATTATTTCAGGAATTTGAATAAATGGAAACATACACACAATGTTTCATGATTTATTGACGCCTACTGATATAACATAAAACACACATATATTGAGAATCCTCGTAACGACCTTATCTTCCAAGTATGTGGTATGAAAAAGAAAATTAGTTTGACATGTCGAAACGTGGTTAAAATGAGCTATATAGCTAAGGCACATAATGCCGTGTGTTGTAGAGGTCCACGGCGTGTCATCTAGCTAGGACAGCGAGGTACGACTGCTTTTAAATGTTTCATGTCTGTCGATATGCAAACACCAAAAATAATTACACCCAATCATGATATAGTATTATATGTAGAGAGCCTACAAGTATATCTATATAGAGTAGATTTAAGAAACGTATTAGATATTTGTAATGAAACTTTTCACATGCCTACAGACGGAAAACATCCAGATGGATATAGAAAATGATGGATATAGAAAATGTACTTTTCAACATCTTAAGCAGAGGTTTCTTTGTTCAACTGAAAAAGTAACTATTAACGACATGTTGTGAAACCTCACAAAATGAACCTTAGAATAAGAATACATATGATGCAACTAAAACTAAAGAGGTTGTGTTGTCGAGGAACACCTGTGTAAAACACGATTTCCTGTCGCTGCTCTATTTGGGGCGTTGAGAGTTGACGATACAGTAGACTACCACAGCAGTTATACACAGAACCACTATCGGAACAGCAACAGTTACAGCAATCACTTGTGTCACGATCTCGTTGGAACCTACAAAATATGAACAAGTCCATTAAAATCACAATCAAACTTAACTTATAATACTATGCCATTATTTAGATAGAACATCCTGTTAATTAGGTAGAGTTCACACCGGTCAGTTTAAAACAAGAATATTAGAAATAGTTGATTAACTTAGATAACAAAACTCAAACAGTATATCGGTAGGAGTGATGGCAAATACAATGTACTGCGTTGATGGTATGTATGGGATGCACTTAGATAAACCTGTTTTCCATGGCGCTGAGTAGAGACGAAGACTGGTTACTTACGGATTGCTGTACGGTCCACATCTAAGGCTTCTACTTGCGTGACTCTAGAGAAGGAGGTACCTAACACGACCACGTTGGGATCATCTATCGTGGCACCCTGCGAACATCGCTAAAACCGAAATAGACGCTTCGTATTAACACTTCATCATAAAACAATCGACTGGCCTATCCTATTTCGATTTCTACATATACTATTAGTCGCTTTCAAGCGCCTAGCGATACTTTGTATTTTGTGTACAGCGATTAGGTGCAATAAAATGTAAAAAGAGAAAGAGTCTGAGTGATCGACATTTCTGTACAAGAAGGAGCATAATTTGTTGGAAACCTACATTTCTACAGTCTTCTTAAATTCCCCACAGTTGGAAACTTTCAATCAGCTGAAATGAAGGCCCTGTAGATCCTTTACTAGCTAGATACAAAATAAGCGTTTAGTGCTTCCGGCGTTTCATTATAGGAAAGAAAATCCAGGTAGTTAATGATAGAAAGATGAACACATTCAACTTTTTTCAAAAAAGAAAGGATACTTACATCACGGCAGTATCTGTTACTTTCATCCAAACAAACTGCAATACGAGAACAGTTTGTATACAAGGTTCCGACTTCCGGGGGAGAGAACGTTCCACACTCCAGTATGAATGGCGGTACCCCACTATGCGTGTCGTCCAGCATACAGTTCTGACTGGTGCTGTAGGCACTACTCGGGACACGACACCTGCACGAAAACCCGTCAACTTGTAGAATATACCCGACAAATAGAATATGCGTTACAAGTTTAATGGTAGGACACCTTTGTTAATCTCTGTACCAGATGGACGTTCTATCTTATGGGGATTTATATTACATGCATACAAACATCTACTGTCACGATGGGTTCTTTCAATAAAGTACTACATGTTGTTTCGTCATTAACATGTGGATATTTTCA
Organism: Cerastoderma edule; assembly: GCA_947846245.1. NCBI lineage: Eukaryota > Metazoa > Mollusca > Bivalvia > Cardiida > Cardiidae > Cerastoderma > Cerastoderma edule. Next base: position 38,800,762 of record OX401405.1, on the reverse strand, counting down.
CCAACGATATCTATGAGATATCTATGATTTAATTAGGATTGAAGCAATATGACAAAGCAAGTGATACAGCTGCCTGGTTCAGACCTATTTTACCTGTATTGGAACATTGTCAACAAGAAAGCTTTGGTATAAGGAAAGGTCATTTAATCATTTTTAAGCTTTAAGTGCACACAATGAAATAACAATATGCTGAAATGCCCCGATTGCAATCTTATTTGATACACAATCATAGAAATCCTTTGGGCGTTATGATATTGTTTCAAAATGATCAACTTCATGGAAACGACAGACTAGCGGTTGCGTGGTGGGTTGTTATTTCCGAATCATTGTCTCTCTTTGCTTACGCGTACCAATTACTATCGTACGTACCCATTACTATCGTACGTACCCATTACCTTTGTACGTACCTATTACTATCGTATGTACCCATTACTGTCGTACGTACCCATTTTTATCGTACGTACCTATCACTATCATACGTACTCATTGTTATCGTACGTACCCATTACTATCGTATGTACCCATTACTATCGTACGTACCCATTACTTTCGTACGTAACTATTACTATCGTATGTACCCATTACTATCGTACGTACCCATTACTATCGTACGTACCTATTACTATCGTACGTACCCATTACTATCGTACGTACCTATTACTATCATACGTACCCATTACTATCGTACGTACCCATTACTATCGTACGTATCAATTACTATCGTACGTACCCATTACTATCATACATACCGATTACTATCATATGTACCCAGAACAATCGTACGTACCCATTACTATCATACGTATCCATTACAATCGTATGTACCCATTACTATCGTATGTACCCATTGCAATTATACGTACCGATTACTATCGTACGTACCCATTACTATCGTACGTACCCATTAATATCATACGTACCCATTACTATCGTACGTACCCATTACTATCGTACGTACCCATTACTATCGTACGTACCCATTACTATCGTACGTACCCATTACTATCGTACGTACCAATTACTATTGTACGTACCCATTACTATCGTATGTATCGATTACTTTTGTATGTACCCATTACTATCGTACGTACCATTACAATCGTACATGCCCATTACTATCGTACTTACCCATTACTATCGTACCTACCCATTACAATCGTACTTACCCATCAATATCGAACGTACCGATTACTATCGTACGTACCCATTACTATCGTACGTCTCCATTACTATCGAACGTATCGATTACTATCATACGTACCCATTACTATCGATAAAAAAGTCTTTCTCGTCTTCTGTTGGATTTGGGACAGTAGAGGTGTAGCAGCTAGCCACAAATATTCCCTTCGCGTTAGCAAATGAGTTGCCTGAAACAATAGAAAACAGTTTAGTTTGATGTCAACCACTGAAAAATAATGGTGGAATAGAATATATATCTAATCTTACGTAAGAGTGATACCCTGTTTTATCGCGAAAGCTTCAACCTTCCTGCGCTGGCTATGGACATAATCCTGAATAGTCTTAGTATATATATAACAGCATATAATCACTGGCAAACCAAGATGGCATTTATATATTCTACTTAAATAATGATAAATTTATATTCTTAAATTGGTGAAATCCAAATACATTGATATACTCTTATAGCTTAATGACATTAATATACTCTAAAGCTTAGTGACATTGATATTATCTAATAGCTTTGTGACATTAATATTCTCTACTAGATCAGAGAAATTGATATACTCTACTAGCTTAGTGACATTAATATACTCTACTAGAATGGTGACATTAATATTCTCTATTGGCTTAGTGGCATTAATATACCCTCCTAGCTTAGTGACATTGATATTCTCTACGAGAATAGTGACATTGATATACTGTACTAGCTTAGTGACACTGATATACTCTACTAGCTTAGTGACATTAATATACTCTCCTAGCTTAGTGACATTAATATACTGTAATAGCTAAGTGACATAAATATACTGTAATAGCTTAGTGACATTAATATACTCTACTAGCTTAGTGACACTGATACACTCTCCTAGCTTCGTGACATTGATATACTCTACTAGCTTAGTGACACTGATATACCATTCTAGCTTAGTGACATTGATATACTCTACTAGCTTAGTGACGCTGATACACTCTACTAGCTTAGTGACACTGATACACCCTACTAGCTTAGTGATATTAATATACTCTCCTAGCTTAGTGACATTAATATACTCTCCTAGCTTAGTGACATTAATATACTCTCCTCGCTTAGTTACATTAATATACTCTCCTAGCTTAGTGATATTAATATACTCTCCTAGCTTAGTGACATTAATATACTTTACTAGCTTAGTGACATTATTATACTCTCTTAGTTTAGTAACACTGATACACTCTACTAGCTTAGTGACACTAATACACTCTACTAGCTTAGTGACACTGATACACTCTACTAGCTTAATGACATTAATATACTCTCCTAGCTTAGTGACATTAATATACTCTCCTAGCTTAGCGGCATTGATATACTCTCCTAGCTAAGTAATATTGACATTCTTTACTAGCTTATTGACATCAATATACTGTACTAGCTTAGTGACATTAATATACTCTACTAGCTTAGTGACACTGATACACTCTCCTAGCTTAGTGACATTAATATACTCTCCTAGCTTAGTGATATTGATATTCTTTACTAGCTTAGTGACATTAATAAACTGTACTAGCTTAGTGACATTAATATACTCTACTAGCTTAGTGACACTGATACACTCTCCTAGCCTAGTGACATTAATATACTCTCCTAGCTTAGTGATATTGATATTCTTTACTAGCTTAGTGACACTGATACACTCTACTAGCTTAGTGTAATTGATATACTCTCCTAGCTTAGTGACATTAATATTCTATCCTAGCTAAGTGACACTGATACACTCTCCTAGCTTAGTGTAAATGATATACTCTACTAGAATAGTGATATGAATATACTCTACTAGCTTAGTGATATTGATATTCTTAACTAGCTTAGTGACATTAATATACTCTACTAGCTTGGTGACACTGATATACTCTACAAGATTAGTGACACTGATATACTCTACTAGCTTAGTAGCATTTTTAAACTCTACTAGCTTAGTGACACTGATATACTCTACTAGCTTAGTGACACTGATATACTCTACTAGCTTTGTGATATTGATATTCTTTACTAGCTTAGTGACACTGATATACTCTACAAGCTTAGTGATACTGATATACTCTACTAGCTTAGTGACACTGATTTACTATATTAGCTTAGTAGCATTTATATACTTTACTAGCTTAGTGACACTGATATACTCTACTAGCTTAATGATATTAATATACCCTACTAGCTTAATGATATTAATATACTCTACTAGCTTAGTGACACTGATTTACTATATTAGGTTAGTAGCATTTATATACTTTACTAGCTTAGTGACACTGATATACTCTACTAGCTTAATGATATTAATATACTCTACTAGCTTAATGGTATTAATATACTCTACTAGCTTAGTGACACTGATATACTCCACTAACTTAGTGACATTAATATACTCTACTAGCTTAGTGACACTGGTACACTCTACTAGCTTAGTGACATTAATATAGTCTCCTAGCTTAGTGGCATTAATATACTCTCCTAGCTTAGTGACATTGATATACTCTACTAGCTTAGTAACACTGATATACTCTACAAGCTTAGTGACATTAATATACTCTACTAACTTAGTGATATTGATATTCTTTACTAGCTTAGTGACACTGATACACTCTACTAGCTTAGTGTAAATAATATACTCTACTAGCTTAGTGACACTGATACACATTACTAGCTTAGTGTAAATGATATACTCTACTAGCTTAGTGATATTGATATTCTCTCCTAGAATAGTGATATTGATATACTCTACTAGCTAAGTGATACTGATACACTCCACTAACTTAATGACATTAATATACTCTACTAGCTTGGTGACACTGATATACTCTACTAGCTTAGTGTAAATGATACACTCTACTAGCTTAGTGACACTGATACACTCTACTAGCTTAGTGTAAATGATGTACTCTACTAGCTTAGTGATATTGATATTATCTCCTAGAATAGTGATATTAATATACTCTACTAGCTTAGTGACACTGATATACTCTACAAGCTTAATGACACTCATACACTCTACTAGCTTAGTGACACTGATGTACTCTACTAGCTTAGTGATATTGATATTCTTTACTAGCTTATTATCATTAATATACTTTACTAGCTTAGTGACACTGATATACTCTACTAGCTTAGTATCATTAATATACTCTTCTAGCTTAGTGACACTGATATACTCTTATGGCTTAGTAGCATTTATATACTCTACTAGCTTAGTGACATTAATATATTCTTCTAGCTTAGTGACATTAATATACTCATTGATTTTTTCTTACAGCTTAGTACCATATATGTTCTCCAATATCTCTATGACATCTATGTTTTCTAATAACTTAGTGACATTTATGAAATTCCATAGCAAAGAGGCATTACTGTTCTCCAATAGCTTGGTGACATTTATGCTCTCGTATAGCTAAATTACATTTGGGTTCTCTTGTAGCTTAGCAACATATGTGCTCTCCAATAGCTAAGTGACATTTATCTTCTGTTATAGCTAAGTGACATTTATGCACCCTTATAACTTAGTGACATTGATGGATATTTCCTGACATTGATATACAGAAGGATGTGGTGAGATTTTTTACAGTGTAAATGTCGGTATAACAAGACTGACCTGCGCTCCCATCTATAACGCCTGGTACTACACTAACACCGAACGAGATGGGTGTGTTCACAATGACGGGCGCATTATTACCGACGATCCGCCCATCAGAATTTATAACGTCAATACTAATTGCAGGCTGATTCGTCGTACTGAAATAACACCAATACAGTGGATTAACAACGTTAATACTAACTACAGGCTGATTCGTCGTACTAAAATAACACACGATACAGTGGATTAACAACGTTAATACTAACTGCAGGCTGATTCGTCGTACTGAAATAACACCAATACAGTGGATTAACAACGTTAATACTAACTGCAGGCTGATTCGTCGTACTAAAATAACACACGATACAGTGGATCAACAACGTCAATACTAACGACAGGCTGATTCGTCGTACTGAAATAACACGGTACAGGCGACCATACAGTTGACAAGACCAAAAGCAGTACATTCGATTATTTTTGTAGTCATCTAATCATACCCCTTTACTGGTACAATATTCAAGTATTGTTCAATCCCTCACTCTAATAGCATCAAGAAAATGTGGAATCTGCTAAAGTAACCCAAACTCAACATTCGTCCTGATGGTACTTACTTCAAGAATTCATAAGAGGTTCACCTATCATTTAAAAAGTGTCCCTAACATAAACATTTTGCGAGGATATGATTGAGAGGCAACGTTATCTGAATGAATGTCTGTGTTTTTATAACGATGACAAACCGACTATTTATCTCTTCCCAATATTTTCTTCATGATCCATTTCTTCTAAGTCGTTTGTTTAATATCAATGTGAGAATAAGAAGTGCTTACTTCAGAACAGAAAGAGAGAAGGTCAAGCCAGTATATCCCAGCTGTGATGTGGCGCCTATATTGTTGGTGGTTGCTCCACAACGCTGAATAGAAACAAAGTCAACATTGTCACACTTCGATAATTTCAACAGTTGTGCATATCATTCCTAATTATGCAAGGAATTCGAAATATTAAATGTATTTGCATTGATTTGTATAGTTAACAAACAGTCCGCTTCTGTTGCCCTCTATGCATGAATAATTATAACAGGGTATATTTAATACTCGACAGTCTTCCGAACACAGTCGAGACCATTCGACAAAGACGTCACAATTGATCTTTTTTTCAATCGCAAAACTACCCAAACGAAATAAAGATATATTGATGGACTGTTGTTCACTACTTTATTGAAATTCATAAATTTCAACAGATGAAATGGAGGTATAGGCAATGTAACATACATTGTTACCCTATAACACCGAAATAACACTTATACACATTCTGTGGTATAACAGCGTCCATGTTCTCGTGATAACAGTGTCCGCCTTATAAACCACGAGGTCGAACATCACGGACGGCTACGATGATATTTTTAGATATTTAGTATAGCGTGTAATTCATGCTAATCAGGCAGGTCAACAGACGGGGAATGTTGGTGAACAATACTTATTATGACACGAATGGATTTGTCTAGGAAATATTGCATGAAGTTGCATGGTCATTTCTCTATTCATATAAAGAACCAATTTAATCAAGAGTTGTGTTTTCATCTAAAACAGTCCTAGAAAACCATCACTGACCAAACGGAATGCCTGGTTTTCTTTGTGTAAAAGACACCATAAGTATACTAACGAATGTTTACCTTTGAGCAATAACTGTGCGACGATTCTGTACATATTCCTGTATTACACCTAACCCAGAATCGTGTGTATCTTGAATTCTGTACTACGTTCACTGTACCTGATAGTAACGTGAACACATTGTTTTCTGCTGATTGCAATTCAAACCCATCAGATGGGGTTAGTTTTGTACCGGCGACAGGACATCTGAAACATGCATAACAATACAGATCGCGTATTCATCTATAGTATCAACTTAGCAAACAAGAAATACAAAATGTCGAAGAGTTATATGAATCATTAACTTACCAAACAACGAATACAAAATGTCGAAGAGTTATATGAATCATTAACTTACCAAACAACGAATACAAAATGTCGAAGAGTTATATGAATCATTAACTTACCAAACAACGAATACAAAATGTCGAAGAGTTATATGAATCATTAACTTACCAAACAACGAATACAAAATGTCGAAGAGTTATATGAATCATTAACTTACCAAACAACAAATACAAAATGTCGAAGAGTTATATGAATCATTAACTTACCAAACAACGAATACAAAATGTCGAAGAGTTATATGAATCATTAACTTACCAAACAACGAATACAAAATGTCGAAGAGTTATATGAATCATTAACTTACCAAACAACAAATACAAAATGTCGAAGAGTTATATGAATCATTAACTTACCAAACAACAAATACAAAGTGTTGAATGGTTATGTGCATTGATAACTTGTCAGACACCGAATACAAAGTATCGTGTTGTTAGATGTATCATAAACTTGTCAGACACCGAATACAAAGTGTCGAGATGTTAAATGTATTATAAACTTTTCCGACACCGAATATAAAGTGTCGAGGGGTTAAATGTATTTTAAACTTGTCAGACACCGAATACAAAGTGTCGAGATGTTAAATGTATTATAAACTTGTCAGACACCGAATACAAAGTGTCGAGATGTTAAATGTATTATAAACTTGTCAGACAGCGAATACAAAGTTTCGACTGGTTATATGTATTTCGATTCGTTGAGCATAATATATATATATGTATTATAAACTTGTAATGCACCGAATACAAAGTTTCGACTGTTTATATGTATTATAAACTTGTCAACCACAGAATACAAAGTGTCGAGAGATTATATGTATTATAAACTTGTCAGACACCGAATACAAAGTTTCGACTGTTTATATGTATTATAAACTTGTCAACCACAGAATACAAAGTGTCGAGAGGTTATATGTATTATAAACTTGTCAGACACCGAATACAAAGTGTCGAGAGGTTATATGTATTATAAACTTGTCAAACACCGAATACAATGTTTCGACTGGTTATATGTAATATAAACTTGTCAGACACACACCGAATACAAAGTTTCGACTGGTTATATGTATTATAAACTTGTCAGACACCGAATACAAAGTTTCGAGAGGTTATATGTATTATAAACTTGTCAGACACCGAATGAAAAGTTTCGACTGGTTATATGTATTATAAACTTGTCAAACACTGAATACAAAGTGTCGAGAGGTAAAATGTATTATAAACTTGTCAAACACCGAATACAAAGTGTCGAGAGGTTATATGTATTATAGACCAACAACAGCACTGGATTGAACTAAAACTTCAACTTGTTCGACCATACGATAAAAATATGTGGTTGGAGTTTAGATTGAAAGAAGAGCTATAATCATAATTGTACGTACCCCAAACCATCTATAAACAGGACGGAATTGACGAAGTTGGCGTTTTCTGCGTAAGTACAGCCATACACAAAAAATCCCTTTGCCGCTCGAATACTGTTTATAGCTGTGGAAGGGAGAAAACATCCAATGTCAGCGAATCACAAAAAAGGCTATCATTTGATAGAGTTCTATTTAGCCTTTTAGAAAGAACTTGTGACCATATACGTGATATATGTTTTGTTAGCGAACCGTTAGCCATTTTGGAATATGGTTGTTTTACGAAAGACGAGGAACACAAAGAGAAGAAGAAAGCGCTAACTTACATGCTTGGTTCGAATCCAGCAGACCAGTGGGCGAAAACTTTGAGGTGAGAAGAATGGGAATGTCTGCATTAACAAAGTCAAGTAATGGTCCATTTGCGCTGTTCACTGCATACAGTTGTTGTGCTGGAACGCTGCAGAGACAATCACGAAGGTTATCACGTCTTATACGGTTCTATGTTGGTATTATTATGGTGCTATTGATAAACGGATATTGTGGAATACGAATTATGAAGGCTATTAAGATTTTAAAAAGCTGGTCAACAAATATCTCAAATGATCGGATGGTGTATGTCTTTTGTTGTAGATTACCAAGTAGAACAACAGTCTAACAAAGAACGCACGGGCGATAAACAAAATCTAAATCAAGAACATTCAACTTGTAGGATAAAACTTTTGGCAACCCAAATCAAGCATAGTTTCCAGGTCATATTATCTACATCAAAGTTTCACTAGGGTGTAAAACTGTACGGTTGATAGTAACAACATTGAAAGCCAGGTGCGTATAAGTAGATATAAAACATGTTCAAATTTTAAATAGAATAAAGACCTACTCTTGGACACTAAAACTTGTGTTGAACTGGACCCCAGAAACAACCGCGGATGTTTGAGCATTATTTCGAACTGCTGCACATCTCTGAAATAAAAAAATGCATTAATGTAGACTTACAGAGCGAATGTTATAATTATAGATAGCCAGGAAGAACAATTAATAAATACTCTTATCTTTCAAAATGTAATCTCGAATAGAGTGTTTGTGGGACACTGTTAGTATGGTAAAGCCCAACACAACCAAGTTGACACATGATCTCAGACCCATACTAATGATGTTCCATTGGTACCAAATGTCCCGGTACTATAAATGACTTTGACAGTTATATGTGTCCATCGGGTAGGCGTCAATAAACGCATGTGTGTGTCGATACAGTGCTATCGTTTTAGCTATCACCTAATGGATCAATTGACTCATTGACTATGGACCGTATATTTATACCAAGCGTTCGTAAACATCATTACAACCTTTTATAAGATATTTGAACGGCGTGTCCTTTCTATCTGCCAAATTTTTAGGTACATCGAGTTCGAATAAACAAGTCAGGAAGTCAAACTACCGTCTAATGATGATATAAATATACCCTTGGTTATGATTTGATTCTACGGCACATGTTTCTTGGCTCGGTCAATACATCAATATACACGGATGAATATGTTTTCTAACTGTAAGTGAAAGCAGGAATGTATATGCTAACTCGCTAAGAAGATTAAGTACCAATATATGTTGTACATATGAAACAACTGAGCACCAACTTTTAGAGTAGTAACCAATAAGTACGTATTTCCATGCTCATGTACTTACATCCTCACACGAAGGGTCAGACTCTACTGTACAAATCCCGATATCACACGTCACATATACAGTAGACCGGCCAGCTATGGTTGCAGCAGTGAAATACGACGCCTCTACAACAAACGGCGAGCCTCGAGCTGTAGCTATTGTCCGTGGTGAGTTAGATGGACGTAAGGCAGTCCCTTCAACTGGACAGCTTAAACAGACACGTGGTTAACTTACAATGGCTATAGAAAAAACTGGGTTGTAAAGATAGTATAGGAGTATTGATCGACTTTTAAAAGACATATGTTTTTGTCTGACATCTCAATTTAAGTCGAGATTTAGAAAGGTTGCGATTCCCTTCCTGTATACATATGTGTTGTATCCTATTCTACAATGATAGAAATAAGCTTCGAAAGGTTAAATCGCAAAGACCTTACGTTGTTGTCTATACATGCGTACTACACTATAACTTTACGCCATCTTTTGCTGAATTTAAGCTACAACTTTGCTATTATTGTATGGTTTTGCGTTCATTGCTGTTCAATTATGCATGGTATTCATCCGAAGTCCTAACCTGATCTCCCGTATCAACACAAGAGCACAATTGTGAAAATGATATTAATTCATGTCGCCTCGGCATCATTACCAATGTGAAAGAACCCTGAGCTCTGTCTGGGTCCATCTGAGGACCCGTCTATCCCGAGTGGCTCTGCTAGTGCCTGGGCTTATCGTCTTACCACTGACTCCGCTCGAATAAACTACAAACACTTCTTCTATCCACTAGGACGGCTTAAATCTACTATGTAAACAGATTCTTATCAATTTAATACTCGAATGCACACGAATAACTTGAAATAGAATTAAATCCAACTAGAACGAATGACAAGAAAGACCATGTGGTTCCAATGACATGTCGGGAAAGCAAGTTTAAACTTGTCCTATATATCTTTCTGAAAGGAAGAAAAGTAAATTAAGTGCCATAAAATGCGCCGTGTCTAAGGCCATTTTCAAACAGTAGCTTAAATACTGTACCATGTTCATGCCATTTGTTGATATAATAAGATAGTAGAGATAAAATTATCATCTTTAAAGAATTAGTTCACGAATGATGTTTTCGCTGAAAGATATCGATATAAGAATATTGAAAGACTTACCCATCATTGTCAATAAACCTCTCTCGGTTCCGGGTGACGGCTACGTTTGTACCGCTATAACAGTTGAAGATATAAAACCCATTTGCAGATGTTAAAGCTGAATAAAGAAAGATGATAACGTTACTGTTTTATTCAAAACGTCGGGATAGTAAAAACACTGAGAAAATGTCAATAATCTATTCGAATATCCTTGTGATAACTGGCATTGAGAAAATTGAGTAGTTTAATCGAGTTTGTGAGTCAATTCTATAACCAATAACAAGATGTCTTTCTCGTTTAGACATATTTGATAACGGTCGACCACCAATACAATGCTGTTTGGACGATTCGTGTATAACATTGATATAAACAGCCAACAGAAGATACAGAGTAATAAACACGGAGAACCGGCACGATTAAATCAAGGTGAGACTCGGGCTCGCATGAGACAGACTGGGTGTACATAATCAGGCCGGATCATACTATCCAGATACAATCACGGACAAACAGCGACGGGACAGACTGGGTGTACATAATTAGGCCGGACCATACTATCCAGATTCAATCACGGACATACAGCGACGGGACAGACTGGGTGTACATAATTAGGCCGGACCACAATATCCAGATACAATCACGGACAAACAGCGACGGGACAGACTGGGTGTACATAATTAGGCCGGACCACACTATCCAGATACAATCACGGACAAACAGCGACAGGACAGACTGGGTGTACATAATTAGGCCGGACCACACTATCCAGATACAATCACGGACATACAGCGACAGGACAGACTGGGTGCACATAATCAGGCCGAATCATACAATCCAGATATAATCACGGACATACAGCGACGGGACAGACTGGGTGTACATAATTAGGCCGGACCATACTATCCAGATTCAAGCACGGACAAACAGCGACGGGACAGACTGGGTGTACGTAATTAGGCCGAATCATACTATCCAGATATAATCACGGACATACAGCGACGAGACAGTCTGGGTGTACATAATTAGGCCGGATCATACTATCCAGATACAATCACGGACATACAGCGACGGGACAGACTGGGTGTACATAATTAGGCCGAATCATACTGTCCAGATATAAGCACGGACAAACAGCGACAGGACAGACTGGGTGTACATAATTAGGCCGGATCATACTATCCAGATATAATCTCGGGCATACAGCAACGAGACAGACTGGGTGTACATAATTAGGCCGGACCACACTATCCAGATACAATCACGGACATACAGCGACAGGACAGACTGGGTGTACATAATCAGGCCGAATCATACTATCCAGATATAATCACGGACATTCAGCGACAGGACAGACTGGGTGTACATAATCAGGCCGAATCATACTATCCAGATATAATCACGGACAAACAGCGACGAGACAGTCTGGGTGTACATAATTAGGCCGGACCACACTATCCAGATACAATCACGGACATACAGCGACAGGACAGACTGGGTGTACATAATCAGGCCGAATCATACTATCCAGATATAATCTCGGGCATACAGCGACGAGACAGTCTGGGTGTACATAATTAGGCCGGACCACACTATCCAGATACAATCACGGACATACAGCGACAGGACAGACTGGGTGTACATAATCAGGCCGAATCATACTATCAAGATATAATCACGGACATACAGCGACGGGACAGACTGGATGTACATAATTAGGCCGGACCATACTATCCAGATTCAAGCACGGACAAACAACGACGGTACAGACTGGGTGTACGTAATTAGGCCGCATCATACTATCCAGATATAATCACGGACATACAGCGACGAGACAGTCTGGGTGTACATAATTAGGCCGGGTCATACTATCCAGATATAATCTCGGGCATACAGCGACGAGACAGACTGGGTGTACGTAATTAGGCCGGGTCATACTATCCAGATACAATCACGGACATACAGCGACAGGACAGACTGGGTGAACATAATTAGGCCGGACCATACTATCCAGATTCAAGCACGGACAAACAGCGACGGGACAGACTGGGTGTACGTAATTAGGCCGGACCATACTATCCAGATTCAAGCACGGACAAACAGCGACGGGACAGACTGGGTGTACGTAATTAGGCCGAATCATACTATCCAGATATAATCACGGACATACAGCGACGAGACAGTCTGGGTGTACATAATTAGGCTGGGTCATACTATCCAGATACAATCACGGACATACAGCGACGAGACAAATTGGGTGTACATAATTAAGCCGGATCATACTATCCAGATACAATCACGGACATACAGCGACGGGACAGACTGGGTGTACGTAATTAGGCCGGACCATACTATCCAGATATAATCTCGGGCATACAGCGACGAGACACACTGGGTGTACGTAATTAGGCCGAATCATACTATCCAGATACAATCACGGACATACAGCCAAGACAGCTCTATACATGTCATAATGAACAGGATGTAAAGGTTTGGATCCATGACATGGGTGTGTGAACTGGTTTCGTATTAAGACCAGTATATATGTTGAAAGCTGTAGAACACACAAACAATAATACGTCATATCAATAATGTGGTAAGCTGTAGAACACACAAACACAAATACGCCATATCAATAATGTGGTAAGCTGAAGAACACACAAACAAGAATACGTCATATCAATAATGTGGTAAGCTGTAGACGCACAAACAAGAATACGCCATATCAATAATGTGGTAAGCTGTAGAACACACAAACACAAATACGCCATATCAATAATGTGGTAAGCTGTAGAACACACAAACAAGAATACGTCATATCAATAATGTGGTAAGCTGTAGAACACACAAACACAAATACGCCATATCAATAATGTGGAAAGCTATAGAACACACAAACGAGAATACGTCATATCAATAATGTGGTAAGCTGTAGAACACACAAACAAAAATACGTCATATCAATAATGTGGTAAGCTGTAGAACACACAAACGAGAATGCGTCATATCAATAATGTGGTAAGCTGTAGAACACACAAACAAGAATACGTCATATCAATAATGTGGTAAGCTATAGAACACATAAACAAGAATAAGTCATATCAATAATGTGGTAAGCTGTAGAACACACAAGCACAAATACGCCATATCAATAATGTTGAAAGCTGTAGAACACGCAAACAAGAATAAGTCATATCAATAATGTGGAAAGCTGTAGAACACACAAACAAGAATACGTCATATCAATAATGTGGTAAGCTGTAGAACACACAAACAAGAATACGTCATATCAATAATGTGGTAAGCTGTAGAACACACAAACAAGAATAAGTCATATAAATAATGTGGTAAGCTGTAGAACACACAAACAAGAATACGTCATATCAATAATGTGGTAAGCTGTAGAACACACAAACAAGAATACGTCATATCAATAATGTGGTAAGCTGTAGAACACACTAACAAGAATAAGTCATATCAATAATGTGGTAAGCTGTAGAACACACAAACAAGAATACGTCATATCAATAATGTGGTAAGCTGTAGAATACACACACACAAATAAGTCATATCAATAATGTGGAAAGCTGTAGAACACACAAACAAGAATACGTCATATCAATAATATGGTAAGCTGTAGAACACGCAAACAAGAATAAGTCATATCAATAATGTGGAAAGCTGTAGAACACACAAACAAGAATACGTCATATCAATAATGTGGTAAGCTGTAGATGCACAAACAAGAATACGTCATATCAATAATGTGATAAGCTGTAGATCACACAAACAAGAATACGTCATATCAATAATGTGGTAAGCTGTAGAACACACAAACAAGAATACGTCATATCAATAATGTGGTAAGCTGTAGACGCACAAACAAGAATACGTCATATCAATAATGTGATAAGCTGTAGATCACACAAACAAGAATACGTCATATCAATAATGTGGTAAGCTGTAGAACACACAAACAAGAATACGTCATATCAATAATGTGGTAAGCTGTAGACGCACAAACAAGAATACGTCATATCAATAATGTGGTAAGCTGTAGATGCACAAACAAGAATACGTCATATCAATAATGTGATAAGCTGTAGATCACACAAACAAGAATACGTCATATCAATAATGTGGTAAGCTGTAGAACACACAAACAAGAATACGTCATATCAATAATGTGGTAAGCTGTAGACGCACAAACAAGAATACGCCATATCAATAATGTGGTAAGCTGTAGAACACACAAACACAAATACGCCATATCAATAATGTGGTAAGCTGTAGAACACGCAAACAAGAATAAGTCATATCAATAATGTGGTAAGCTGTAGAACACACAAACACAAATACGCCATATCAATAATGTGGTAAGCTGTAGAACACACAAACGAGAATACGTCATATTAATAATGTGGTAAGCTTAAGACGCACAAACAAGAATACGTCATATCAATAATCAGTGGTAAGCTGTAGAACACACAAACACAAATACGCCATATCAATAATGTGGTAAGCTGTAGAACACACAAACACAAATACGTCATATCAATAATGTGGTAAGCTATAGAACACACAAACGAGAATACGCCATATCAATAATGTGGAAAGCTGTAGAACACACAAACACAAATACGCCATATCAATAATGTGGTAAGCTGTAGAACACACAAACAAGAATACGTCATATCAATAATGTGGTAAGCTGTAGAACACACAAACACAAATACGCCATATCAATAATGTGGAAAGCTGTAGAACACACAAACAAGAATACGTCATATCAATAATGTGGTAAGCTTTAGACGCACAAACAAGAATACGCCATATCAATAATGTGGTAAGCTGTAGAACACACAAACACAAATACGCCATATCAATAATGTGGTAAGCTTTAGACGCACAAACAAGAATACGCCATATCAATAATGTGGTAAGCTTTAGAACACACAAACACAAAAACGTTATATAAATAATGTGGTAAGCGATTAATACTCCATGACGGAAATAAAGGACTGGACGATACCCCAACAATAACGGCGTTGTGCGTGTAATCGATAAACGCTGAAACAATCTTTACAAACAGGCGTCTGACCGCACCGGTTGATACAAAATATTGAATGATAATCATTATTTCTATCCATGAGACCCATAATAGTTATAGAACATTGACTGAATAACCAAATGAAAAGAATTGGGAACTACTTTGCGTTTTATATCGTCATATTGTTTAATAGAAATAAAAAAGATTCACTTCATGAATGGTTTTGTTTAATGCGTTGTCAAAAAAGAAATATTTCCAAATCATCTTCCATATATAATTGGAATTGCTGACACACGTAGTACTCGCTTATTTCACCCTCTTGATGACCCCCCCCCCCCTCCCGAATTGCATATATCTACCTGATGGAGTCTGAAGGCCGTTTGGATAGACTACAGCTCGAACTGTCAAATCTGAGCCGGTTGCATACGTGCTCACACCAGTAATATTTTCTGCAAATCTTGGTACAACAGATAACGTTGAAATGCTGAAAAATATTTGAAGAGAAGGTCGAACAGAGAACTGCAAGCTATTCATATTGAATGATTACTAGATGAATAAATGATTTGAAGTAAATTATCCCTGGACGAAATCTTGTATTTTTTTAATCCCGTGAACAATCTCTTTTATTTGATGATATAATTTGGAGCATGAAATAACAAAAACCATTGCCTTGGTTCATACTTAGGGACGCATGTATAAAACCATGATAATGAGTTCAAACTGAGTGACGTGTGTATAAAACCATGATATTGGGTTCGAACTGAGTGACGTGTGATATTGAGTTCAAACTGAGTGATGTGTGTATAAAACCATGATATTGAGTTCAAACTTAGGGACGTGTGTATAAAACCATGATATTAAGTTCAAACTTAGGGAAGTGTGTATAAAAGCATGAAAATGAGTTCAAACTGAGTGACGTGTGTATAAAACCATGATATTGGGTTCGAACTGAGTGATGTGTGTATAAAACCATGATATTGAGTTCAAATTGAGTGACGTGTGTATAAAACCATGATATTGGGTTCAAACTGAGTGACGTGTGTATAAAACCATGATATTGAGTTCAAACTGACTGACGTGTGTATAAAACCATGATATTGGGTTCGAACTGAGTGACGTGTGTATAAAACCATGATATTGAGTTCAAACTGAGTGATGTGTGTATAAAACCATGATATTGGGTTCGAACTGAGTGCCGTGTGTATAAAACCATGATATTGAGTTCAAACTTAGGAACGTGTTTATAAAACCATGATAATGAGTTCAAACTGAGTGACGTGTGTATAAAACCTTAGCATCGAGTATAAGCTTTGTGATTCAGCACGAACTTTTGAAAATAAGAACAAACTATTATATTTGGAATACGAACTGTTCAAACTCGTAAGTATTTTGGGACAGTGTCATTACGTTTCGTTATCACGAGTAGCAAGGGCCCTAAAGTACAATCACTTGGTTCATTTAAAAAATGTCATTGCATTTGACTCAAGTTCAAACTGATTCAAACATAAACTAGTTGAACCATGAATGTAGAAATAGTCCCTTGGTTTGGAATATAATCTTTCCGACTAGGTTTTGGATTCAAACTTTTGAATTCTTTGGCAAACTATAGGTACTGCATACAAACGGTATTCATTGAACACACTTTTGGATCTTTTTGTTCTATTTCTAAATGACTAGAACTACACAAGAGCTCTTACATAATTTGTTTCTATAACAACAATTCTGATTTGGGGTTATTTAACCATTAAGGAGTTTGTTCAGATTGAGGTGTGTTTTAAACGAGTTATTTGACACCACAGAGATTGCTAGAGGGTTAACTATGGAAGATAATGTGCAAAATAAGCGGTATTATACGAACACTTACTTGAATTTAACCAGGGTTTCAACTTCGCCATTCGTAATAGTGTCCTTAGAACAGTTAGCACTAATTATTGCTCCCCGTCGATTAGTTCCGGCATTGACTCGAACTTTCCACGTGTAGAAGGACTCTCCGTTATTTTGAACCTAACATAAAAATGACAAAAGATATGCGTCATACCTCTGCCGATTAATTTCAAAGTTTTTGCCTAAAACATAGGAATATAATCTTTTTCTAGCTCTGTGTGAGTTGAGAAGGAGTAACATGCATGTGTCACAGTGAAAGCTTCCAAACGTGAACTGTTCATGTATCAGTGCATAAGAATGTCTCCTAAAGAGAGACCATGGTCATTCATGTTGACTGTTTGATCAATACATCGAATTAGAACCTTAATATTTAAAACTAAAGTCGTTTGACAATGATCTGATTACTTACTCACACGGCAATGTGTATGTAGAATTTATTCGACTTTTTACCTCACATGCATTGTTGAATATCGGGTCTTCAAATGATTAATTTATGTTTGTTTTTCTTCTTGTTACTTTGAATACATTCTATATTTCGAGCGATGATTTGATTTACATGGATGGATGATTCGAGAATTTACTTCAAAGGGACAGGCTCACATGATGCGTTTTGTGAGTAACACATGATAAACTGTTAATTTTGATCGTCGATACAAAACAAATAACTT
Source organism: Cerastoderma edule (assembly GCA_947846245.1). NCBI lineage: Eukaryota > Metazoa > Mollusca > Bivalvia > Cardiida > Cardiidae > Cerastoderma > Cerastoderma edule. The sequence continues at coordinate 38,782,245 of OX401405.1, read as the reverse complement.
TCTATCTTTATTCAAGTTATCAAAAGCTTGTTTTTCATTTTAAGTGATACTTGTGCTCAGTGACAGCACAATTGTGTATGTTCAAGAATAGATGGTACAGAAATACGTTGCATTTCCTTTTAAAGAGTAGCTAATACGGTAGCATGTTCATATGATACCTTTAAAAGAGATAAGACGATAGTGTTTGTTTACAATATTCGATAAAACGAGGTTGGCCGAGAATTGCCGAGCTGATTTCGTAAATTTTTGCGTTGTGTGTTGGATAAATGACAGTATTTTTGTGTGCATCACGTGACTTCTCTAACCAGATGACCGCAACTCGTTCTTCCAAGCAACTGTCGCTATGTGTAGACATTATTCAGATTTAAACAATGAGGTCAAATTATGTGGTGGTACACAATTTATGAAAATATCACTTTGAAACATCGATTATAAATAATAAAAATAGGATTTTGTTTTGAAAATAAGATGTTTCGCTATGTTTTATGTTATTTCATGATTTATAACTTTTTTAACGCTAGTATGCTTTTTAAGACTTGATATAAGTTATCGTAGACAAATGGGCTTATAGATGACTTTTGATGGCTTTCGGACACACCTGACCATCGTTACTTTAATAGACAGTCAACTCATACGCAGTCTGGTTCCCAGAAACCATTTTGATAAACTCGCAGGGTGGTGGTGATAGGTCATTGTTTAACACCATATACTTTTTTCAACAATCTAATCTATCTGCGAGATTATAAATAATAAAACCGAGTATCAGATCGATTACCTTCATTAGATTGAAATATGCCTCGAGTGTCAACTATACACCAAGTATCAGATCTTTAACCTTCGTTAACTTGAGTGTCAACTATACACCGAGTATCAGATTGATTACCTTCGTAAGACTTGGGTGTCAACTAAACATCGAGTATCAGATCGATTACCTTCGTTAACTTGAGTGTCAACTATACACCGAGTATCAGATCGATAACCTTCGTTAACTTGAGTGTCAACTATACACCGAGTATCAGATCGATAACCTTCGTTAGACGTGAGTGTCAACTATACCCTGAGTATCAGATCGATAACCTTCGTTAGACTTGAGTGTCAACTATACACCGAGTATCAGATATATTACATTCGTTAACTTGAGTGACAACTATACACCGAGTACCAGATCGATTACCTTCGTTAGATAGAAATACGCCTCGAGTGTCAACTATAAACCGAATATCAGATCTTTTACCTCCGTTGGACTTGAGATTTAACTATACATCGAGTACCAATTTGATAACCCTCGTTAACTTGAGTGTCACCTATACACCAAGTATCAGATCGATTACTTTTGTTAACTTGAGTGTCAACTATACACCGAGTATCAGATCGATTACCTTCGTTAACTTAAATTTCAACTATACACCGAGTATCAGATCGATTACCTTAGATAGACTTGAGTGTCAACTATACACCAAGTATCAGATCTTTTACCTTCGTTAGACTTGAGTGTCAACAATACACTGAGTATCAGATCGATAACCTTCGTTAACTTGAGTGTCAACTATACACCGAGTATCAGATTCTTTTACCTCGTTGGATAGAAATATAACTCGAGAATCAACTATACACGAAGTATCAGATCGATTACCTTCGTTAACTTGAGTGTCAACTATACACTGAGTATCAGATCGATTACCTTCGTAAGACTTGAGTGTCAACTATACACCAAGTATCAGATCGATAACCTTCGTTAACTTGAGTGTCAACTATACACTGAGTATCAGATCGATTACCTTCGTAAGACTTGAGTGTCAACTATACACCAAGTATCAGATCGATAACCTTCGTTAACTTGAGTGTCAACTATACATAGAGTATCAGATCGATTACCTTCGTAAGACTTGGGTGTCAACTATACACCAAGTATCAGATCGATTACCTTCGTTAACTTGAGTGTCAACTATACACTGAGCATCAGATCGATTACCTTCGTTAGATAGAAATATGCCTCGAGTGTCAACTATACACTAAGTATCAGATCGATTACCTTCGTTAACTTGAGTGTCAACTATACACTGAGTATCAGATCGATTACCTTCGTTAGACTTGAGTGTCAACTATACACCGAGTATCAGATCGATTACCTTCGTTAGATAGAATTATGCCTTGAGTGTCAACTATACACCAAATATCAGATCGATTACCTTCGTTAACTTGAGTGTCAACTATACACTGAGTATCAGATCGATAACCTTCGTTAACTTGAGTGTCAACTATACATAGAGTATCAGATCGATTACCTTCGTAAGACTTGAGTGTCAACTATACACCAAGTATCAGATCGATTACCTTCGTTAACTTGATTGTCAACTGTACACTGAGCATCAGATCGATAACCTTCGTTGGATAGAAATACGCCTCGAGTGTCAACTATACACTGAGTATCAGATTGATAACCTTCATTAGACTTGAGTGTCAACTATACATCGAGTATCAGATCGATTACCTTCGTTGGACTTGAGTGTCAACTATACACCGAGTATCAGATCGTTTACCTTCGTTAGATAGAAATATGCCTCGAGCGGCAACTATACACCGAATATCAGATCTTTAACCTCCGTTAGACTTAAGAGTTAACTATACATCGAGAATCAGATTGATTACCTTCGTTAACTTGAGTGTCAACTATACACCGAGTATCAGATCGATAACCTTCGTTAACTTGAGTGTCAACTATACACCGAGTATCAGATCGATAACCTTCGTTAGACGTGAGTGTCAACTATACCCTGAGTATCAGATCGATAACCTTCGTTAGACTTGAGTGTCAACTATACACCGAGTATCAGATATATTACATTCGTTAACTTGAGTGACAACTATACACCGAGTACCAGATCGATTACCTTCGTTAGATAGAAATACGCCTCGAGTGTCAACTATAAACCGAATATCAGATCTTTTACCTCCGTTGGACTTGAGATTTAACTATACATCGAGTACCAATTTGATAACCCTCGTTAACTTGAGTGTCACCTATACACCAAGTATCAGATCGATTACTTTTGTTAACTTGAGTGTCAACTATACACCGAGTATCAGATCGATTACCTTCGTTAACTTAAATTTCAACTATACACCGAGTATCAGATCGATTACCTTAGATAGACTTGAGTGTCAACTATACACCAAGTATCAGATCTTTTACCTTCGTTAGACTTGAGTGTCAACAATACACTGAGTATCAGATCGATAACCTTCGTTAACTTGAGTGTCAACTATACACCGAGTATCAGATTCTTTTACCTCGTTGGATAGAAATATAACTCGAGAATCAACTATACACGAAGTATCAGATCGATTACCTTCGTTAACTTGAGTGTCAACTATACACTGAGTATCAGATCGATTACCTTCGTAAGACTTGAGTGTCAACTATACACCAAGTATCAGATCGATAACCTTCGTTAACTTGAGTGTCAACTATACACTGAGTATCAGATCGATTACCTTCGTAAGACTTGAGTGTCAACTATACACCAAGTATCAGATCGATAACCTTCGTTAACTTGAGTGTCAACTATACATAGAGTATCAGATCGATTACCTTCGTAAGACTTGGGTGTCAACTATACACCAAGTATCAGATCGATTACCTTCGTTAACTTGAGTGTCAACTATACACTGAGCATCAGATCGATTACCTTCGTTAGATAGAAATATGCCTCGAGTGTCAACTATACACCAAGTATCAGATCGATTACCTTCGTTAACTTGAGTGTCAACTATACACTGAGTATCAGATCGATTACCTTCGTTAGACTTGAGTGTCAACTATACACCGAGTATCAGATCGATTACCTTCGTTAGATAGAATTATGCCTTGAGTGTCAACTATACACCAAATATCAGATCGATTACCTTCGTTAACTTGAGTGTCAACTATACACTGAGTATCAGATCGATAACCTTCGTTAACTTGAGTGTCAACTATACATAGAGTATCAGATCGATTACCTTCGTAAGACTTGAGTGTCAACTATACACCAAGTATCAGATCGATTACCTTCGTTAACTTGATTGTCAACTGTACACTGAGCATCAGATCGATAACCTTCGTTGGATAGAAATACGCCTCGAGTGTCAACTATACACTGAGTATCAGATTGATAACCTTCATTAGACTTGAGTGTCAACTATACATCGAGTATCAGATCGATTACCTTCGTTGGACTTGAGTGTCAACTATACACCGAGTATCAGATCGTTTACCTTCGTTAGATAGAAATATGCCTCGAGCGGCAACTATACACCGAATATCAGATCTTTAACCTCCGTTAGACTTAAGAGTCAACTATACATCGAGAATCAGATTGATTACCTTCGTTAGACTTGAGTGTCAACTATACACCAAGTATCAGATCGATTACCTTCGTTAACTTGAGTGTTAACTATACACCGAGTATCAGATCGATTACTTTCTTTAGATGTGAGTGTCAACTATTTACCGTGGGTCAGTTCTATTACCTTCTTTAGATAGAAAAACGCATCAAGTGTCAACTACACACCGAGTTTCAGATGTTTTACCTTCGTTAGATAGAAATACGCCTCGAGTGTCAACTATACACCGAGAATCAGATATTTTACATTCGTTGGACGTGAGTGTCAACTATACGCCGAGTATCAGATCGATTACCTTCGTTAGACTTGAGTGTCAACTATACGCCGAGTGTCAGATCGATTACCTTCTTTAGACTTGAGTGTCAACTATACACCGAGTATCAGATCGATTTCCTTCGTTAACTTGAGTGTCAACTATACACCGAGTATCAGATCGATTACCTTCTTTAGATAGAAATATACCTCGAGTGTCAACTATACACCGAGTATCAGATCGATTACCTTCGTTAGACTTAAGAGTCAACTATACATCGAGTATCAGATCGATTACCTTCTTTAGATAGAAATATACCTGGAGTGTCAACTATACACCGAGTATCAGATCGATTACCTTCGTTAGACTTGAGTGTCAACTATACGCCGAGTGTCAGATCGATTACCTTCGTTAGACTTGAGTGTCAACTATATATCGAGTATCAGATCTTTTACCTTAGATAGACTTGAATGTCAACTATACACCGAGTATCAGATCGATTTCCTTCGTTAACTTGAGTGTCAACTATACATCGAGTATCAGATCGAATACCTTCGTTAGACTTGAGTGTCAACTATACATCGAGTATCAGATCGATTACATTCGTTAGACTTGAGTATCAACTATACATCGAGCATCAGATCGATTACCTTTGTTAGACTTGAGTGTCAACTATACACCGAGTATCAGATCGATTACCTTCGTTAGACTTGAATGTCAACTATACACCGAGTAACAGATCGATTACCTTCGTTAGATAGAAATATGCCTCGAGTGTCAACTATACACCAAGTATCAGATCGATTACCTTCGTTAACTTGAGTGTCAACTATACACTGAGTATCAGATTGATTACCTTCGTTAGACTTGAGTGTCAACTATACACCGAGTATCAGATCGATTACCTTCGTTAGATAGAAATATGCCTCGAGTGTCAGCTTTACACCGAGTATCAAATCGATTACCTTCGTTAGATAGAAATATGCCTCGAGTGTCAACTATACACCGAGTATCAGATCGATTACCTTCGTTAGATAGAAATATGCCTCGAGTGTCAACTATACACCGAGTATCAGATCGATTACCTTCGTTAACTTGAGTGTCAACTATACACCGAGTATCAGATCGATTACCTTCGTTAGATAGAATTATGCATCGAGTGTCAACTATACACCAAATATCAGATCGATTACCTTCGTTAACTTGAGTGTCAACTATACACTGAGTATCAGATCGATTACCTTCGTTAGACTTGAGTGTCAACTATACACCGAGTATCAGATCGATTACCTTCGTTAGATAGAAAGTTGCCTCGAGTGTCAACTATACACTGAGTATCAAATCGATTACCTTCGTTTGACTTAAGAGTCAACTATACATCGCGTATCAGATCGATTACCTTCGTTAGACTTGAGTGTCAACTATACACCGAGTATCAGTTCGATTACCCTCGTTAGATAGAAAAACGTCTTGAGTGTCTGCATGGTGAACAACTCCCTATAGTATTCATACATCTACTAAAACATGTAAGGATATGACTGTATATTTACCATTATCATACCACAGGGATTGGTCTCTCTATTGGTTACCAAGTCAATGTAGGACTCGACGCTGTAGGGAGAGGTCGCTGTTCCTTGCCCATTCACATTACATGTATTAAGTTCCGCTTCATTTGCGTCCAGTGCATTAAGACCAACAGATACCCCTGATTCCACATACAGATGCATGAGAAACTTGAGGCGATTACTGTCTGTTTTACTACAGACATGCGATGCTGAAATTAGAAAGAGGCAATCAAGAACATATGAATAAGCAATATGAAGCACTATTTTATCAGGTTGTTATTTTAAGACAGTATAATGCTGCTGGCCCTTAATTACAGTACATCTTGTAACTGAAGAGATACACACGATTCAAAATAACGTTTAGAACCTTGTTAGATCTCCGTCCGTTGTCCAGTAGGGAAATAAATAATACAATGTAATTCAAAACAAAGAAATATTAGAAATTTAAAGCTCGATATCATATATATTAAAACAAGTACGTCAAACTGAATTCGTCGACAAAGGTTTCTGGAGTAGATTCTCTAAAAATTGACTTACTCATCGTGTATAGATACAAAAGATTAAACGACCAGGAATAATTTTTCAAATTTGTACGAATAAACTGTGAACAAATTATCCCCATTTGGAATTGACGTCATGAAAACGAATGCATGCAAAGCATCAAATTTTTATATGCGCTTACCTTTAACTGAAATCCGCTGGGAAACCACTGGGCGCATGAACTGAAAAACAAAAGTGTTTGATATGGATATTGTCGGCATTATATGTCTAAGAATGAAAAATCATAGAACAACTCCTGGGAATGCACATGTACCAAGGAAAACATTGTTTCGTATCATAGAAATATTCTGTAATGCTTCCATGTACATACTTTTCTATGGGGCGATTGTTTACTGTTCATAAGTATCATGAATCTATTGATATTGTCTTAGTCGAATTTTCCGTTTATTTTTACATCATCTCTGTGTTGAATTCCATGTCGTCTTGTTCCCTTTAATCATATGGTGTCATTTAGGCAAGTCATTATTCCCTGGCCCATTATTGGCAGATAACACGTAGTATCACACGAGAGTGAGCACTGTGCATTTATGGATAAAGGAGAGAAATCATTTGACGGCGGATACCACCTGTAGTGATAATCCACATTTATGTCATTATTCTTGAACTAGAGAGTTCCACACAAGAAATACCACCAACCATTGATTGTGTCACAAAATAGTAAATACGCATATACTTTTACACATAAAACATGTAATTTAATCATTCACTAATTCTGGTTTTACATCGTGTTAGCAACATTATACTTATATTGATAAGCCTGGATTATAATGATGGAAGTTTACCATACACCTGACTGCCAATAAGGACTTGTCAAGCCGGGTAAAACCATCAGCATTTTGTTAGTCAGTCGACAGATTACCCGTATGAAGATCAAAAAGACTTTTGCCGGAATTAAAACGTATTTCACGTTCTGCATCACTCTAACCATTAGACCACGGGGGTCTTTATAATCAGCAGGTGATAAACAGGAAATGTGTTAAAAACAAATTATATCTACACACCCAACTCGCCAGTGCCAACAGAAATATCGAAAGTAACGGTTTCATGATGTCTGCTCGTCAATATCTGGAAAAGAGAAGAAAACTTGTGGACTGTTTTCCCGATCCTTCGAATTAGGTGCATTTGTTAGTGCAACAAATAATGGAAAAACGATTTCACATAATCATCTCTATATTTTCTTAAAAACTTGACATGAACAAGTGGTAAAATACACATAAGTATTAAGAACATATGTTTATATTAAAAGGAGTCACCATCCCTTACTAATGCCCGTATTCTATGACGGGACAGGGGTAGTGATGTTTAAAATCATCTGCTATAAGGGAGCACCGAAGACACTCTCGGCATTCCACAGTTACTTTTTATCACAATGAAGACCAACCATAGTAACCCAACACTTGCTTAAACGTCTGTCGTACCACATATACATGTATATATAGGTGGTATTTGTGCTTTGATATAATGGTTCAAATTCGACTAATGTATTTTCATCGAAAAGTCTGTAAAAGCACACTTGTGAGTAAATATTGTGGTGTAAGTTGTTACCGAATGAATCTAAATGGATATCTATAAATCATCTTTCATGTAGATAACAATGTCATTTGCAAATTAATTACATGTATAATGATCTAAAGATCCATACTGTTTGAATAAAGGTTCACAGGTCTCAGACATCTTTACAATTCATCTATCATAGGGCGGACTTTACTTTTTCTCATGAACAGTTTAACGGGCCCGAAATGCATATGTGTTTTACACCCTATCAACAGAACCTTTAAGATATATTGGGGCGGTCAGTGTACCTATGATACTTCCCCATCAGGAGTACATGGTATGTCAACATGCTGACTGTTTTCTAACATAAACATACTTGATCAGCTGTGAGAGACGAATAGATCGTGACACATTGACTTCATAAAATGTCACAAAGAACTGATGCCGAAGCGGGTCTCGAACTCGTGAGTCCTTTATTGCAATTCGGGCACGGTGCCGACCGACCAATACAGGGGCATGGTGTTGGGCGCATAGGATTGTAACACGCTTTACTAATGCGTTAAGTTAAAATTTAATTTGGTTAAGCAATATTCTAAGACATATTTGAAAAGTAAACATCTATCAACATCTTTAATCTTCCGTCATGCTAACATTTTACCGTCTACAATAGATAACGACCATTTATTGAAACATGGTCGTTAAATAAAACATTCAACTTTGAAAGTAAACGCAGAAGTGGAATAGAATATGGGCGACAGCTGTGCAGTGGTAGAGCGTCGGGCTTTTGTACCGAGGCTCCCGGGTTCGAATCCCCGTTAGGCGAGGTGAAAATTGTCGGACTAACCCACACATCGGCGCGAGTACTGGTATAGTGACCAGGAAGCAGTCGTCGAGCCTGAATACAATAAGTTTTGCAGCTTCTGTCAAAATCGATGTAAAATAAATAAGTTTAAACTAAATGAAATTCCTATCTTACCTTTGTTTTGTATAAGTGTGTTGATGTCCGACGTCTCACAAGATCCCCGGTGTTCCAGCAGTTCGATCGTGTGTCTCGATGCGTGAAGCGATATCTAAACATTGGCTATAATACACAAACCCATAGAGCATGACGAGTTACTATGGAAATAGAAATAAGTAATATGCTCGGATGCACATAGAAATCAAGGTGTATTTCACATGTATAGATATACATATGCAATTTAAGAGAGATAATGGGAGAAAATTGGTTTTATCCTGATATTCTCGATCATGCAACCTTAATGGACCACGAGTAGTCAGCTTAATCTGAAATAGTTCTATGAACAGAAAATTCTAAACTACCGAAATAATGGTGCCACAATTTGGGAACATTAAAGAGGTATTTCGCGATGCACGATGAACTATATATGCTTCATAACAAGAATAATCCCTTACAAGCTTTATATTGGAAGGAAATGTGTGTTGTTGTTTTCATTCCTAATTCTGGAAGCAGCAAATATCCAATTGCAATGTCTAGCATACATACAATGGTGTTCATTATATATGTTAGGTGGTATTGACTAATTATTGATGTAAGAAAACAATGTAACACGAATTGGTCGTTCGTAATGTCTGTTTGTGTTACAGTTCCGTTAGATAGTTCAGTTATTTGCATCTTTAGAGTAAAATTAGAGTACTATCGTGATTGTTTGTATATTTGCAGGTGTTATTGGGATTATCTCACAATCTATGCAGTCTAGCACCAATTATAGAGAAGAGTGTTCAGATCGCGACAGCCACGCTCCTTTTTCTACTCCTATCGTTGGTTCTTCTCGCGTTCATCCTGATGCTTTCTCTATAAGGTGGCTTAAAACTTCACAATCTTGGCTATTCGTTGTAAAACATCTATTTCAAGGGTGTTTTGTGACAGTTCAGGTGGAACGATTTAGAAAACGCCCTGATAGAGTGAGTTTGAAAATATTGTAATTGGTGTTGGGCGTTCGCGGTTTAATCATTGACATGCCCCGTTGATTTGGGTGGTTACGTTTCAGTGTGTAACGTAGCGTGCAGCCTGAAGAATGTAGAATTGCCTCAGATTTGGTCTTGCTTGGTTTATCAACCGAGTCGGTTTTATATGTAGGTTTCGGGATCTTTAAACATTTCGAAAACTCCTCCTCGACCCGACGTCAGTGTGCAGTCAGGTGTAACGAGGGGAACCCATTGTACGCGCTGAAGCCGAGATCTACGAATCAAGGTCTGTAAACTTATTCTGTATAACATTCATAACTTCTTACTTTATAAAGTTCAAGATATAACATAAGGAATATGACACATATATTACATGTGTGCCATTCCATATTTACTTTTTCGTGTAAATATGGCTGTTTGTCAACTGTAGGCATTTTGATTGATTTTGCCAAACTGAAATGTTCATATTTAGATGTAAAGAATGAATCACTTAGGCTCGGGAAGTATGATTTGTTATAAACACTTTTTCCTAACTCATAGAAAAGCGTCATTTTAAAATTCACACAATCTGGCGACAAAACATAAAACCAACACAAAGTTTGAAAGTGAAAATAAAAAGTAATGAGTTGAAATGTATAAGTATGAGTAAGACTGTCATGAACGATAATATATATATTGCTTCAAACATGTGTATACTGGTGTTACTGGTCTACAGAATCTATCCAATGTAAAGCATTTCGAGGACCTGTCCAATGAAAACAATTTTGAGAATTGTCAAATGAAAAGCATTTCCAGGATCTCTTCACAATTTCAGGATCGGTCGATTGTTAACTATTTTTAAAATCTGTCGAATGTGAAGCATTTTCAGGGTCTGTCTAATGTGAACATTTCCAGGGTCTCTTCTCATTTCCAAGGTCTGTCTAATGTTAACATTTCCAGGGTCTGTCTAATGTGAACATTTCCAGGGTCTCTTCTCATTTCCAAGGTCTGTCTAATGTGAACATTTCCAGGGTCTGTCAAATGTGAACATTTCCAGGGTCTCTTCTCATTTCCAAGGTCTGTCTAATGTGAACATTTCCAGGGTCTGTCTAATGTGAACATTTCCAGGATCTCTTCTCATTTCCAGGGTCTGTCTAATGTAAAGCATTTCCAGGGTCTGTCTAATGTGAACATTTCCAGGGTCTCTTCTCATTTCCAAGGTCTGTCTAATGTGAACATTTTCAGGGTCTCTTCTCATTTCCAAGGTCTGTCTTATGTGAACATTTCCAGGGTCTGTCTAATGTGAACATTTCCAGGGTCTCTTCTCATTTCCAAGGTCTGTCTGATGTGAACATTTTCAAGGTTTGTCTAATGTGAACATTTTCAGTGTCTCTTCTCATTTCCAAGGTCTGTCTAATGTGAACATTTTCAGGGTCTGTCTAATGTGAACATTTCCAGGGTCTCTTCTCATTTCTAGGATCTGCCAAATGTGAATCATTTCCATGATCTGTTCAATGTAAAGCATGTTCACGGTCTGTCCAATGTCATTATTGCTAATATTTTTAGGATTTTTAAGGATTGGTACAATATAAACCATTTGCAGAGTCTGTCCGATATAAAGCATAATCAGGGTCTATTCGATGTTAAGTATTTCAAGGGTTGTCCAATGCTAAGCATTTCCAGGGTTTGTCCAATGTTAAGCATTTTCAGGGTTTGTCCAATGCTAAGCATTTTCAGGGTTTGACCAATTTTAAGCATTTTCAGGGTTTGTCCAATGCTAAGCATTTTCAAGGTTTGTCCAATGTTAAGCATTTCCAGGGTTTGTCCAATGTTAAGCATTTTCAGGGTTTGTCCAATGTTAAGCATTTTCAGGGTTTGTCCAATGTTAAGTATTTCAAGGGTTGTCCAATGTTAAGCATTTCCAGGGTTTGTCCAATGTTAAGCATTTTCAGGGTTTGTCCAATGTTAAGCATTTCAGGGTTTGTCCAATGTTAAGTATTTCAAGGGTTGTCCAATGTTAAGCATTTTCAGGGTTTGTCCAATGTTAAGCATTTCCAGGGTTTGTCCAATGTTAAGCATTTTCAGGGTTTGTCCAATGTTAAGCATTTTCAGGGTTTGTCCAATGTTAAGCATTTCCAGGGGGTTTGTCCAATGTTAAGCATTTTCAGGGTTTGTCCAATGTTAAGCATTTTCAGGGTTTGTCCAATAATAAGCATTTTCAGGGTTTGTCCAATGTTAAGTATTTCAAGGGTTGTCCAATGTTAAGCATTTTCAGGGTTTGTCCAATGTTAATTATTTCAAGGGTTTGTCCAATGTTAAGCATTTCCAGGGTTGTCCAATGTTAAGCATTTTCAGGGTTTGTCCAATGTTAAGCATTTTCAGGGTTTGTCCAATGTTAAGTATTTCAAGGGTTGTCCAATGTTAAGCATTTTCAGGGTTTGTCCAATGTTAAGTATTTCAAGGGTTTGTCCAATGTTAAGCATTTCCAGGGTTTGTCCAATGTTAAGCATTTTCAGGGTTTGTTCAATGTTAAGCATTTCCAGGGTTTGCCCAATGTTAAGTATTTCAAGGGTTGTCCAATGTTAAGCATTTCCAGGGTTTGTCCAATGTTAAGCATTTTCAGGGTTTGTCCAATGTTAAGCATTTTCAGGGTTTGTCCAAAGTTAAGCATTTCCAGGGTTTGTCCAATGTTAAGTATTTCAAGGGTTTGTCCAATGTTAAGCATTTCCAGGGTTTGTCCAATGTTAAGCATTTTCAGGGTTTGTCCAATGTTAAGCATTTTCAGGGTTTGTCCAATGTTAAGCATTTCCAGGGTTTGTCCAATATAAATCATTTCAATGGTTTGTCCGATGTTTAGCATTTCCAGGGTTTGTCCAATGTTTAGCTTTTTTCAGGGTTTGTCCAATATTAAGCATTTGCAGGGTTTGCCCGATGTTAAGCATTTCTAGGTTTTGTCCAATGTTAAGCATTTGCAGAGTTTGCCCGATGTTAATAATTTCCAGGGTTTGTCCAATTTAAAACATTTCCAGGGTTTGTCCAATAAAAAGCATTTCCAGGGTTTGTCCAATATAAAACATTTCCAGGGTTTGTCCAATTTTAAGCATTTCAAGGGTTTGTCCAATATTAAGCATAAACAGGATCTGACCATTATAAAGAATTTCCAGGGTTTAAGCATTTCTAGAATCTGTCCTATATTTTAACATTTACAGGAACTTCCAATGTAAACCATTTCGGTGATCTGCCGAAAGTTAAACATTTACAGGATCTGTCCAATATAAAGCATTTAAAAAAGCTTCCAATAAGTAGTGTATCTGGTAGTCTTTTTTATATGGAGATTTGAGAAAATTTGTAGACACATTTGTAGAGTTTGTACCGTTGATTTCTAGACCATCCTTAACTTGCACGCGTTTTACATTTGTGTTCCTGAAAAAACAGCTGGAATGGTTTGCTTGAGGCGGAAATTGACAAACAAAATGGTTAATCTAATAGTTTCGAGACACGTGTTTTCTCCTATCATATCCCTCACAGTGTCTGGATGGTTTTAATAGGAATAGGAATATGAAGTGAGAGTGTCACAAAAGTTATCTCAGTTGATTGTCTAATGCAATGTTGAAAACACATACTAATACATCCGTTCTGTTATTTGCTTATGTTTTCTGTGATCCTATGTGAACTGTTGAGAGGTAACTTGCCTGATTTGTTACATTATCGGGAAAACATGGGTTGTGGGCACCGTTTTCTCTGGAAAAGGGGATTATAGACAGGCTTTTCTCCCGTACTTATACAAATAGATGGACACATGTTTCTTTTCAAACAAGTTGCGTCTTATTCGCTTGGTTCATAATATTTATATTTAATAAATGTCTTGTTTATAAAGTGCCATATTGGTTGCATCCAAGCCTCGCAACTTTGTCACCTTTGACAGTCTGGTAGAAGCCACACCGATTACAGGAGATTATCCTTCTAAAGAAACAATCGCTTTCCTCCGTATTCCTCAAATACCCCTTGTTTAATTGACATATGATTTCGTTTACGGGTTTCAAGTTTCTTCGATTTTAAAATACCTTTATAGTTTAAAAACTAAAGATTGACATCTTGCATGAAATGATTTTGTTTAAAGAGCAAAGCTTATTCATATCACATTTTGGAGTCGCTACATTTACTGTTTTTTTAATTTTCGATTATTGTAACAACAACCACTGGTTTAAACTTCTATATTCTACATATAACATCAATTGGGATACACGTTTTCATAACTTAAAAACCGCAAACGATTTTACTCCGATGAATATAAAACCAGTATTCTCACTGAGCGTGGAAAATGACTAGTCACAAGGCAGACTACACTATCCACAGGCGCAGACTACACTATCCACAGGCGCAGACTACACTATCCACAGGCGCAGACTACACTATCCACAGGCGCAGACCCTCGTATCAAATGACTTTTCACAAGGCAGACTACACTATCCACAGGCGCAGACCCTCGTATCTAATAACTCTTCACAAGACAGACTACACTATCCACAAGGCAGACTACACTATCCACAGGCGCAGACTACACTATCCACAGGCGCAGACTACACTATCCACAGGCGCAGACCCTCGTATCAAATAACTTTTCACAAGGCAGACTACACTATCCACAATGCAGACTACACTATCCACAGGCGCAGACCCTCGTATCTAATGACTAGTCACAAGGCAGACTACACTATCCACAGGCGCAGACCCTCGTATCTAATGACTAGTCACAAGGCAGACTACACTATCCACAGGCGCAGACCCTCGTATCTAATGACTAGTCACAAGGCAGACTACACTATCCACAGGCGCAGACCCTCGTATCTAATGACTAGTCACAAGCAGACTACACTATCCACAGGCGCAGACCCTCGTATCTAATGACTAGTCACAAGGCAGACTACACTATCCACAGGCGCAGACCCTCGTATCTAATAACTCTTCACAAGACAGACTACACTATCCACAAGGCAGACTACACTATCCACAGGCGCAGACTACACTATCCACAGGCGCAGACTACACTATCCACAGGCGCAGACCCTCGTATCAAATAACTTTTCACAAGGCAGACTACACTATCCACAATGAAGACTACACTATCCACAGGCGCAGACCCTCGTATCTAATGACTAGTCACAAGGCAGACTACACTATCCACAGGCGCAGACCCTCGTATCTAATGACTAGTCACAAGGCAGACTACACTATCCACAGGTGCAGACCCTCGTATCTAATGACTAGTCACAAGGCAGACTACACTATCCACAGGCGCAGACCCTCGTATCTAATGACTAGTCACAACGCAGACTACGCTATCCACAGGCGCAGACCCTCGTATCTAATGACTAGTCACAAGGCAGACTACACTATCCACAGGCGCAGACCCTCGTATCTAATGACTAGTCACAAGGCAGACTACACTATCCACAGGCGCAGACCCTCGTATCTAATGACTAGTCACAAGGCAGACTACACTATCCACAGGCGCAGACCCTCGTATCTAATGACTAGTCACAAGGCAGACTACACTATCCACAGGCGCAGACCCTCGTATCAAATGACTATTGCCTTCCATACTTTACTTTTATTTTGGTTACTAATAGAATTATTTTCATGAGATCATTCTTTTGCATAGCAACTTACGATTTGGTAATAAAGTCCAGACGTTATCGTTTAACAGTGCGTAATCAGAGACAGTAAACATTCTTTATTTCGTAAATTTCAGATGACGATCTGGATCATCTCTCTCATAGTGGTAAGTTGATACATTATTAAAGGGTAAGAATGATAATATGACAACACAGTTACAAACCGTTCCCGGATATGCTTGGTGTTTTTGTTTGAGATTGACCTCTAGTCTTGAATGAATAGGCTGGTTTAAGAAAGCATTATCGCAGTAAGATGAAAAGCAATACTCATTTTTACTCAACATAAATCAAAACGTTCATTAAATAGTCTTTTCCAATGCACCGACTCGAATAACAGAAATTTGAAGAAGAAAAAAAAACCAATGTGAAATGGAAATTTTTCTGAACAAACATTGTTCTTAAGCTTGATCGGAAGCTTTCCAAAATCACAAAGAAGGCATAATTGTTCACGCTCTACAATAAGCATCTGTTTTCTATTTTGACCAGTCATTAATTTCCCTATAAAAGAACGGGTTCAGATTGAAATATTT
The DNA here is from genome assembly GCA_947846245.1 of Cerastoderma edule. Classification (NCBI taxonomy): domain Eukaryota; kingdom Metazoa; phylum Mollusca; class Bivalvia; order Cardiida; family Cardiidae; genus Cerastoderma; species Cerastoderma edule. The sequence goes on along the minus strand of OX401405.1, from coordinate 38,765,876 downwards.
GATTTACTGGTTCTTTTTTTATTTATTTCAGTGTATGCTGTGTTATACCCCTGTGGAAGGGTGGACAGGTAAGCTAAATATGCCTTCATAGCCAACATAATAACCATGGTGACACGGGTGCGTATGTACTCATACACTCGCTGAATTTCAGTTTGTTGAATAAAACTTTTCTTGTGCCTAGAAAGATGTATGATCTATGTTAGTGAGTAACGAAGCATGTGTCGACAGAAGCACCATGCTGATGAGAACACGGTGACCATTTCACATATCACATCAAAATAAATATTCTTTCATAAGGTTTAGCCTATGATACGTTATACAAACCTCCCGTCAAACATATGTATATGTGAACATTGCTTTCAATAACCCCTATTAAAAGTATCTCTGACAAACATATGTATATGGGCATAGCTTTTAACATCCCCTATTGTACAAAAATTCAGCCAACATATGCATATGGACATTGCTTTTAATAAGCCCTATTAAAAAGATCTCCGACAAATATATGTGTATGGACATTGCTTTCAATAGCCCCTATTGTACAAAGATCTCCAACAAACATACGTATATTGGCATTGCCTATAATCGCCCCTATTGTACAAAGGCTTCCGACAGATATATGGATATTGGCATTGCCTATAATAGCCCCTATTGTATAAAGATCTCTGACAAACATTTGTATATTGGCATTGCTTTTAATCGCCTCTATTGCACAAAGGCTTCCGACATATATATGTGTATTGGCATTGTTTATAATAGCCCTAGTAAAAAGACTTCCGACAAACATATGTGTATTGGCATTGCTTTTAATCGCCTCTATTGTACAAAGGCTTCCGACAGATATATGTGTATTGGCATTGCTTTTAATAGCCCTAGTAAAAAGACTTCCGACAAACATATGTGTATTGGCATTGCTTTTAATAGCCCTAGTAAAAAGACTTCCGACAAACATATGTGTATTTGCATTGCTTTTAATCTCCTCTATTGTACAAAGGCTTCCGACAGATATATGTGTATTGGCATTGCTTTTAATAGCCCTAGTAAAAAGACTTCCGACAAACATATGTGTATTGGCATTGCTTTTAATAGCCCTAGTAAAAAGACTTCCGACAAACATATGCGTATTGGCATTGCTTTCAATCGCCCCTATTATACAAAGGCTTCCAACAAACATATTTAAATGGACATTGCTTTTAATAGCCCTAGTAAAAGCAATTCCGACAAACATACATATATGGGCATTGCCTTTAATAGCTCCTTTTGGAAAGAGATCACCGACAAACACAGCAGCAGTATTTTCTCGACTGGTCAAAAGTTCACTTAGCATTGACATTCTTTACTCCTTTTACTTCTGCTTAACATATGAGTTAAAACCCTCTACATTGGTTCGCAAAATGGAAACAAGCCGGATTTCCTACACATGGCTGATGTAAGATTCCTTTTCAAACCAGGGATCTCAAGTAAAGAGTGATATATTTCAATACGCCCCATGGTAATAGCCTTCCTCTTGAATCCTCGACCATGTCGTATTTCAGTAGAAACTATTCAGATTACTTCAACTTGATCCAAGAAATATCTCAAGAATACCAGTTTATTTCTATCGACTTAATGACAACAAGACAACTAGAGTTCTATAGTGAAGGTACATTAGATTTATATTCAATCTTCTTTTCAGTTCATCATATATTCAGGGTTTCGAATAACAAATTTTACAAGTTGTGGGGCTATTCTTTCAGTATTTCAAAATATATAATCCGAAGTTTTCAAACACTTAAAAAGTGTAAATCTAATCTATAGTTTTGCCATAGCACAGTATATGAGATAAGATGAACATCATATTAAGAAAATGTTTTGTTTGTCAGTTGGGGATCCACTTTGCTACAAAGACAGCACGAGCGGAATGTTGACAAGCCAGTTTAACATTAGAAAGTTGGTATCAGAAGATCTAAATGATATATTTGGCTGCATTGTGAACAACTCTAATAACGGCCTCCTGGAGCGGGTAGAGTGTAATGTCACCAACACGAGAACAGTCACAGAAAACGATATACAGGTCCAGTATCTAGAAATCGTGTCCAAAGTCAACCTGACCGACAGCTCCATTACCATCAATGGATGTGGGATCACAGAGGTACATATCAAACATATACTGTCTGAAACCAAACTAGAAGGGAGGGGGGGGGGGGGGGGGGGGGGGGGGGGGGTATCTCTATATGTATTTTAGTTTGTACAAAAGCCGAAAGAGTCATGATATGGCTAGTGTCATGTCCCTTTTGACACATCTTATTATTACAGTGATCGTCAATATAGCTTTCCCATCTGGAGGGTTGGTGGAGATTTGGGAGACATCTGTCGGAGAAAAAAAAGATGGAAGCTTAAGTAGTTGTGTCAAAATAGCATTCCATGAAAACACCGAAGTATATTATATAAAAACAGTCATGCTGTCTAAATTATTTAATTTTCTCATTGTATTCTTAAATCTATATCTGATGGGTGAACTTGACTATTTAAATGTTTGAAAAACGCAGAACGGTATATTCCCAGTAACATGTGACTTCTCCCCAATTAGCTGTGTTGTCTTATAATATAACCGGGTGTTCTTTAAACAATGTATTAGTTTCCCTTATTTGCATAAACGTCCCGCAAGAAGGTTATTTAGGTTTGACATGCCTACATGCTGATATCGAATTCACAGTTGGTAAATTATGGATGATTAAGGGGTTGATAGGCTTAATGAAATCTAAATAAGTGATGTTATGTAAATCTATGTTTACGTGTAAAGGTATAAAGACACAGAAAATTATGGATGATCAAGGGGTTGATGGGCTTCATGAAATCTAAATAAGTGATGTTATGTAAATGTATGTTTACGTGTAAAGGTATAAAGACACAGTAAATTATGGATGATCAAGGGGTTGATAGGCTTCATGAAATCTAAATAAGTGATGTTATGTAAATGTATGTTTACGTGTAAAGGTATAAAGACACAGTAAATTATGGATGATCAAGGGGTTGATAGGCTTCATGAAATCTAAATAAGTGATGTTATGTAAATGTATGTTTACGTGTAAAGGTATAAAGACACAGTAAATTATGGATGATCAAGGGGTTGATAGGCTTCATGAAATCTAAATAAGTGATGTTATGTAAATGTATGTTTACGTGTAAAGGTATAAAGACACAGTAAATTATGGATGATCAAGGGGTTGATAGGCTTCATGAAATCTAAATAAGTGATGTTATGTAAATGTATGTTTACGTGTAAAGGTATAAAGACACAGTAAATTATGGATGATCAAGGGGTTGATAGGCTTCATGAAATCTAAATAAGTGATGTTATGTAAATGTATGTTTACGTGTAAAGGTATAAAGACACAGTAAATTATGGATGATCAAGGGGTTGATAGGCTTCATGAAATCTAAATAAGTGATGTTATGTAAATGTATGTTTACGTGTAAAGGTATAAAGACACAGTAAATTATGGATGATCAAGGGGTTGATAGGCTTCATGAAATCTAAATAAGTGATGTTATGTAAATGTATGTTTACGTGTAAAGGTATAAAGACACAGTAAATTATGGATGATCAAGGGGTTGATAGGCTTCATGAAATCTAAATAAGTGATGTTATGTAAATGTATGTTTACGTGTAAAGGTATAAAGACACAGTAAATTATGGATGATCAAGGGGTTGATAGGCTTCATGAAATCTAAATAAGTGATGTTATGTAAATGTATGTTTACGTGTAAAGGTATAAAGACACAGTAAATTATGGATGATCAAGGGGTTGATAGGCTTCATGAAATCTAAATAAGTGATGTTATGTAAATGTATGTTTACGTGTAAAGGTATAAAGACACAGTAAATTATGGATGATCAAGGGGTTGATAGGCTTCATGAAATCTAAATAAGTGATGTTATGTAAATGTATGTTTACGTGTAAAGGTATAAAGACACAGTAAATTATGGATGATCAAGGGGTTGATAGGCTTCATGAAATCTAAATAAGTGATGTTATGTAAATGTATGTTTACGTGTAAAGGTATAAAGACACAGTAAATTATGGATGATCAAGGGGTTGATAGGCTTCATGAAATCTAAATAAGTGATGTTATGTAAATGTATGTTTACGTGTAAAGGTATAAAGACACAGTACTCCTAATAATATTCCCTTTATTGTTTCTTACAGACTGTTGTGTCAGGGCAGAGAGTAAGTAAAACGTTATTATCTCCCAAAAGGATGTTTTCAACAAAGTTTTCATTGAAGTATTTCGGGACGAATCCTTGTGGTCCTTTGTGAAACGTTATCTTAGATTATAAAGTTTAGAAACCTGTACGAAATATTCACTTAGATTCGATAGACCAGTGTATTGTATGCCATGTATTTAAGATAGGATTCTCAAACACTCGAATAATAGAGCCTATTATTAGTTCTCGGTGTCATCATCACCGAAGACCACAGAGATGATTCCGGTTACTCTCACAATATAATCAGGTAACAAATCGTTAACTATGATATCTAAAGTGTTGATACGTATGCAAAAGAAACCTTACAATCAATATTGCATTTACAAGATACCCATGACTGACTAATCCCTAACCTGCGTTATACTATAGACTTTCCAGAAGATAGTGGGACTGCGAAAGACGGCCGGGTTTATCAAGGAAAATGATGCCAACTATCGATGGTCATGTGTTGAACAGTCTGCCACCAACCTCTTTATTTCCACCAGTGTTGAAGTGTTGACGTAGGTATATTCATTACCACAGATAGGTTGTTTGTCTAAAACAGTCCGTTAGCTATATAGCATGTGTACGTAACAGTCGAATAGATCCAAAAGCTATATGGCATGTAAAGTAACAATCGAACAGATCCAAAAGCTATATGGCATGTGAAAGTAACAATCGAATAGATCCAAAAGCTATATGGCATGTGTAAGTAACAGTCGAATAGATCCAAAAGCTATATGGCATGTGTAAGTAACAATCGAATAGATCCAAAAGCTATATGGCATGTTAAATAACAGTCGAATAGATCCAAAAGCTATATGGCATGTTAAATAACAATCGAATAGATCCAAAAGCTATATGGCATGTAAAGTAACAATCGAACAGATCCAAAAGCTATATGGCATGTGTAAGTAACAGTCGAATAGATACAAAAGCTATATGGCATGTTAAGTAACAATCGAATAGATCCAAAATATACATGACATGTGTTAGTAACAGTTACAAAAGAACCACACGGCATTTATGACATGCGTAAGTTATAGTCAGATACATGTCGAAAAGAATACTTGGCCGTTCCAACCCAAGATAATTGTTACATCATTATCTCAATTTGTTTTTCTTGTTAGTTCACAACATTGAAAAATGTTAACAAAGGTCAGAGTCTATCGAAACATGTAATCAGTTATAGATACATTATAGTTAAGAGTTTTAAAGCATTGTCAACCATCGTGTAGTTACATAAGGGTTGGTCTGAGGTTTACCAGTTTCATGCTTTGGTCCCAACGTTTCTTGTCAAAGGATACTCTCATTAAACGGCGCTTGTAGGTCTCGAACCCGGGACTCACAGTTGTAAGACAAACATACAGCAGAAATGCACAATCATTTGATTCGTTGTAGAAAAACGCGGGTCTAACTAACACGGCCTGAGAACGGCCAAAATTTCACTGTAGAGTGTCAATTGGGAAAGAACTAGTTCCTAGTCTAGCAATTGTTGATAAATAAGGGTACCACAAAATTACTGAAACAATAGGTCAATCGGAACTACTCGGGTATTTCCGTGAGCTGTGAAATACACCTCGGATATAAGTGTAGGGTTACAATTTTTCGGGTAAATCGGCATCCGCCATGAACACCTTTTCTAAGCGTGCACGTTAAGTAGTTCAATGTGTATGGAAGTGTTGGACATCCTTTTTAATCACTTTCGATCAGTAACTCATACCAAATGGCGAACTTGTTGTTGTGACATGTATACTTGTTTCCTCAATCAAATTTAACGACTTTTTGGAATTTACTTTCAAGATCTAATTTTAGAAACGAAAGAAAGTGACGTCATTCTCGCGGGAAACAATATGGCGTCATCCCTATTATTTCAGAGGTGTTTTCTATTGGATAAACCCGATGTGTTCAGATTGACAATAGGTATGTGATACTGGATTGCGTTATCCAATCCGAAGGAATCTGAAAGTATCTATTTTCAAATTAACCCATTGAACGACAAATTTAAGAGTTCGCTTTGTAAGCTAAATTCGCTCTTGACTATCAAAACAAGAACGCAAACTCCACGCCCTTGTTCACTATAAGTATTTGAGTTGATTAATATCGGTCTTTAAACTCTTATTGTCGTTCTTTCCTTTGCAGAATGGGTTCCCTTGTTTGACCAAAACTGCTTTAGGTGTTTGTATGTAAGCTGGCACAAAAACGTCAATTATTTGTTCATTGAGATTATCTTTGGTGATTTGCACGCATGCCACGAATGAAAATTGGCAGAACCATACTTTTGTACTGTAGCATATAGACATCTCAAATGTTCAAGCTTGTACGATCTGTGAAAAGTCCCGTCGCTCACTAACCGTTATAATGTCTATTACATACTCACAAATATGGTCATCAAATACATTACATGGGACCTCAATGTGCATACACGAACTACGGACAGTACATCTTCGTTTGAATAAGAAAGTCTGATTTCCCCTTCATGTCTTGAACATCTAAACTGTGTATGACTTAATAAATCGAATATGGCTGTCCTCCAACAGCTCTTGTTTGTTAATTTCTAGTATTGTCTAATGGTTCATAAGTATAACTTGCTACCATTTATTGCATTGTCCTGCTCTCCACCTTGCGTCTATTTATTGTTGTTACACATTTTATTGTCACAAAAGGGTTTAAATATAGCACACATAAGCATTTTACATGGTGCTGCTGGTAAGAATTGGCACATTTACTTGTAATCTATGAAGCTTGGGACGTTTATTTCAGACCAAGCCTTACAAATGACCTCAATCCTATCTCGCCAGTTTTGACGCTTACGGTGTTAAGGAAAAACACCCCTGGTAATAGTTTTCAAGCTACATCTAGCTGCACCCTCGGAGATGAATTAAAACTGCAAGTCATCATGGAGATTCCACCAAACTATGTTGGTACGTAGAAAGACCTAGGAATCTCAGTCAAATAGTTTAAAGACAATTTTTAAAACATTTATGAAAAAATATTCAAATATTAGCATTGGTTAATGATCATATTCAAAACCCTATGAACACTCGCATTCACATGAAAACGGCATTTTAATCGACTTTCACTTGAACTTGCATGTCTTTGTACACGGAAGTATTTTATACATACATACTGATTCAAAACACGCATTAAATAGTCGGAAGAATCATTCATTTTCTATCTTGGTGATTAATCCATTCACTGTTATACATACCGTGTTTGTTTGTAGAAAGAAAATTATTTGAAAATGGTGTTTATTTGGACGAAGTTTACATTTGATGATTCTTATTCAAACAAATTGTTTGAAAACACATTGTTTGAAAGTGAATGTTAAGTTTAAACTTATTTATTTTACATCGAAACAAGTTCTTACAACTTAGATTTTGATTTCTGTATGTAAATTGCTGATAACCTTATACTTTGGAGTTCTTTTTAATGTTCAAAATTATGCAAAAAGACACATCTAAGGCACAGTAATATCATGTCAGTGTGAAACATTGTCACTACCGTTTTGTTGTGCTGTCTATATATGTTCCCTATAATAACTAGTAATGTTCTCCATTTTGTATGAACGTTCTACGAACATTATATAACTCGCAATTAAGGAAAAACTAATATGTACTGTAAAATCCAACGGAGCAAATGTTTTATTTGTTAAATATTTACCCCATGAACAGAAACTGTTTTACCTTCAGGCGTTTTTTTCTTTACCAAAGAGAAGAGTTCTTTCATTGTGATGTACAGTGTTACTAGATTAATATGCTGTCTTTTATTTTTTATGTTGCTATGCATCATTTGGAAAAGGTATGTGATATTTGAAAAATATTTTCAGACCACATTAAACCGTGGGGACTTTCATTGTTCAATACTCGGTATGGTCCAACTGCCATGTCAGTTACAACAGCTTCCAACAGCTATCTAATCACAGGATCCAATGGGTATGTATGATACCTCTCTATCTCTTAACATCTAACAAATAATATTTACCAATTAGCTTATCCAATGTATTGCTGATGTATAAGAAGAGAAGGATTAACTTTACACATAGCATTTAAAGATGAAAGAAAATAAACCATGTTTTGTTGTAGCAACTAAATTATTAAAGCTATAATCAGTTGCTAGACATGAGACATTTCCAAATGATACGGTGAAATAATTCATTGCATTAAATAACTGACCTAATGAATAGAAACTATTTTAAATCCTTTTATCCATTATACTGATTTTTCATGAGTTTTGTATTTCATTCATCTTCAAAAATGATTGCAAGCAAGATGTCATACCTCAGAATAAGAATTATATGTTACCAAACTTTTAACTTTTAGTAATTTGATGTCACCATACCCTCTATACTACTCTGTATAATATAATCCTTTTCTTCATCTTCAATATCGTTTTATTGTTTGTAATCTACCTCTTTACTTTCTTTCTTTACTATTTCTTCATTCTTCTGGTCTCTCATCTCCTTCAGTTTTGTCCACTAATTCAACTTTAGTGTATTCTTATATGGATGCACTAATTCAACTCTTCCCTGAAATAAATTATTTGCAGCAAATAGTCGGAAAAAATCCACAGTTGACATATTAACAGTCAAACCATTGTAAAAAAAGGTAAAATGTTCTAATAAAGACCAAATCTTGTTTAGTAAATATTTCTAATCATTTGTCATCTGTAACAAAGGAATTGAATGTGTACTTGTTTATTTTCAGATGTATCATCAGCAACAGTTTGGACTTTATGCAGCCATTCTCACGACAAACTTCAACACCAACTCGAGCTGTATATGAGACAGGCATTGGAGAGTGCCGAAGACTTCCGAACACAAATGAGCTGTGGTTTTCAACTTATGCAGACTTCTGTTTTGGCCAATACCAAGTTGATCAGAAATGCATAAATGTGGGTCTTGTATTAAATTGATTAATTAATTAATGGTGCTTGGTCACAAACAATTAGTGCCATCTATGTTTAGCTCTAACCTTTTAATGTTACAATCCTTACTGCGATTAAATGCTAGAACACATGACTATCTAAACATTAAGACAGGATTACTTTTAAGGCCCCATTTGATTGTATGATTAACATAATCAGTTTAGCTCAATTATTATCATTATCAGTTATATAGCATTCCTTTCACTTCAAAATACATTTAAAATTATAGGATGTATATATGCCTTTAACATATTTGTGCGGTACCTTGGTTGTTTTATGTTTGATATGTGTATGTCAGTATTCAAAATTTCACCCACCAATGATGCTTTGTTTCACAAATCGAGAAACTTTTGGTATAAAATCATTCTATTGTACATGCCTTCCTGTACCACATACACATTAAAAGGCAGCCAATTAGATTAAAAACTGTTAAAAGATCTTCTCTTTCAAATGAACTGTATGCAATATTGAACAAATAATGATTTTTATTTCAGTTCTGTACTTTCTCCACCAACAACGGGAGGAAGAAACGCCAGGATCGCCCAGGTGTTCAACAAGCCTATGTCAAGCTGACTGTGCTGGATGAAGAGCCAGGTACTTCTATAAGCAAATCACACAGCAATAAATTATACCATACACATAGCAACGTAGCCACTTATTATGTAAACATACTTCTTGCCATATTAGAAGTTCATTAAAAATAAGCTTCAAAACATACAAACATACTTAAAGCTCTTTTAAACAGGTATACATACATTTGGTTTTACAATACAATAAAAACGATTAAGGTTGTAACGAACCAAGCAAATGAACCTCTCAAAGACACAAACACATCCGATCAGTGAAAAACACTGTTGTTCACTGAGCGGTTGTGTTGTCTATATATATTACCAGCATGTTCTCTCAAACAATGCAATATGTCCCTAGTTTGCATAAACGTTCAACGAACGTTACATAACTCCCACTTCCGAGAAGACTCGTCCCGAGTCTTGGCCCTTGGGAAACACGTGGCGAAGGCAATTCCGATAGGAGAAGTCTAAATACACTGGTTATTCTATTCAACGCAACCTTTTATCAACTATGCTAAATATATTCATGCAAAATTACATACATAGAATGCATTGAGTTAGATAAAGCCCAGACCTTCAGTAGTATGAAACCTGTCCACTACGACAGAGACCCTGCTGCTGTACAGGCTATTATATAATGACATTGATAATCACCTCATGGATTCAACAAACCTGTCCACTATGGCAGAGAACCTGCTGCTGTACAGGCTTTTATAAAATGACATTGGTAATCACCTCATGGATGCACCAAACCTGTCCACTACGACAGAGACCCTGCTGCTGTACAGGCTATTATATAATGACATTGGTAATCACCTCATGGATGCACCAAACCTGTCTATTACGATAGAGACCCTGCTGCTGTACAGGTTATTATATAATGACATTGGTAATCACCTCATGGATGCACCAAACCTGTCTATTACGATAGAGACCCTGCTGCTGCACAGGCTATTATATAATGACATTGGTAATCACCTCATGGATGCACCAAACCTGTCCATTACGACAGAGACCATACTGCTGTACATGCTATTATATAATGACATTGGTAATCACCTCATGGATGCACCAAACCTGTCCATTACGACAGAGACCATACTGCTGTACATGCTATTATATAATGACATTGGTAATCACCTCATGGATGCACCAAACCTGTCCATTACGACAGAGACCATACTGCTGTACATGCTTTTATATAATGACATTGGTAATCGCCTCATGGATGCACCAAACCTGTCCATTAAGACAGAGACCCTGATGCTGTACAGGCTATTATATAATGACATTGGTAATCCCCTCATAGATGCACCAATCCTGTCCATTACGACAGAGACCCTGCTGCTGTACAGGTTATTATATAATGACATTGGTAATCGCCTCATGGATGCACCAAACCTGTCCACTACGACAGAGACCCTCCTGCTGTACAGGTTATTATATAATGACATTGGTAATCACCTCATGGATGCACCAAACCTGTCCATTAAGACAGAGACCCTGATGCTGTACAGGTTATTATATAATGACATTGGTAATCACCTCATGGATGCACCAAACCTGTCCATTACGACAGAGACCCTCCTGCTGTACATGCTATTATATAATGACATTGGTAATCGCCTCATGGATGCACCAAACCTGTCCATTAAGACAGAGACCCTGATGCTGTACAGGCTATTATATAATGACATTGGTAATCCCCTCATAGATGCACCAATCCTGTCCATTACGACAGAGACCCTGCTGCTGTACAGGTTATTATATAATGACATTGGTAATCGCCTCATGGATGCACCAAACCTGTCCATTACGACAGAGACCATACTGCTGTACATGCTATTATATAATGACATTGGTAATCACCTCATGGATGCACCAAACCTGTCCATTACGACAGAGACCATACTGCTGTACATGCTTATTATATAATGACATTGGTAATCGCCTCATGGATGCACCAAACCTGTCCATTAAGACAGAGCTGTACATGCCATGATGGATGCTGTGACAGGCTATTATATAATGACATTGGTAATCGCCTCATAGATGCACCAATCCTGTCCATTACGACAGAGACCCTGCTGCTGTACAGGTTATTATATAATGACATTGGTAATCGCCTCATGGATGCACCAAACCTGTCCACTACGACAGAGACCCTCCTGCTGTACATGCTATTATATAATGACATTGGTAATCACCTCATGGATGCACCAAACCTGTCCATTAAGACAGAGACCCTGCTGCTGTACATGCTATTATATAATGACATTGGTAATCACCTCATGGATGCACCAAACCTGTCCATTACGACAGAGACCATACTGCTGTACATGCTATTATATAATGACATTGGTAATCGCCTCATGGATGCACCAAACCTGTCCATTAAGACAGAGACCATACTGCTGTACATGCTATTATATAATGACATTGGTAATCACCTCATGGATGCACCAAACCTGTCTATTACGACAGAGAACCTGCTGCTGTACAGGTTATTATATAATGACATTGATAATCACCTCATGGATGCACCAAACCTGTCTATTACGATAGAGACCCTGCTGCTGCACAGGCTATTATATAATGACATTGGTAATCACCTCATGGATGCACCAAACCTGTCCATTACGACAGAGACCATACTGCTGTACATGCTATTATATAATGACATTGGTAATCACCTCATGGATGCACCAAACCTGTCCATTACGACAGAGACCCTACTGCTGTACATGCTATTATATAATGACATTGGTAATCACCTCATGGATGCACCAAACCTGTCCATTACGACAGAGACCATACTGCTGTACATGCTATTATATAATGACATTGGTAATCGCCTCATGGATGCACCAAACCTGTCCATTAAGACAGAGACCCTGATGCTGTACAGGCTATTATATAATGACATTGGTAATCCCCTCATAGATGCACCAATCCTGTCCATTACGACAGAGACCCTGCTGCTGTACAGGTTATTATATAATGACATTGGTAATCGCCTCATGGATGCACCAAACCTGTCCACTACGACAGAGACCCTCCTGCTGTACAGGCTATTATATAATGACATTGATAATCACCTCATGGATGCACCAAACATTACAAACTATTCTTATACTCTACACATTGAATAGGGTACAATACAAACATCTAGAATATGATACAAACATGAAGTCAGAGTTTAAGATAAACAGATTGAATTCAATGATGCGACTATCCATATGCCTTTATTAAGGACAAACAGGTCAGACCAGCCACTGTTACATGCAAGATTTTGACAAGTTATTAAAGGGGAATAATCAGTTACATTAAAACATAAGTTTCTGTTGCTGAACGAATGATAAGGTATATAGGGAAATTGAAAGATGAGAACAACCAGAATTACAACAACAATAGCGGTCCATAGGACACATGCACAACTATTTGATAATGTCACAAAGGAATATATAGGTCCATGAAATATAATTTGTTTCTTAAAAAATGAGGATGCACACAAAACATAAACCAAGACTTTCTAAAAGCAGAAACCGGTTTATTTTCCTTTAAATCAATAGCAGAGTTATTGCACTTGACCAGTTACCTTACATTATAATCCTTAGTTCATGTGTAAGCAAAACAAAACCAAGAATTCTAAAGTACAAAAATGGCCATTAATTACTCGAAATTACTCAGGGATGTTGTCAGTGACCTACAATTACAATCCCAAACTCATATGTGAAGTTTCAATTTGATCACTGCAGTAGTTGTTGAGATAAAAACGTGAATGTAAGATTTTATAAGTAAAAAGGGGCATAATTTGCTTAAATTCAAAACAAGAGTTATGGAACTTGGTTAGGAACCTCCTATGATGACTCTGAACACATGTGTGACGTTTCAACCCATACCATACAGCAGTTAATGAGATAGAATCTTGCATGTAAAAATTTAACTAAAATCTATGAAGTACAAAAGGCAGCATTTGCTCAAATTCAAAACAATAGTCATGGAACTTGGACCTTACATGATGACCTTGAAGACATGTGTGAAGAATCAATCAATTCCATACATGAGATACAAACTTGCAAGTGAAAACTTAACCAATGTGTGAAACAGACGCCATGGTGAGAAATGGAGCTCTCCTTATTCTTCAAACAGTCTCGGTTATGAGTTCTATATCACTGGTCCATGCAATAACAGAAATGTTGGGAATTGGTTTATGAAAAAACACACTTATAGCTAAGAGAAGATGTTTTACAAAGTTTATCAATTTAGAATATGATAATCCGAACAATATTTGTAAATTGTTCACTAAAAGGAAAAATGTTTAATGTGATGAGATAAGTTAAGATGCATCCTATGAATACTTTCTGGCCTTAATGGACTGTGCAGGCAGGCGACCTTATCTTATGGCAGAAGGTATTTGTATAGACTATCGCTTCGATTCTGGTAATTCTAATGAACTCATAGCCTTTTTCATACTTTGAATTTTAATCAATATCCATGAATCAAAGAGAAAAAAATTTGCTAGAGAAGCTAGTGACAATCTTTGTAAATAAGTTCTTCATCACATCAATAAGAATCTAATCTTCAGACCTAGTTGACATATTGAATTATATTTTTGATTCTGGTCATTTCCCTAACAGCAGGTGTGAAGGAACTGTATTACCAAAGGACAAAAATAATTCTAGGAAAGATGTTCATAATTATTGCACAATATTGGTTAGTTGTTTCTCAGATTCCAGATAACATTTGTTTCTCAAAAATGTGTACTTGGTCCTAGGTGTATAAGTAAAATGGAAGAAAAATGGTGTTGTAAGTGACACTCAACGTACGATGCAACTTTTGCCCTTGACTCCTTTATATAAAAACGTGCTGGGGAAGGCTTCATTGTTTTTTTACCAACTTAAAAATAGCTTTTAATGGGCTTGTCAAAAAGGTTAATGGTATAAACCATATTGGATTCAATGGGGATTGGGTAAAAATTAACCTGGTTTCAAAAAGCCAATAGAAGGTGTAAAGGTGATATTTTTCAAAACAGATTATACATGTCAAACAATCTTGAATGTATGTTGTTTTAAGGCGCATCGATAGCTAAGGTCATTACGCATGCAGGAAAACTTTTTAATTTTATATTGAGATATCTTTCAATAGTAAAATATTGATGTAAAATCATCAATAAAGACATTTTTATCATTTTACGTTAATTCTTGTTTATGATTGGCAACTGTGGAAAATAAAAGTTGGGCAAGTAAAGTTTATGGAATAATCAATTCAATGTAAGTTGCAATATCTTTTCTTTCATTCATAGGCAACAGCTTAAAGATGTTAACTTAAGTTGGATTTTCAATAAAAGTAACAATAATGTTAATGGCATTGTTATTGCTTGAGGTTTACATATCTGAATAAAATTATCTATCTTTATTTAAGTTCAGTAGTTTGGAGACTGCATTAATAAACATGTATTTTATTCCCTTTATTTCAGAGAAAAATCCTGATGATCAGTCCTTGAAACCTTTGATGATTGGATTGACTGTGGGTGTGATGACTCTTCTCTTTGTGGTTCTCGCCATTGTTGTCTATGTATGCTGCATCAGCAGAAACAGGAATTCTAAAAGGCGGTTCATCAACTCCTCAACTACAGCTTCTACCCTATCTATTCCTACAAACTTCTGAAATGTTCATATGCTTTTTCAAAAACTCTATATCACTCTGTTAGTAAACTATTGATAAAATGGTGATAAGTTTTTGAACTATTGCAACAATAGTATCATCTTAAGCTGTAAATTAAGATCTGTAATAGCAAAATATGTTTTATCTTTTATGTTTTTCAAAACTTTCATCAACATTTTCTTTACGATAAATTTGCTTCCCACTGCTTTTGATATTTCTTTCTGTACCAAACTGAATTGGTTTCAGCTAAAAACGTGTTTTAATAAAATATGCTTTTTTCTTGAAAAAAAATTTTTTTGTCACATTTCATATTAGTTCCATCAGTGTGTTATATAAAATCTAGGTAATAATTTCTTAAAACATTTCCCTCATTCCAAACAAGAACCATAAGCACAAAGATTTATACCTATTATCTAAAATACAATGGAATGCTTTCATACTTTTGAATGTTGCCTTTTTTACTTACATTCAGAACCTGTTACAAAATGCCATATATGGGAATGTTTGCCATTCATGGTAAAGATGTTAAATGGAGAAAAGAAAATTCCTATGCAAATGACAATTTTGGCACTATTTCTATTCAAACCAGAGTTGCTTTTTCAAAAGCTGAACAAATGAAGATGACTCACAGCAACTCAAAATCCAGCATGAACATGATTCTTTATCTGATCTGTTACTTTATTTCTCTATGATCAAGAACAATACATAATCAAAACATTCAATCGATACTTTGTACCAGCACTACTACTATCATACTATTATACAGAAAACTTGCTATAACCTGTGTGTTTTTTGTTCACCTTTCAACATTAAAGTTCAATATGCAAGGGCCATTTGACTTGACTTGTTAATTATTCTATTTAAAATGAAAGTAATGCTCTAAGAGGACATAGCATTTGCTATAATGAGTGAAAATGAGCTAATAAATACCTATTTATATCAGATAATTGCATCGCAATAGCAGTAGCAAATAGGTGAAATTCAAATTCTATAATCTCTCAGGATAAAGGTTATCTGCCATACATGAAATACGGGACCTCTTTATTAAATAAATTCATAGGGACAAGGAGAAATTGACTCACGCCAAATAGATTGTCTGTATATGATTCAAATGTTATATGGTGGCTTCTTTTTTTTAAGTCATTCCATCAGGAAAAGGAAAAATATTAATGAAAAATTGAATAAGGAAAAACACATAAAACTATCTTTCTATATATTTTTATTTCTGCCTAATAAAAGTTAAACATAAGAAACAATTTTTTTTCACTGAATCATTATTTCATTAAGAGTTTGAATTCATTCAAATTTCATCTACAACGAAGTTTCCTTAATCCAGACACCTTTATTATGGAAACCTTGCCATCCGGAATGAAATTGTAGTGAAAGAATTTTTCACATTACATGTTATATTTGTTAGTCTGCAAATTAGCTTTCTCAATTCGTAAATAACACGAGCTGTCCAAAAGACAGTGTGCTCAACTAATGGACAAAATGTTGGAGAAGGATATAAAGCAGCGAACAGTAATATCGGAAATATGAAGAAACACACATAGCTTTAACAAAGTACAAAAAGGTGGCATAATTGGCCTTGAATCAGGACCAGTCATGGTACTTGGTATGTGACCTTACATAAAGATCCGAAATACATGAATGAAGTTTAAATCTATTTTCTACATGAATTCATGAGATACCAACTTATGTCTGCTTAAACTTTAATCAAAAATAATTACAAAAGGGGGTACAATGTTTGCTTAAAATCTATACCAAAGTCATGAAATGCAAAAGTTATGGAATTTGGCCAAGGACCTAAGATAATAAATACCCTTAATGAACTTAACATGTGGGTAAATCTACAATCAATTTCCCACTGTAGTCAAACTACAAACTTGCACTCAAAACATTAATCAAGATTTTTTAAGAACAAAAGAGGGTACAATTTGCTTGAAACCAAATCCAGAGCTATGGTACTTGGTCAGGGACCATAAATAATTATCCCAAGCAAATATGTGAAGTTTCAGTCTGATCACTGCAGTAGTTGTTAGGAAAAAAACTTGAATGTAAAACTTTAACAAACATTTTCTTGGTACTAAAGAGTGCATAATTTGCTTAAATTCAAAACAAGAGTCATGGAACTTGGAGAAACACCTTACATAGTAATGCCAAACACAATCATGAAGGTTCGATTCAATCACTTCAGTAGTTGCTGAGACAGAAACTTGTACATAAAACTTTAACTAAATTTCTGAGAACAAAATGGGGCATAACATGGTTCAAATCAAAACAAGAGTAATGGAACTTGGTATGTGGCCTTGTAATACGATCCCAAACACATGTGAATTCTCAATCAACAGGGCTCCAGATAGTGTCCGTACATCCGTACTGTACGGATGGATTTTTGGCATGTATGGATAGAAATTTGTGTTCAAATGTTTTTGTATGTACAGATCGCTTGCCAAAGAAGTATTCTGACAATCGTAAATTAAACAAAAAAACATAAGACAGAGATCGCTTCTAGGGTATCGATATAAAAAGCAAACAGGATGTTGGAATTCCTCAAGTTTGGCTTTGGTCCTGTCACTGACCTCCGAAGCGAATATTCTGATAGGCTGAGTACCTATGTGAACACCAGCTACACTCATGCCTGACCGAACAGCTACAAATCAACCTATTGTCACCATGCCACGGGAAAAAGATCGGCGATATGTTTTTTTAAAAATCGTCGAAATGTCGGAAATACAAATTAAACTACCAATAGTGGCGTATCAGCTCTTGCAAACAGAATATACCCTGGTAAGACAGTTTCTGTAGGAACTATCTCATAAGGATCTTTTTCTGATTTGCCTAACTTCTGTTTGTAGGATTTTATACTATATTTGAATTTTCGCTGTTTATCTTAAAAGTTATATAATAGAGCAAATTAAATGCACCATAATGTATTACTAATTTAAAGTGAATCAACATTTAGTAATGATCTTAAATCATGTACCAGTATGTAAGAATATATATATATATACATATAGGATTAAAGCAGCTATATTAGTGGATTCTGCTGTCCGCCAGGCATAAAATCTGGTGTATTGACTGAAACTAGTATGTACTGATCAAATTCCATTTTGATCAGTACCCTATAGATGCTAGTCAAAAATTATCCGGAGCCCTGATCAACTCAATACAGTAGTTGATAAGATTTTCATGAAGATCTTTCACTAAGGTGTGACTCCGACGTCAGGGTAAGTTGTAAAACCTTCCTTATTCTTTAAATAGTCAAGCTTGAAATACTTTTATCAGATAAGTTTAAAGTTCGTAGGTTGATTATTGAGAGTGATATTTTGAGTTCATTCCCTTCAGAAATTAATGAGATACCGAATTGCACACAAAAACTTTGAACATTTAATAAAGTATTTAAAAATACTTGGTCACAGAAGAGACAATTTGAAAGTCAAAATATGATGTTGTTAAATTGACATCGTTTTTGTGTTGTTGATATACAATTAAAAAGCTATCGAAAGCATAATTCAGGAAACATCAATCTATCTAGGAATTGAAATTTTATATGCAATAGATCATGTTTTTGAATTAACATACATTGTATTCACTGTATACACACTTTAAAGAATCAAAAACAATCCAATTTTGATTCCAATGGCTAATTTGCAATGTGTATCATATAACACTACATTTGTTATGCAGTTTTAAAGAAATCAATTTTTAATTTCTAAATTTCCTCACATTGGCAACTTGGGCACTGTCCAACATCCAAACACAGATATATACCGGTATAACAATTATTATTTCGTTATACATGCACAAACAATATAGATATATAACTTCCTTATCTTTCACATTAAAATTTTCATCTTTTTAAACCAGGAATTTCAAAGAACAAAACAAAGCCTTATTTGTTTAAAAACCAGAGTTTTTAGGCATCAGCAGTAAGCTTAGATAATAACCTTAAGTAAATGCAACAAGTCTAAACTTAATCCTTTAATTTGTTAAAAGCCAGAATAGTGCTCGCTCATTTGCAGTAATATCATGCAATATCTAGAGTAATTGACATTAAGCGTAAAAGTACTTTAAATTCAATTTTAAAGAGTAACTGAGATGGTAATATTTTCATTTATTTTTAAACTTAGACAATAAGGTTTGTTTACAATAGCTGATAAAATGAAGTCAACCAAGAATGGCAACATTCTGGCTTAAATGTTATACAAACATGTACATAAAAACTTAAACAAGACTTTCTTAGAAGGTAAAAGGGGCACACTTTGCTCAAAATTCTTGTCAGATTGATGGAGCTTTGTCAGTGACCTATATAATGACAATATGTACATGTGTGTACTTTCCTTCTATTTCCTTGAAGTGGTACCAACATATACCCAATGACTTTTACCAAAGTGACACAGACAGGTGATGTAGTAATAAACCTCTCCTTAGTTATAATGCAGTTGAGCTAAAAATAGACGACAAATTAAGACTGCAGAAAATTCTGTGTATCAGGTATAATTCTAGAGACATAATTTTCTTTAAATGAATAAAAAAAATATATATGAAAGTTAGTTTTTTAAAAACCAAAAAGTGTTATGTGTACATTAAAAGGGATTTGGCAAACCTTTAGTTAAAATCAGTTTTATTTAATTCAAAGTCCTATGAGCACAGAGCTGGGAGGAAATAACCATGTGCATATGATGACTTTGTATTTCGTGTTATCAAACAAGTATTGTTCATTCAAGGGTCAAGTTAATATGGCCTTCCCCCGTCAAATGTGGAGTTATTATAAATGCAAAGCACACCCACACACACTTGTTCATCTTTTTGATATCAGCAGGTATCATGTTTACAAACTCATAAACCATTCAATTGCCTCTAAAGAGGTGATAATTTCATTTTCAATCTGTCCAAAATATTTTCTGAAAGTAATCACCAGTTTAGAAATACTAATTTTATCTACAAAACATGCACACTTAATTCTGTGTACGAAACCCACACATTCCTAATTTGTTAAATAGTCATGCTAAAAGGATAACCACATTTCAAACAGTTACCTAAGCAAAAATCCTCGATACAAAATGTTTACAGTTTGTAAGAATTGGCTATGAAAAGTGACTTGAGGTTGCCCTAGGTTTGCAAACCAACTAAGTGGTTTATAAATTCTTTCTATTTTGAACTGTCTATGTCTAAACAACAGAACATTTGTGAAGGTAAATCAGATCATGACCATACAAAATTAACCCTTAGAATGCTAGGTGATTTTCTTAAAATAGATTTTTGTGTCATTTGCTTTCCAACACCTTGAATACCTGCTTAACTTTGATGAGAAAAGATATTCAATGTAGCAAACAGGCTAGGTCACAGGGCAATCACCAATTAACTTGGCGGCTGGCCTGGATCTAACCTGTTTGCATAAGCAAGACGTCAGTTCCAGCACTGTAATGGTTGTCTTCTTGTGAGCTTCATAATGAATGCTACACAAGGATGATCTAGTAAACAGGGCTACTTTCACGCTTAGGTCTGTCAAGTGAATATTTCTCCAATGGCAATGTTGCATGGGCTTTTATACAGTCTGAAATGTAAGAAATAGATGCAACACAATTTGATTTCAATTTGGTTAAAATTTGATTTTTCTATTTAGGGAAATAAAACAGGAGGGCCATGATGGCCCTAGAACCGCTCACATGAGATTACCACCTATTTGAAGAATAGTAGTTAGAAACATTGCTTTTAACTTTTACACAGAGTTTCTTGTGCTTCTATGCATTGACCTTTTTTTTATTCCCATTTTACAAGTTGGACACTGTATGCGTGAGGGACATTAAAATGGTACATAATTCCTACAATGCAGAAATTGAATATTTTACTTTTACGAAGATCAGCCCGCGCTTTTGTCCAGTATGAGCTATTGTTGCCATTTTGTGGTAATCATTTTGGCATATTTGGACATCCAAATTAATATTGATGTATTTTGTTAAAATTCTACCATATAAGTAAATAGTGGAAATGCAAACAAGTTCAAATTTCAACACAACTTGGTGGCCATGTTTTTCCTAAAAATTCATGTTTTGATAAAATATGTTTATTAAGTTATAAATTTTAACATACATGCATATAGTGAAAACAAAAACACAATCAAAACTCAACGCACCCTGGGGGCCATATTTTTTACAGAGATCTAATTTTTTTTAACAAGCTTAATAGAAGGGCCTCCGAAAAACATTCCTGTGAAATTATTTTGAAATCTGACCAGTGGTTTTTGACAAGAAGATTTTTTCATGGTTTTTACCACAAAATATGGGCATGGCAACCATTCTGGTTAAATGACTGATTTTTTTTTTACACATCTTTATTCCCTCCAACTAGGGATGCTTCATATGATATCTCGTTGGAATTGGCCCTTAGGTTTGGGAAAAAGAGATGGTTGTTAAGTTATGAATTTTACCATATATGTATATAGTGAAAACAAAAACGCGTTCAAAGTTCAAATCACCCTGGCGGCCATGTTTTTCGCGATATCAAAATCAAAATTTTTTGAACAACTTTTAAAAAAAGGCCCCCAAAGAAGATTTCTGTGAAATCATTTTGAAATCTGACCAGTGGGTTGCGACAAGTAGATTTTTTTAAGGTTTTTACCGAATACGGACATGGCAGCCATTTAGGTCACATGACTAATTTTTTTTGACAAATCTTATTCCCCTCTAACTAGGGATGCTTCACATGATATCTCATTGAAATTGCCCCAGAGGTTTGGAAAAAAGATGTTTGTAAAGTTATAAATTTTAGCATTTATGTATATAGTGAAAACAAAACTGCATTCAAAGTTCAACACAGCCTGGTGGCCATGTTTTTCAAGATATCAAAGTTCTTTGAACAACTTTTAAAAAGAGGCCCCCAAAGAATATTCCTGTGTAATTATTTTGAATTCTGACCAGTGTTTCAGACAAGAATTTTTTTTAAAAATTGCAGAAATTACCCCTTTTTCATGCCAGGGCAACCAAAGCTCTGCATGGAATAAATTCCTTTTGAAGAGGAGCACCTAAGGGACATTCCTGTGAAGTTTGGTTAAGATTGGCTCAATGGTTTAGGAGGAGAGGATGTTTAAAGAAATTGTTGAAGTCGCACAACAGTCATTGGGCGATCACAAAAGCTTACCTTGAGCACTTTGTGCTGGGGTGAGCTAAAAAGAGTTTGGTCAAAATGTAAGTCAATATGGCTTGTTTCTATAACATCTACATCTATAGCTATCTTAAGGAAATTAAACTTCTCAAAAGAAATCGCTTCAAATTGTCATTTTTTTTTTAAATCCTTTTTAACCAAATAAATACTTTATATTTCCCTTAAAAAAAAAATAAGAATTGTGTGTTTCTTACTTCATAGTAATTATCATGATACACCGACACCCTGTAAAGGTAAACATTTCACCACTAGCCACATTTCACTGTAACTCGCATATTCTTTATTCCGGAATACGTAAATACGAACATTTCTCCTAGGAACGAAAGTGTTCGGATAAACGAGGGTCGACTGTATATATAGACATAGACTTATTCGAGTACAGAGGTCAGGCCCATAGTACAGTACACAGTAATAAAATTATACATACAAAAGAGTGACAATCCACAAACAATTATAACCCAAACATTTAATATGACTTGAGTGCATAATTATTATTGGCTGCTAGCGGTTACATGATTCTACTAATATTTTAACTTGAGATCTACCTTTTGACCTAAACCAATATTTATCGGTCTTGATCTAAATATCTAGCCAAGCATTTTGAGTAATTTTGGTGAAAATTGGATCAACACTGTTGATGCTTAAGTGGAAAAAAGAAAATGTTCACAGCAAATGATGGACATTTAAGTGATCATAAACACTCACCCATATCAAGCTCAGATAGGCTAATTGAATCAATGATAAGAGACAAAAATACACGCAACTCACCTAATATCCATGTAGTTTTCACACATGTCAATCCTGGATGAAAATCTCCCCCAACATATACTGCAGCTTTCTCCAATTGGCCCGTCACCTAAAAAACAAGGATCATCTGTATTATTTGACAGACTTGACAAAAACTTGGCAGAAATATGAAACTTGGCCAGGGACCTTAAATAATGACATTGAACACAAATGTGAAGTTTCAACTTAATTCATAAAGTAATTAATGAGATACAAACTTGAATGTACCAAGATTTTTAAAAGGACAAAAGGGGGTATAATTTGCCTAAATTAAAACCAGAGTTATGGAACTGGCCAGGATCTTACATAATATCTCTGATAACAAATGGGAAGTTTCATTTCATTTCATACTGTAGTTAATTAGATACAAACTTGCCCATAAAAACCTGATCAACGTTTGACACCAAGGTCAGGATGAGTAGTATAGCTAGCTCTTCTTATTCTTCCAATAGTCATTCTTAAAAGGGGCATTTTGCTTAAAATCAAAACAATAGTTATGGGACTTGGTCACAGACCTCACATGTCATAATGACCTTGAAGACATATGTTCAGTATTAACCAGGCCTGGTGTTAACCCATTACCTAAAGTATATGAAAAATCCCAAGCTGTGAAAGTTATGCTCAGGTGAGATTTATAGCTTTTCTCATTCTTAGAATATTCAAACTTAAAGCCATACTTGCTCTCACTTACACTTAAAATGTGAAAGTTCTAGGATAATTGAAAATTAACTCAAAAGTACATTAAATTCCCTTTTACAGAGGAATTGAGACTGTAACACTTTCACATGATGATGCTTTTAAAAGAGTGAATACTCACGTTCACATGATGCTTTTAAAAGAGTGAATACTATAAGGTTTGTTTACAATTAGAGATAAAACAAGGTCAGCCGAGAAATATTGGGAACCAATAAAACCCAAGAATTTCTCCATTTTTGATGTTCACATTGAATAAATGATAGCATTTTTATGTGTTTCACTGATTTTTCTAACCAGGTGTTAGCCATTCATTAATCTGAGCGCACCTTGCTATTTAAGCTGTTACTCAAATGTTAACAATGAAGTTAAATTGGTGGGCACCAAATTTGTGAAAATAGCGCTTTCAAAAATAGATAATAAATAGTGCAGGGGCCCGTTTCACTAAGCTGCGTAACTTGACGCAAATTATTTGCGCAAGTATAGGAGTTATGCAAAACTTACATTCATGCGTAAAGTGTTTCACTAACATCAACGTAAGTTAACCATTTCTGCGATTTGCGTACGTATGAAATTGAGCAATAAACGTTACTGGAACGTAACGTTATTTAGCAATATTACCGAATCGACAATCCCGATTACCGAAACGTTACGATGCCAACTGTTATGATGAATTCCTTTTCAATTATTGTTGGGTTTTCATTTACAAGTGAAAAGGAAACAAAGAGAAAAATTGATAACAATGATGTTTAAGCTTCATATAAATAAGTTTGAATAATATTCGGCCGCTATTGCTAAGCGAGTAATTAGCGGGAGTCCGTTGTTTTACCAGGGAAAAACACAAACGCTTAACTTCTAAAAGACCAAATAGATGTGTCAAATGTTACTTTTCCGTTAAGTTAAAATCATCGAATTGGTAGTGACTTTCAACGTCGGCATCGTGGCTAAATTTCAATGTGGTTTTAACTATGTTCTGTTGGTATTTTACAGCGCAATACCATAATACTGCATATTGTCCGACTACACCCTCCTTCAATCAAAATGTTGATTAAATCGATGAAATGATTGACAACGTGGAAAAAAGAAATTTGAAACCATTTGATTTACTTGGCCTTTGTTTCGATATTTCGTTTCAAGATTCAATCGGATAATCATTAACATGAGGAACCGCAGATCGGCTAAGTCACGGAAACTCGAAAATTCTGTGGAAATGCATCTTCACACTCTATTTACGAAGAAATGTTGATAGTTGGTCGATATAACCCGATTTTACACATGTAACTAGGCCTGTTGATGCACCGTGACACACAACATAACAACTTCATCCAATGAATCTTGATATATTTACGCGGCAGTTTTACGATAATGCCACTACATGTATGTACGAGTCTGTCTAAAATTTCTCATCTGATGGATCTGTTTGGTTCTTAAAATATGACTAGTTTCGCATAATTATGTTTCACTTTTAACCCATTACCAAACAACAACGACACTTGACCAGTTTGTTACATACGACTCTGGAAAACCTTATAGGAAAAGGACAAATGAAAGGACAAATGCTCTTAGCGAGCAACTTCTACTTTTTCCACAATGTTTTCTGCCCTATCAATATTATTTTTTAATTTCATCACATTTTGAAATGTCATCTGCAAACTATTTTCCATACAAGGACAAGTTTAAAATGCAATGATTTGATACTGTTTACGGCGTTATGAGAAATTCCTCAACACTTCTCATTTCAAAACTCCCTGGAGCCAAATAAGCACAGTGTATTTTCTACCTTAAGCTCTCAGTCTGGTCTTTCCCAACTAACAAGACTACTGTGCTAAACTTCTTTAGACCTTGGGAAGGGTCGGCCTGGATTCACAATACACAACCTCCACACAGTAGGCAGACACATTAGTATATGATTGAAGACTAAGGGAAGTTAGGGTTTTGGGGATACACCAGGGTCCACTCATAAGAAAACACCTCTTACAACAGGCTGGTTCATGTTGTTGGTTGGCAGAATATAGTAACTTCATAAACATATAACGCTTGGGTATCTTGTCCCTTCATAGATAAAATTGATTATATAACAAAAACATTAACTACATCTCTTTACCAAGAGATAAAAAAAAATGAAAAAGATGACAAAAACATCAAAAAAAGGAATTGTTTTATTCAATTGTAGGTTAACATTCCTTTTATGCTGCATATACCACTATATTTTACTTTGATTTTGATTATTGGCCTTACATAAAACTTGTTAATCTTTTCTCAATCAATGAAAGACGTAATAGTTGAAATTGCTGCAGTAATGTTAATATTGAAAAGGAAACATGTGTTCATAAGCTAAGAAAAATGTTCTAAAAAATCTTTGTTAATGAGAATCAATAAATATATCATTTGCTAGATTCACATAGCAAAAAGGCATATTTACAGACATTCTACTACAAAGCTGTAATTTAGTAAAAAATGACAAAATTTAGGTATATCTAGAAATTACTGAGCTAAATAACCCTTTATTTTGAAATTCTTGCAACTTTGAGGTATTTTAGACTATCTTCCAATTCAAATATTGTAAAAAATGAAAATCAAAAGCATCAACTCCCAAAAAAGTGTGCTATATGAAAATATTTGACAATTTATGTTAAAATATTTGAAACACTCAGTTTCATCATATGTTTATTTATAACTGAAAGTTATTATTCTTTGCTAATCTCTTAGAATAATGTGTTGATTGTATAATTGACATGAAACTCTTGCAATGAAGTCAAACAGTCATTATAAAAAACACAAGTAATAGTTATTCATCTTCATGCAGTATCTTTGCTTTGATGTGGTATCTTCTCTGTTCACTGATAGTAGTCCCCCATCCATTTGATGAAATTATCTAAAATATAACAAATGGAAAGTTTATAGGTTATTACCATGACATCAAGTGTGTATGTACATACTATAGCTGTTTGCCTGTGATATGCAGCAAACAGGATTAAGGCCTTTATTGAAGAGACAGTTGATATCTCCTGAGTCCAGCATCAATAATGCATACAATAAACATTATGTGCAAATCATCCTTGAGATTATTTGCTACCAATGGCTAGAAACAAGGGAATTATCAAAGAAATTTGATGTAGATATTTGTCTTCTTTATTTTTCTTTGAATGGTTGAAATACTACCATAGTTGGTATGTTGGTAGAATTGAACAGTTTGAGCATATGCTAATGTTTCTTTGACATACTTATTTCCTAAGAATACTCAGAGTTCACTACACAATAACCTACATAGTAATACATAAAATCATGTTGGAATAAGAAATCAATGTGTATGGAAAAATGGTTTTCATTGCTATCATTATAAATAGATGTAAGCTATGTAACTGGTCCCTGTATAATAAGCACATGACAGAGAGGTCATAACAATACTGTCAAAGATGAATTTAAGCATTGCTTGAATCATGATGAGTGGTAACTGTATTTGTTATTGAATAAGATACTTTACCTGATCTGTTTTACTGTTGGTACTCCATTCCTATGTGTAAATTCCATACCATATCAACTGGAACTTATCAAACAAATTTGCCACTTGTCTGAAAGAAAAAGATATACTAATGCAATATTTCATCAACTTTGTTTTTAATTTTCCAAGAAAACACCATCTTCAAAGCCCCATCATTTACATAGTTTAGGCATTAAGTCAATCCAAACTTACTTTAAAGCGAATGAATTATTTGTCATATAACTAGAAGTTGTAAACGGGACACAAATTATTCGAAATCAACAATCCTCAGCCTTCAATACACACTGTTGAATTTACATAAAGGTACGTACATCACTGGGTTTGAATCAAGTTTTATCAATTGTCAACAACATTCATTATTAATCATATAGATTAGAGTAGTAGCCTATAATTAATGGATCGAAAATATAAATCTTAACAACAAAAACATGCTTACCATACCAAAAATAGTACAGTGTATTTAGGTCGACATTTGAGCCACCTAATAAGAGTTCAAAACACAAATGTCACTTTTTGCTTGTACACAAACTGCATTATTGAAGACCTACCAAGGGACACAACTGCATGTCTACAAACAATAATCATAACAAAGGATGAAAGCATCCTTTAATTCATGAACAGTGTTTTCCAAACGCCATAATTTATTTTTATACAAAAAGTAAACATACCTTGATGTCAGAGTCGTGTTGAAACCATCCCTTACTTTGGCAATAACCCGTTTTTCGACAATGAGACGTTCTTTTGACATCTGAACTCTCCCGATTGATGATTTGTAACATTTCACCGCTTCAAAATCTCTGAAATAGCCTGGCAACAGCTCCAACTCAAAATATTTCAGTTTCGGTCCCACAATTTCGACTTTTTGGGGTTGGCAGCCATGACACTTGCACAAATTTAACAACTTACGTGACCTATCAAGCTTGCGTAGATTTACGCTGATATTTACGAAAAACGTAAAGTTACGTTGTTTAGTGAAACGGTCTTTCCAGTCAAATCCTGGCGTACGCAAAAACTTACGTTAATTTCTTGCGTAAGTTGCTTTGTGAAACGGGCCCCAGATGTTGTATTGTCAATGTTTTTTGCAATGGTTCAACATATTATATCATGATTTATAACTCGTATTACCCAGTATTGCATTTTTCCGAGCACTAGTATGCTTTTAAGATTTTTAACAGAAATGTCATTGTAATAGTCACAGATTCTGTGATAAAAGGCAAACATGATACTTTCAGAACAAATTCTCCTATTGTCATGAAACTATTATATCGTACAGGGAAATTGATGAGTTTCATCATTACGGAATACTGTGGCAAATGTCTGCTAATAGGGGCAAAATGGGAAATGTTATGGATATAACCAAACATAAGCAATGAGTACTGGCTAAACTTCCAGCAAGCACAATAAAGACTCTATCTAATAAAACAAGAGCTGTCGATAAGACAACATGCTCGACTATTAGATAATGTCGGAGAGGGGTATAGGTCAGTGAAATATTACTTGTTTCTAAAATATGAGGATGCACACAATAATTCCTTACAATAGTTGTTTAGAAACAAACATGCACACAAAACTTTAACCAAGATTTTCCAAGTACAAAAGACTGCATTGTTTGCTTGATTTCAAAACAAAATATATGAAACTTGGTCAGGGACCTCAAATTATTACCCTGAACACAAGTATCAAGTATCAACACATTCTATACGGTAGTTCATGAGATACAAACTTGCACACAAAAGCTAAACCAATATTTATTAAGTGCAAAAAGCCCTATAATTTGCTTAAATTCAAAACTAGAGATATGAAACTTGGTCAGGGACCTTAAAGTATAACCCTGAACACATGTGTGAAGTATCAATCCATTTCATACAGTAGTGAATGAGATACAAACTTGCATATAAAAACTTAACCAAGGTGTGATGCCAGCGACACTGACGCCTGGGTGAGTAGTATAGCTCTCTTTATCTTTGAATAGTCACACTAAAAAAGCATTTAATTGGTTCAAACACTTTCTCCACTAACCATTCTGTCGTATAAGGTCTATCTGCCATAGTTATTTCAATACAATATGTGATTGAAGTCACTGACTTAGTTTTACGACTTTACTACTGTATAGGGCTTTATATTTGTGGTGACAATATTTCGCGTTTTTAAGGGTTCCTAAATTCACGGGGTTTAAATTTCGAGATGGTTGAAGGTACCGCGAAATAAAAACCCCATCACCAAAGATTGTCCATATCAACATATAAATTACTTTGAAATATATGTGCTTATTTTACAGCAAGGCTCATGTTTTGTGATCGACATGAGAACCCAACTATGGTAAAAAATAAATATGATTAAATGCACTGATTGAAATTTTTGAAAATGAAATGAGTTTTTTTTTTATTTATCTGTCTTTGTGTTTTATGTAAATGCAACGTAAATTATTGATAAGGGTAACAAATGTTTAATTACAGATTAATTTTGTGTTTCTGGAGATATTGCTAGGTGTGTAAAATGTTATACATGTATCTGTCTTATATTCAGATCAATTTTTCATCAAATCTAACCGCGCAATCGGTGACATAAATTGCGAAATAAACGAAAACAACAAAATTAAAAAGTATTCATCTACAAAATCAAATACAATAACTGTGCCTAACGTAACTATGGGAGGTGGAAGATATGACAGAGAGACGCCCAGCTAAAATGGCAACCTGGCATGCAACACAGAATTCCGCTGAAGAGGCTGTTATTAGTGGTGTTTAGAATATGCGCTGTCAGACCTACTGTGAATAGCACGAAAATTAAACCCCCACGAATAAAAGTACTTATACAGTATATGAATGAGAGACTGTAGATTAGCCCTACCTGTCCTCCACAGAGGTTAACTAGCTGTAGGAGTTGTGGACGAGGTGGGGAGGATCTGCCCGATATATACATCAATCCACATCCTGTAAACAGGTTCTGTCTATATACATGTCGACATGCCTCCCTCTCCAGCCGTGTAACCTGGAAATGTATCTAACATTAGCAAATCACAACCTATCTAACCAGTTTTCAAGACTTTCTGTGGGTAAAAAATAAATTCAAAACATTATTAGTCTTTGTCACCTACAAAAAAGTAAAGCATTCACATCTTACAAAAGGATATTTCTAAGGATAACAAACAAATGACAGAACTCTTTTGCTTTCTCCTATGATCGTAGAAAAGTTCATAATTCATGACAAATCTCAGATTAATTTCAGTTTGAAAATTTTAATTGCCGTTTTGTTTTTAATGAGACTACCATGTAGATGTGGTTTGCATATATTATAATGTAGCCTCTAGAGCTGAATTACATGGATCAGGAAAATGTGAGTTTTGTCACTTTTCAACCAATTTTGGTTGTACTGGACCAATTGCAAGTTAAGATTTGATGAAAAAATCGATCCGGATATTAGACAGATATGACATCCTACACACCTCATTATATATCAAGAATCACAAAATTAAGCTGTTAACTGATATACTTGTGTCAAACAATGCATGTATAAATTGGGGATTTAATTGGAAACAAATCGGCACGCTTGTTAGAGAAGAACACATGAACAGATTGTTCCTTTTTGTAATGTCATCTAAATAAAATAGGTTTTATTGATATTGTCTTGTCACATAAAACATTTTGTATGGTTAGATGTATAAAAGAAAATAAGATTTTTTTTGTGGGTGGGGGGTTAAGAGGTATGAAAGGGTTTTAGGCCATTTTTCGGACCAAATAGGACAAGGAGATTTCCTGATCCCTGCATAAAAGTAAATAGAATTAAGACGCATGAATGAATCTTTCTCAGTAAAATGCATGGGCTAAGCGGTCAGTGTATTTTAAAAGTGTGGTACATAAACAAGCTGGCTTCGCTCCTTGCTAAAACCCAGCATCTAGTCATCAATGTTATAAACCACTTTGTTAGAGCAAAGTTGTAGTAGTCAAGTGACCCCTTATTCTATGAGATCAGCCTTTATGTTAACCGACACTACAATACTTACCTTACAAACAGGGAAGTAATCAACACATTCAAACTCCTCTTCAGGAATCCACTCACCAGCTTCTAATGACTTAATTACCTAAAATATCATGTTTCAATATGGATTTAGAAAATGCCTAGAAAGGCAAGCATGTAAATAATGATTTTTTTTTTTAAATGTTTGTACTAATTTATCTTTTGGTACAGTATTTAAATTGTGTCAAAATCATTTTAGTTATTTTGCAATGCCCAGCTCATAATGATGACCCCAGACTTGACTGCCCAAAAGGGCTGGTCAAGCTATGTAGAACGGTCAGCAATTTGTAAGTCAACTAGGGAACTACCTGGTCAAGCTATGTAGAACGGTCAGCAATTTGTAAGTCAACCAGGGAACTACCTGGTCAAGCTATGTAGAACGGTCAGCAATTTGTAATTCAACCAGGGAACTACCTGGTCAAGCTATGTAGAAGGGTCAGCACTTTGTAAGTCAACTAGGGAACTACCTGGTCAAGCTATGTAGAATGGTCAGCAATTTGTAAGTCAACCAGGGAACTACCTGGTCAAGCTATGTAGAACGGTCAGCAATTTGTAAGTCAACCAGGGAACTACCTGGTCAAGCTATGTAGAACGGTCAGCAATTTGTAAGTCAACCAGGGAACTACCTGGTCAAGCTATGTAGAACGGTTAGCAATTTGTAAGTCAACCAGGGAACTACCTGGTCAAGCTATGTAGAACGGTCAGCAATTTGTAAGTCAACCAGGGAACTACCTATCATGACAATCCAAATGGAGTCACTGCGAATCGGAGACCATACAGAGATGAATCATTTTATTTCAAGTCCTGTCCTCTAATCACTCCATCATGGAGGCCCCTTGTACTAATAGCTAGGTTATGAGATGACCTTGTAATCACTTATAGGCCATTCAATCTAGCCGAAAATAGGACCCGACCTAGACAAAATTGCAAAGGAATTTCTGAATGTTATGTGCAAAACTAGACATAGATAATAGCTCTTTGCAAAAAGTTGCATGTTGAAGTAGGTGGGGAAAGATATATAAAAGCAATTTAAACCTGCCCTTCTTTGGGCAAAATCAAGTGGCCAGTATGGTACACCATAGTAGTGCTTTATGACGTAAAATCGAGAAACGTCATCACTGTGACGTCATTTTGGCTAACATAATGGTAACCACGTGGTACCTTACACGATCAAATATTGCAGATTTTTGTTCATCTTTTATTGAATAGATGCTTATGTTGCAAAAAATATGAACATTGTAACAAAACATTTAAGGAAATAAGTGATAAAATCAATAATCTAATGAAATAATGCATGTATCGCCCAATTTCATGGAAGTACGGAAGGACATTTTTGTCATAATTTTACTGATTCTTCAATAACTTTCGTGGATACCATCTCGTTGATTTTAAATCCTTGTAAGACCTTGTATTCAGCTTACAGTAACTATTTCAACACATCTTTTTAATGTGTTCGCTATGTGATTCCTAGTATGTAAATTATTTGCATAAATTTATAGAATTTGCAGAAATAACTTTATATAGCTAAATATAGGTTTTCTAATTTGACAGAAAGCATGGTTCTTAAAAAAGGTGAAAAGTATCTTTAGACAGTGACGAACTGACTCAGAGGAACACAGTTTTGATAACTATAAGAATATAAGAATCAGCATTTTCAAGTGTGTCAATATACAATTGACATTCGGCATTGATCTACGGGAACCTTTTATGATTGGATATCATAATCGATTATCTCATGCTTTACTAAGATTTGTTTGTTATTTTATAAGTGGAATTCTTTTTATTCAACTGCGCTTGGAAAACTGGAAAAGAAAGTTAAATACTTTGTCATGAAAAGCGGAAGTGGGACTACACAAAAATTAATATAAATCTGACCAAAGTTACTATTCATAAGACAAAGCAAATCTTTAGTCTCTATCCTAAGTGAATTTTAGCGTATATTTATGAACGTAAAGGTATTCAGAGCTTGCTTAGTTTCAGCAATCTTAAAAAGTTATCCATTGGTTGAATATTGACAGACTTGAAAGAAGCGTCATCAAGCCTGACTATACATTGTTAATTATATCTTAAGATATCCACTTCCGATTAAGCATTCATTTATTGGACACTCCGACAGTCAACTGAAAGCACTCCTTATCCGCAAGAAATAAAACCATGACAGCAGTATTCCAAACTAAATATTCTTGACGTTTTGTCACAGAACTTATTGCAAAAAAAATTGCCCCCTCAATGAATGTTATGTTTTGGTATTTCAACAGTTTAACAAATTTGTGTATAAAAATGAGTGCTTTGATATTTAGCTCTTTCATTATATTCACCATTTTTTCATGAAAACCAAGTCCCATAAGAAGTTGATGTTCTGTACTCGGGATAACTGCTAAACATGGGACTTAAAAACTATTGTCATGATCCATTCAGATACATTAAAGACATTGCTGTTAAAAAAGAATTCACCTTTCCACCTTGCAACTGCTGAAATACATGTTACATCGTCACATTGTTATGAATGCAAAAAATGAAAGCATAATTTAACAATAAATGCAATTCTTGTATAAATCAAAATTGCACATAACACAGAGAAAACGCTGATAAAAACAAAACACTAAACAATAATTTGATCATGGTAGTTCTAGATATTTAAGAAAATTAGACTTCGAAAGTTGTATAGATAAATTTAAAAACATCAAAGTAATCGATTTTTGATATCATTTATCTTTTGCTTCACTGTGATTTGTATGTCATTTGATAAATGGCACTCTTCCCTCAATTGGGAAAGGAAAGTTGAAGAACGAAAAAAGACGTAATGAAAAGCTGCAGTGGGGCTAAACAAAAGTAAATGTAAATCTGATTGTAGTTGCAATTTATAAAACAAAGCAAATCTTGAGGTTTAATTCATAAGCGCTTATTAGCGTATAATGATCATAAAGGTGTTCAGAAACTTATTTAATTTTGGCAATTTTAAGAAGTTTCTTTTGGATCAATGCTGAATTTTGATTGAATATTGATACATTTTATTTTGATGGAAAATGCTGATTCTTATAGTTATCAGGATTGTGCTCATCTGAGTTAAATCATTATTCTTATCCCCCATAGTTTGTGATCATGTTACAGGGAACCCGTTTATATATCTTGCTCTTTTTCTGGAAATTTATCAGGAAATCTGGGAGATTAGTTCACAAAGAACCATTGACGTTCAGCTACATCTTTACCATATCTTTAAATAGTTCACGGCTTAGGTCAAAGTTGGTGGCTTGGATGATATTTGAATGTAAAGTTAATGTGCTAGACGTTTTATTTTAAGAACCACAGCAACTCTGCTTTACAGACCTAGGAAAGAGCCTGGCATGGAGAGATTTAAAATGAACCATTTCCAAAAGATTTTTCTTTAAAAGTATCATGCTGTTTGTCAAATGAGAAAACTATATCAAATTTATTTCTAAAGATTCTACAAATATATGCAAATAAATAAAAGAAAAGAAATCACATAGCAAATATAAGCAGATGGGTTGATTATTCATATAGCTACTGTAAGCCGAATACAAGGCCTGATCAGGATTTGAAATCAACAACATTATATTATTCTAAGAAAAAAAATGAAACGGTGTTCAACGTCACACAAAAAGACAAATAATAAAAATGAAATCCACGAAAAGCATTGAATATCCAGTGAATTTATGACAGTTATGTCCTTCCATGGTTTCATGAAATCGACCAAAGCAACACATTATTTCATTAAACTTTTACTTTCGTCACTCATTCATTTATAAGTCCTGTTCTAAAAAGTTCATATTTTTGGCATTGTCACGCAAAATAACCTTTTAGTTGATAAAACAGGAACAAAACTCAGCAATATTTGATCCTATATGGTACCACGTGCTAGCCATTTTGTTAGCTAAAATGACGTCATAGTGATGACGTTTCTGAATATTACGTCATGAAATACTCTTATGGTGTACACTATTGGCCAACTAATTTTGCTTCAAAATGCTGGGTTTGAAATCGTTTTTATATAACTTTCCCCACCTACATCAACATGCAACTTTTTGCATAGAGCTATCATGTATGTTTAGTTTCAAACACAACATTTAGAAATTCTTTTGCAATTTTGTCTAGGTCGAATCTTGTATTGAATGGCCTTTTACTTAATTTCTTCTGTATATAAGCCTGTTGTAAATTTGGAAAGAAATTAGTCAACTGGAGTTTGTACAAGGTTCGACTTAGTGACCTACTTTTTTACCCTTACCCGTCAGTGATCAAACTTTAGCTAGGTAACTTAAGGTCAAACATTCTGAGCAATTTTGATGAAGGCTATGTCTAGTGATCTACTTTATGACCCCACCAAACCAAAGATTTTATTTTAGCATGACATTTTCAAGTCCAGCATTCTGATCATTTTTGTTGAAGATTACGATCAAAACTCTGGCTGCTAGATTGTAACAAAATGTTATTCAATTTTTATTCAGTGACCTACCTTTTGACCCCACCTCATCCATGGTCAAACTTGATATAGATATTGTCATGTTAAAACAATCTTTGCAACTTTGGTGAATATCATATCAAAACTGTTAATGCTAGTGTAGTGACCTATTTTAAACCTTAATAGTATTCCATCCATGATGGAATTTGACCTAAAGATAAACTTTCTGTGCAAGAATGTATGGAAAAATGGAGCTGCTAAAATGGTAACCACATTATACAAAAATGTGACCTAGCAACCTACTTTTTGACAAAACCAATATTGTAATCGTACTTCAATATTCAAAAGGTTAAACTTTTCAAATATAGCTAAAATTTGTAATAAATGAAGAACAGCAATGGTAAATAATTTAATTTGCCAAGTGCAAAAATGGGCCACAACTGTGTAAAAATAACATGACTGATTTACGTGGAGTAGCATTGCCTACACAGTCTACTTAAAATGATTTCTTAGAAGTTCTAAAGCAAAAGGATTGATTAATTAAAATAGTTAATCAACATATTACCATTAAATACTTATCTTCAAGTGCAAAATGGGGCATAATTTTGCTAAAATGCAAACTAAAGTTATTTCAGTTGACATCCCCTTTAATGATTTACCATAGTTCACAGTTTAATAGTAAAAGCTAAATGTTTTGACATTTTTTAATTGAGTGAACCTGAACATTTAGCCGGACTAAACAAGATGCCAGTGACTTTCATTCAACGATGTTAGAGCTCTTTTTTCAATATCAATATCATAGTTGAAGAAAGTGATATCCTACCCATTCTTTGGACACCAGCCAAAGTCCTCTGGCAAGAGATTGGAGTATATTGAGAGTTCTACGAGGTTCTCCACAAACCACATGTGTAGTAGTCTCATTTACATTGTCTGTTATCACAAACTCTCCAAGCTTCTTCACCACAGATATAACAACATCTTGTTCACTGAAAATAACAATTAGCACAAACACTCATGAGTCACTCATAAAAATAGTAATCCAAAAGAATAAGACTGATTACTTACAATGCTTTTATCAAATTAGAGCTTCACCAAAGTTTAAAAAGACATATTCTACTGAAACCAAATGTACTCTAGTCTTTTAGCCTTTATGATTTTTTAATGAATGAATGAGTGAATGGTATTTAAGGCACTTTGACAGCTAAGGTCATTTAGCAGGATTATGGTGATGTAGATAAATGTTTATTGTATCATTTACAGGCTAAAATGTATTTGGTTTAAGAAAAATGAATAAGAATTTCTAATGAATAAATGATATAAATAGAAAAATTGTAATGAGTTAACAATAGTAAATAAATAATTTGTAATGAATGTATGATATAAAGAAGATGATTTGTAATGAATAAATGTTATTGATAATGAATATCTTAAATGAGTAGGAATCACAATTTAATGTAAATTAAGAATTAATTCAATCTTCACAGTCTCATAAAGCTCCAAGTTAAAATATTTTAAATGAATTCTTTGAAAATCTGCAATTAAATAGTACATGTATATGCTTGATGGAAAAGGATGTATTGCTTGGAATGCATTCAGGGGCATCTTCTTTGGCCAGGAGCGTGTAATGCGTGAATGACCAATTTGGATTTGTGCTGCAATTTTGGACAAAATTACATGCTAGTCTACAATGCGTTTTGTTTGTCAAGCTTATTTCAGCTCTGTGGAGTTTTTAAATATCAGTGAATTGGATCAGCATTGAGCAGAATGTAAGCATCTAGCTTTGTTTGTAGAATATACCAAGTGGGATGGATAGGTCATCTGAGAATGATGTTGGATAACTGAGCGTTAGCTGATGAGTAAGTTGCATCAAGATTGATCAGTTATAACCTCCCAACACATACATTCAATATGTTGGATTAGCTATGTAAAATTTGATAAATCAGCATTGCTTAGTTTCATGCAAATTACCAATATTATGTTCTTTAAAGGAACTATTTCAAAGATTGAGATATAAAAAAAAATATGAAAGTGGTCAAATGACCTTCATCTTAAATCTTCATGAAACAAAAAAATAAAAAAGAATATATAATTATACCATCATCATGTAAGGGTTTAATCCTCTGGTTCTTATATTCATTCCAAATAAGTACAGTGATAAGTCCGTAATTCAATACAATCAATATAAATGGGCTAGTTCTTGATTTGGATTGATCTTAAATGGTTATGGTCTGGCATATAGCCTGTAAAGGGACCCCACTACTAACGTAGGTCAATCACCTTGGCTCCCGACGACTACATCATAATGAGGGTGTAGTGCAGTCCTTTTAAGGAAATTCTTGGTAGGTTTTTCATCTGCGCATCAAAGAGAGATAATATTCTGTAATCAAAGAGGTACTTACATAGAAGCCAGTTATGTTTTTATTGGGATAAAATTTACTGTATGCAATTTTTTTTTCTAAAATTTATCATATTATCCATAAAGCTATAAAAGCTTATTAACATTATTACATATTTTCATGCATATTAAGCTCCCAGCTTCTATTTTTCAAGTTTAAATCTATTTCAGTCGTTTTCTACAAATGTTTTTCAAATACGGTTACCATGAAAACTGCCATTTTATAGAAATACTAACTTGTCAACATATACTTTTCTTTGCAATTTGTATTTAAAGATTATTTTTCACTTCACATACTGAAAAGTACAAAAATTCTATGAAAGGAATTTTTAATTATCTTTATTTATTTGTAATATGCATATCAATTTTCATTGTTTTTTGTCGAATACAAAAAAATTGAAAATTAATTTGGATTACAAAAATTGTTAAGATTGTAATAATTTAAAATAACATTGAGTTATAATGTATTAAATGTATGAATTCATGTTTTTTGTGTAAATAAACATTCCAGAAATTATTTCATAACATTTGAAGATGGTATGGTCATTTTGACATTTTTGCACCAAAGGGTTACCATGGAAACTGTCATTTTCAAAAAAAAAAAAACTAACTCGTCGACCTGCATGTATCTTTTCATTTTCTAATTCACAATAAAATTTTAAATAACAAATAAAAAATTTAGAAAATTCTATGAAAGGATTATTTTCTTATAAAACTAGAAAATGTTCTTAAACCACAAATTCAACTTAAAGAACAGCTTAAGGACATGTTCTACAGTTTTATAAGGAAATAATCCTTTCATAGAATTTTCTAAATTTTTGATATGTTATTTAAAATTCTATGGTGAATTTTTTAAATGAAAAGAAAAATGCAGGTCGACGATTTATATTTTTCGTAAAATGACAGTTTCCAATGGTAACTGTTTGGGGCAAAAAGGTCAAAATGACCATACCATCTTCAAAGGTAATAAAATAATTTCTGGAATGTTTATTAACACAAAAAATATGAATTCATATATTCAATTCTTTATAACTCAATGTTTCCTTCTAATTTTTACAATCTGAACAATTTTTGTGATCCAAATCAGTTTTTCGAATTTTTGTATTCATAAAAAAGCAATGAAAATTGATATGTAACATATTACAAATTAATGAAGATATTTAAAAATTCCTTTCATAGAGTTTTCTTATTTTTCAGTATGTGAGGTAAAATTTAATCTTGAAATACAAAATGCCAAAAAAAGTATATGTTGACAAGTTAGTTTTTCTGTAAAATGACAATTTACACGGTAACTGTATTTGAAAAATATTTTCAAAAACGATTAAAATAACTTTAAACTTGAAAAATAGAAGCTGGGGGCTTAATTTGCATGAGAAATACAGAATTATATTGATAACCTTTTGAAGTTGCATGGATAATATGATTAATCTTTGTAAAAAATTGCATACAGTAAATTTTATCTGAATAAAAAGTTTATCAGACTACTATGCAAGTACCTCTTCGGTAACAGATTATTATCTCCATGGATGCGCAGATGAAATGTGCAGATAAAACTACCGAGAACGTCCTTAACAGACACATGACAAACTCTCAGTGCATGAATACAATACTTACTATGAATGTAGACTGGTCATTACTATGGAAGGACGCATCTTCTTTCTTTGTCCAGATACATCATAAATAGATTGTTTGTAACCTTTGTCAGTATCGGAGGAGCTGGCTGCTGAAATACCTGGTTCTCTAATAGATGTAAAGGCTCTGTTACTAGAAACTCTATTACTAGCTTTTCGTATTTTCTTCTTTGAAAACTCATCAATACTTTGCCGTGAAGAAGCCAATATGGATGACATTTCACAGTCAGGGTAAGCTCGTGACATAGACATGGACAAGGTAGTTTCTCTTATAGAACATGTTAGTGATTTATCTTTGGTTAAATTCAATTGATCGGTAAGATCAGAAAGAGGAGCAGCGATACTGTTATCTGTGAGAAGTATTTCCCTCTCTTCTACATGACTATCATCGCCTATAACTGCCATCATGTTATTGACTCTCATTACTTCTCCTTTCTCTTTCTTTTTTCCTGAGCTTTTCTCTTCTCCATTCCTTTTTTTATTTTTTCTCTTTTTTCTCTTTCCACTAACTTGTTCAGATTCAGCTTGCTTATCATCATTAGATAATTCAGTATGATTCATACCACTTATTCTCTTACTTTCTTTCTTGGCTGTTGTTTGTTTATCATCACAAATCAATAGTTTTCTTTTCTCATAAGTTGACTTAGTTGGTTCAATCAAAATTGAATGACGATCCATTAAATCTGACAGCGATATTAATTTCTTTTTTGTAGGTCTTTTTTCTTTCATTGATTTATCAGTATCATTACAGTCTAAAGCAAGATCTTTTATATCACCATTATTAAAATCGCCGACCTGGACCAATGATCTTTTTGAGAATCTTTTAGACTTTCTTCTTCCTTTTACATTTTCTTCATTCCCAATACTACACTGACTTTGAGTATTTGTGTCTGTGCAAACTGTTTTACAGCTTGTCTGATACTCAATCACAGGACTAATGGTTAATTGGAGATGCAGTTGATCAGGAGAACCTTGTGTGTTGTTGTTGTCTGTTAAATCTGTTTCTGGTCTAGTATTTTCTTCATTAGCCATTTCAGACTTGGTTTTATCTAAATCAATTGAATTCATTATATGTGGAGACTTTTGCCTGACAGAGCGTCTTGATGACTTTCTTGGATCAATTTCTTTTGCTCCTGTCTTTGCTTTTGTTACATTTTGTATCTGTTTAACATTTTCCTCAATCAAGGTTAACGACTTTTTTGTTACTGGGCTGTATAACGGATCGATAGCTGCGTGTTTTCGCTCATCTGAAGAAAACATATTTTGAGACAAGTCAAGCAGGTTTTCATCAGAATCCGCACCAAATCTCTGAGACAAAACCTCATGGCCCAAAGACTCTTGAATTTTATTTGCAATGTCTAAGACTTCATTATTCACTTGATCACTGGCTGATTGCTTCAATATAAAATCATCAGTCACATCAGCTGTTCCATTTTGTATGTCAACTCCATCACAGGACTCTGAAAATAATTTCTTTTGTAGATATTTCAAACTCTCTTGCTTTGCTTCTGCCTCAATGCCAACGGAAGTGTTTTCTCCTGAAAAAAAAAGACTTGTCTGAAGATATATTTATAGAATAGTTTAGTAGAATGAAAGTTCATAAAGAGGTAACACACATAATCACATAGTTAAAGAGCTGAGTTGCCTTATACATGCCTTACCATTTCATCTAATCATGTGAAATAAATCTCTAGCGGTATGTTTAACAAACTACCTTATCTTCAGAGAACACAATAAGTTAAGTTCATATGAGGCAAATAAATGTAATTTCTCTGATTGAAAAGTGACAATATAGCTCACATATGTATATACAGTAAGATTTTGGGCACAATTGAAATTAACCATAACCATACATTTATAATCCCTTTAAAGAGTAAATTGGACAGTAACAAGGTCAAATAATGGTTAAAAAAGGGAACAATTGATGAGACTTGTATACAAATTGTGACAAACGAGGAAAGTTGAAAATTGCTGAGGAAAATTTCATTAGACCATCAATGGAATTGAATGTCAAGATCTCACTCTAAGTTGTTTTTGTAGCTTCTTAGTTTTTTCACTTGATTTTTCAAACAAGTGCCCTATAGTTTTTTTTCTACCACACTTCGGTAATTTTCAATAGTTCTCAGATATAAAGAAAGATGCTTAATTCTTGTCCCGATAATTTTTTGAAAAAGATCATAAATAAAGCATTATAAAGTCATGATAACATAGTGTTCTGTTATATTTTAACAAATAGTTTTATCATTTATTACTCAATTTACACAGTTTAGCAGTTTCTTGGGCGACATTCTGGATTTAAGCAAATCATGACCTTAAATTGAGAAATATGAAAACATGCTTCCTTATATTAATGAATAAATAAATAAATGGGAATTCAGGGGTGTTAAGTCTTAATACTTATTGATTTCATTCCAAACAATTCTTTATATTCATAGTTCTATTGAAAAAATACCTTTTAGTTGCATCATAACTGGAGTATTTAAAAAAAAAACCAGCATTTCACCTAGTTTTTACTAAAACGGCATTTTATCCAAAAAGCAGACTTTTTTTCGAATGTAGGTGATGTCAAATGCCCCTGTATCACACTATCTTTATGACTGATCACCCAATGCAAAAAAACGAATTAAAAACATAAACAGTCGAGCCTCGTTTATACATACACTTTTGTTCCCAGGAGTAATATCCATGTTAACGAAT
Organism: Cerastoderma edule; assembly: GCA_947846245.1. Lineage (NCBI taxonomy): Eukaryota > Metazoa > Mollusca > Bivalvia > Cardiida > Cardiidae > Cerastoderma > Cerastoderma edule. The sequence goes on along the minus strand of OX401405.1, from coordinate 38,723,181 downwards.
AATCCGAAGTAAAGAATTGGCGAGTTTCCAGTGAAATTTTTACCTATACACTGTGTATCATAGTAATAACTATGAAGTAAAAATCCCCTACACAATTTTACTTTAAAGGGAAATACAAGATGTTTTATGGAAATGTTTATTGATTATAAATGATTTTAAAAAGATGTTCATTAGTAGAATTGTCTTTGAGTCGATCAAGAAATAACTATAAATGAACTATAAACTCGACTTTCTACACACAAATGATAACTACGATCAAGTAAGACCAGTTAACTGACAGAATGACCAATTTACAAACTCGACTTTCTACACACAAATGATAACTACGATCAGGTAAGACCAGTTAACTGACAGAATGACCAATTCACAAACAATCAACACCTTTCATCACACTTCACTGGATATCATGTTGTGATCAAGACTTCATGCAAGTTTGCAAAAGCTGTGAATGTTGTCTGCTACAGCAGATTGATAACCATATTGTCAATTTGAATAGGTAACCACAAAGTAAAGGACTAAACAGTTTCCGGATTAGCAGTATGCATATACTATTAAAAATTAGGTTTAGTTCCCGAATTTTATTTTCCAGATCTGTAACGCAGATTTCAGGATTAAACAGTACAGTAAATGAAGGTAAGGACCTTTCCCTACACATTTTGTCAGGCCGGCAAATAATCCAGATTAACAATGACCAGATTATCGAGGCTTGCCAGTATATCAGCATGTGAAGAAGTCTGTATTGTAGTTTCAAAAAGAATCAGAATGACCTTTACGCTTATGAAAATTAAATTTAAAATTGGACAATGTTTGTGAAATCTTACCTTCCATCTCCTTCAAACGATTTTGTCTTTCCTTTATTTCCCTCATACCAGGGGGGGTGTCTGGTATAGTAAGACGGACTGGCGTAAAAACAAACTCATTATCCTGTAAGCAAATCAAATGACTATAAAACTTATTATCCTGTAAGCAAATCAAATGACTATAAAACTCATTATCCTGTAAGCAAATTAAATGACTATAAAACTTATTATCCTGTAAGCAAATTAAATGACTATAAAACTCATTATCCTGTAAGCAAATTAAATGACTATAAAACTTATTATCCTGTAAGCAAATTAAATGACAATAAAACTCATTATCCTGTGAGAAAATTAAATGACTATAAAACTCATTATCCTGTAAGCAAATTAAATGACTATAAACTCATTATCCTGTGAGCAAATTAAATGACTATAAAACTCATTATCCTGTGAGCAAATTAAATGACTATAAAACCCATTATCCTGTGAGAAAATTAAATGACTACAAACTCATTATCATGTGAGCAAATTAAATGACTATAAAAATCATTATCCTGTGAGCAAATTAAATGACTATAAAACTCATTATCCTGTGAGCAAATTAAATGACAATAAAACTCATTATCCTGTGAGCAAATTAAATGACTATAAAACTCATTATCCTGTAAGCAAATTTAAATGACAATAAAACTCATTATCCTGTGAGCAAATTAAATGACTATAAAACTCATTATCCTGTGAGCAAATTAAATGACTACAAAACTCATTATCCTGTGAGCAAATTAAATGACTACAAAACTCATTATCCTGTGAGCAAATTAGATGACTATAATTGGACCTTAATTTATCTTTTTTAATTGAGTTTTATTATCAGTGTCAATAGTACTTCAGTTATGTTGGGATGCACAAGTCTATGGAGGAAGACCCCTATACTCAACTTTCAATAAGGGCTGGTAAAGCCATGTAGAATCCTTTGCATTCCATAAGTCAACCAGAAGACTACCTCTCATGAAAATTCAAATGCCGTCAGCTGGATTTGAACCCATGCGGAGAGGAGACGTGTGATTTAGAATTCTTTACTCTGACCACTAGGCCACGGAGGCCCCTTTAAATCTACTATGCAATCTTAGGTATAGTAGACTGAGTCCCTAGTAGATAAATTGGTATGAGATTTCATTCATATGACAGTTGGGTTGTTTGTCTTCTGTTTCTCAAGTCAATTGTGATATGCAAAGAATCAATGAGCATGTTGATCATAGCATCTTTCTTTAGGTTTCTAAAGTGCAAATGGCTTATTTGATTGTCTTAACAAGTCAAACTCTAACTTTAGTATATGTATTGGCTATGGTAGGTATTATTCAGGATAACTTTTACAGTAATAAGGCAGTGGAAGAAAAACAATGCAAAAAAATAACAAGAAAACTCACTATTTCAATGATAGAAAAAGATTTTTTTCAATATGACAAAGTCTCCTATTTTTGAAAGGTAATGAATGAGACTTTTTTTTTGATAATTCTTAAAGCCAGATTTGCACTAATTTTCCGTACAGTAAAATTGTCAAAGTTCTAGAATAATTGACAATAAACATAAAAGTAAAAGAATTCCCTTTTAAAGAATAACTGAGACAAAAATATGTCTATATGATGATTTTAAGAGTGAGGACAAAAAGGTTTGTTTACAACTAGCGATAAAACGAGGTCACCTGAAAATTGCAAAGGTGAAATTTCAAAACATTTAGGCCAATGAAATCGGAGGAATTTTTCATTTTGATTATTCACATTGTTTATGTTGGATTAATGACATAAAAAAATATAAGTATCCCATGACTTTTCAAACCATGTGCCGGCTACTTGTTTTTCCGAGCGCTCATCTGTAGTTTTAGTAAACAATGAAGTCAGCTACACAATTATGAAAATAGCACTTTGAAACATCGCTAGTAAATAGTGAAGGCGTTATATTGTCACGATAATTGTGCTATGCTAAATTTCAATATATTATTTCATAATTCATTACTCATTTTACCCAGTATTCCATTTTTTCATATGAAAATATACTTTTGAAGGTAAATGGAGAAAACTTGCAACTATTTTGTTTTTAAAACTGGCCTAATTGTATTTTGTACAGTGTGGATCTATGATCATGATATTGTAGGGCCATCATGATATATAAAACTGGTGACCAGTCAATTCAATGCATTAATCATTAATACAAGGCAATAGCAGCAAAAACATATCAAACATTGGTGTGTGCAAAGTTAAATGATGCTCCTAGATACACCAAGTCGGCCATATAATGGGTTATAGACAACTTTCATATTTAATCTCATCCACCGGATACTGTTCTGTGAATAACAGTGCAATCACACAAAAATTAATATCATAGTTACTCTGCATGCATGAAATTTACACAAGCAGAAAGTTTGTGAGAATTATAGCTCAAGATTATTTTCCAAATAGCCAAGCTAAAATAGTGTGGCTTTGAGGGCAAATTACCAACTAAAACTTTTAATACAACAAAGAATTTCCAACAACAAATCAGTTTGTACAAAAATGAACTAGTCTGTAAAAAGGGAAAAGAGGATGGTATACTTGAATGAAATACTAACAGGTGACCTCGGCTGTGTATCTAGTACTAAAACTGAGGCACGAGGGGAGTATGAAGGCGTAGAATCACTGTACTGCATTTTCTGAATGGTCTCAAGTCTCTTTCTCTTACGACGCACTCTTTCTGCACTATCTGCTAATTCTTCATGAAAGTCACGAGGCTGCATAGATTTAGCTTTCTACAAAGACAAAGCAGATCAGCAGGTTACCACTAGGTACACAAAAACATATTGCAATTTTCAATACTTAAATTCAAAAACAGCAATAGAATCTTACAATATGGGTAGCTGTCTCTTAATAAGTAAATGCATCAATACATACCAGACAATGGTATTGTTGTAGTCATTCGTTTTCATGCAAAGTTGAAAATTAAACAACTTGTCAAAAACTACCAGTTAATCTCCTTCAAAACTGGTTTCACTGGTTAGATTGTGCATTCCCTTTTGTTTTGAGAGTCAAGACACCTTATTTGAGCTGAAATAATGACCTGATTTTATTTCATTGAACCATTCAAGCCTGTACTGCATAAAAACAGGCAAAACATGGAAGTATTTTGAGAACAACCTCTTTATAAACTGACATGTAGTCTATTTGTATCAAATATTAGAGTGGTTATTGTAATCATTTACAGTATAAGTGAAATTGAACATCAAAGTACCATAAATCTCCTTAATTACACATAAAAGGAGGTGAAACAAGGTCAAATGATATTTTTTAAAGTTTTATAGTCAACAAGGTTTATTTACAAAAGTGATCAAAATAAGGTTATCTGAAAATAAAGAAATTGTTCTCTGTTAAACAACTAGGGCCAATGAAATCAGAAAATCTTATAAATGAATGATGTCATTGGTTTCTGTGATTATCAAATTCTTAAGGAGGGCTGAAAGAAGTAGATCCTTGCAGATAACAGTGATCTTTCATATATCCTCCAGAGTAAGTAGTTCTGAAAAAAGCTACAAAGTCAAGGTTTTAGGTGATAGCCAATACCCCAATCAAAATTGAGCAAAAAGGCCACATATAGGCCAATGTTCAACAAATAATAAGTATTTTAAACTGTCAAGAACTACTTTTAACAATGACCCCCAGAATTAATTCATGACCAGCCTCATACCATATAGATCAGTCTGAGATGTTGATGAAACGTCAGGTAAAGGATGCATATCTTGTGAGAATTATGTAACATTTGTCAGCCAGGTGTCGTTTCTTATTTTTTACATGCCCTTCAGTATTTTTAGATAGAATTCAAATGATAGTGTTGTTCTTTATTTGAAAAACTTGAAAATAGAACATCAAGGATAAATAAAGCAGGCATACTAAGTCATAATCATATAGCATGTCTGCTATATTATAACATATTGTTTCATAGATCATACTGATTTTGAACGGTTTTGCAGTTTTCTTGACAAAACTTGCTTTAAAATATCTAATACAGTTCAATTTCAACATTGGAGTTAACTTACCAATCCATTCACTAAAAACATTATAAAGATATCGGTTGAATATAAAACACTTAACAAAGGGACCCAGAAAACATTACCAGAAATAGCTTTAATTATTTTTCAATCTAAAAAGGAAGCCAACACTTGGTACAACTTTTGTAGTAATGTAATGACAATCAATATAAACATGTAGGTTAATTAATTAAGAAATTTGTTATTACAGACCTTTGTTTTGCCCATTAGTAAAGGTGTTCCTTTTGTTTTGGAAACATCTGCTGGAAACATCCTTTCAGACACATGTTCTTGATTTCGCTTACAACTGAAATAAAATAAGTTTCTTGAATGGTCCTACTGGCATTTAGGAAGAGTTGCGTCTACATTAAGGCCAAAATTGTTAATATTCGGTAAACATTTGCAATATTCTTTTAACTAACGTAAACTAGACAGCCAATGTGTACATACGTCTGCATCTTTCCGCAAAAGTCATTTCTCCTTTCCAAGAAGTTATGAACAGCACAAAACTTGTGGAAAAAGTCTTTACCTGCATAGTTCATACGCAATACATATGTTCATTGGTTTTCCACTGCCATCTATTAAAATTTTGTAATTGACTGGTTTTGCATTTTGGCCACGGACTTGGAAAGAATGTAATGTATATATATTATATAACATGTCTGCATCACAAACTCAAATGATGTATAGCAAATATATACACTTTGTTTATGATTAAAGCATTTGTTTGACTTTCCAATTGAATTTGATTTGTGTATAACTGCGAATATATAACAGAGACGTCACATTCACCAAAATATTTAAATAAATGTGGCAGAAATTGACACTTGGCAGTGTAGCTTTGGGAAGATCAAACATAGTTATGGACCCTCAAAGACTTGTTGTAAAAGTAGCTGCCATTCAACAACATCATAATCAACTTGTGCAAATCCAGCAAATGATCCAGAGGCAGAGACGAAGACAAGCAAAAAAAGCTGTTTAAGTGAGGCCATGAATTGGAAGAAGACTGCAGCTAGGCTTGTATGATAATTCTTTTTTTTATATGGGTTTTACATCACATCAACATTATTTCAGTTATGTAGCGATGCCCGACTCTTAATGATGGAGGAAGACCCTATACTCAACTGCCCATAAGGGCTGGTCAAGGTGGGTAGAACCATCGGCATTCCGTAAGTCAGTCGGGATACTGCCTCTCATGAAAATTCATATCCCTCTCAGGATTTGAACCCATGCGGAGAGAGGCCATGTGATTTTAAGTTCTGTACTCTAACCACTAGGCCATGGAGGCCCTTTCTTGTATGATAAACTGATGGTGCAGTTGAACAGTGTCATGAGGATATGAATGCTTTTCATAACTTTACGAGCATGCCTCCAGCCATGGTTGATGAATTGGTGAACCAACCTTGCTCACAGATTGACAAAAAGCAAACCAACTTCAGACCCAACCTGGAACCTGGTCTGAAGGTAACACTCCAACACATTGCTTCTAGTGTTAAGTACAGGGACATGCAGTTTGCCTGAAGGGTACCATACAACACCACCAATAAAATTGTCTGAAATGTATGGGAGGCCATAATGGAGAAGTACCTCGAGGAGCTGATGTCTTGTCCCACCACTGAACAAGAATTGGGTGACTGACTGCAGAGATGGAACTTCCCTCACACCATTTGTGCCGATGATGGCAAGCATGTGCAAGCAAAAATTCCTCCAAATACAGAAGTACTCCGAGTATTTTAATTACATGGGTTTCTTCAGCACTATACTGTTTGGTATGGTCAGTTCCGATTACAATTTCCTGCAGGCTGACATGTCAGATGCCCAAATCTGGGCTAAAGGAAGGACTCGAAATTAACAACATCATTGGTGGGCCACGTCCACACCCCCTGCCGAATGACGCACAAATTGCTCTCTATTTGATTGTCGGCTATAATGCTTTCTCTTTAAGGACATACCTAATGAAGCCATCCAGCTGGAGGAACCTGATCAGGGAGGCTCGCATCTATAACTAACGATTGTAAAGGGCAAGAGAAGTGGTGAAAAATGCCTTTTTTATAATGGAAAATAAATTCCAGGTCCTGCTCATCACCATGTAGCACCATGCTGAAATGGTCGCACTAACTATAAACGCATGTATTCTGCTCCACAACCTGATACATACTTTCTGCCCAGTGTTGCAAAAAAGGCTTTTGGATTGACAGCAGCAAAATGGACAAATGCAACCTGAAAAATGTTGGCGCGGCGGAAACCTATCCGACAGCGTTGAAGTCTTAAGCATCTAGCACAACTTCAAGAGAAGACAAGATGCATTGCAACTTCATAAGGCACTGGTGCAATTTACCTGCCGATTCAATAGCATTTCTTCTACTCTGCCTCTTTGATTTATGTCCGCGTGTTGTTATGTTGATTAATTACTATTTGTAAATGACGTGTTGGAGTATTCTACTACCACAATGCAGATGATGTGCATGCGCAATATGTCCGCCGTTTCCCACAACAAGTGTGCAATGCTTTCTTGAAACGTCTGTAATGCTTACATAATACATAAGTCATTATCGTAATGTGCTCTCTCCAATTTCTCAATACATATGTTACACATCTGAAACTAGTCTATATACATCGATAAATGTTTGTTATACATCCATAAATTTTTATAACATATCCGCAATGTTCGCAATACATTTGACAGCATCTATCAGTAAAACCAAATGAGGGAGGCCATTCGCAGTTGCATCTGCTTTGATTTATGAAATATTTGATTTTATTTGCTGTGTCTTCTCTATACATCATCAATACATTCCTTTTTAAAACACGGAAAGTTGACAGATCTTACAAATTTTGTTGTGGATGACAACGAATGCCCAAAAATTGTATCCTGAAATCATAAGCAATAAATCCACTGTTCAGTGGGACCAGGCCTTTACCTGGATGCTATTACCGTCTATGAAAAAGTAGATTGAAGATTTTTAGCAGAGGATTTTAAGGACAGCAAATTAATGATGGGAAAAAAGATTTGGGTACCATCTAATATAGCCAGATATAGTATATTTTCAGTTCCTACAGTACTTTGTAGTATTTCTTAGAGGATGTGTAGTACCTTGAGGTAGCATCCACATTGACGGCCAATGGAGTTTCATTTATGCATGTGTCTGTGGTAATCAACCAATATGAAGATTTAAAAAATGATCTTTTAAGATAACAAGCTATGTATTTGAAATAGTATCTACCATGAAGGCATAGGCTGTTACAGTTTCATCAAAGATTTTCATAAGTACCTTATTGACACCTACATCTAATGATTATTTTATATGCATTGTTTATACATATATAAACAAAACTCGATTTCATAAAACCAATGCATGTGTTACTGATTTGATTGCTTTGTTGTTTCATTAAAAAACGGCCATCAATATTCTGATATGCCAATTCTTGCTCCATACCTCACAACACAGTTGGAACATGATTTCTAAATCTTATGCTTTCAATGTGTGGAACAAACAAAAAATGTGCTACCCCAGTGATTGAATATACATGCAAGATTTAACAAGAAACCAATGAGCTTATCTCATCTATAACATAAATGAATAAATACATGTAGTATTCACAGAATAAGTATTAAGGTAAAGAAGATACCAGAGTTACCAACATTTGTGTTATACTTACTGATCAACCCATAGCACAGATACAAAGTGCACATCTTTTTTCAGAGCTTTGACTTTGGTTCTGTTACTACCTTCCTTAAAGATGACATGAGTTACCTCATCTGTAAACTTTTTCAAAACTATTGCTCCCAGCTGCTCCAGTTCTTTACGAACAGATTCACTCCTGTTATCACTGGCTGTTCTGACTTCAACAAAGGCAACAACATCTGTAAGTATAGCAGACAATGGTAAAACAAACTTTTTATCTTAATGAAATGATATACTTCTCTTGGCAATCTCCTGCAGCAAGTCACTTTACAAGGTCTATGAATCATCTTTATATCAAGTATATCCATCAACTTAAATCATTTCCTACACATTGTAACCAATTCCATTTGTCATCTTATTTGTACATTGAACTATTTCTTTTCTTTACAAATGATTTGGATCTGGTGGCCAGGGTACCAGTTTACTAAACAACCTAAGGAAAGTATTTTAGTAAGTCAAAACGTATAAACAAAAAGTATAAACATGGATAGTATCTGAAATGGAAGTCAATATTGTAATGTGACACATCATTGGAAGCATTTTGTAGAAACAATTCCAATGATGTGTTACTTTGTAATATTGCACAGCCCAATATTGAAATAAAAGGGAATGTTGTTTTGAACTTACGCAAGTTTTTAGCATAAAATGTTTACTAAAATGGTACCAAGATCTTTACCATTTTGAATTTTCATAACATCAAGGGATTCTATAAATTGTCTACAAAAATATGTTACTAAATGGCAAAAATACAATTATTGCTGCATCATACTCAGTGTTCTCTATATGACCGCTTCAAGTTATATTTTGGCAGGTTCAAATTCGTAGAGATGTTAAGAACCCCAATGGACCCCCCTCAAAGTGGCCTATTCAGATTTTGTTTTGGCCTGTTCAACTATTTCTTATTGAGAACACTGCATACTTCCACTTCAATCCTCTTCTTTTAAGGCAAGAAACTTTACTTTGTCAAATCATTCCTCACAATTTAAATAAAGAACCCTGTTAAGGACCAAACCAGGTACATAAAGTTTTAACACCCAGACACCTACTTCTTCATAACAGAAGGACCCTGGTATATCCAATTAATGTTATGTGTAACATGGCCCTAATTAATCCAGATAAATAATATCCTTGGTATGTATGAATGTACATTATGAAATAGAAAAAAATAATAAGATTGAAACCAGCAAGGCAGCATCACTTAAGCACAAAATGTCAAAGAAAGGCATTGAACAAATACTACTCTAATGAAAATAAATAAATAACCGAATGAACATATGTTATATCACATGTTAAGAATCGTCTTTTATCAAAATATTACAGATCGTTCAATCCAACCCCCATTTGCTTGGTATTAATCTAATAAACTTTAGTTCTTTTTATTTCACAACCACAGGGACTGTCTCATAACGAGAAAGGAAAATTGAGACAATGAAAAAAGGCCATGGCCAACAATACTACCCCATGGTTTGAAGACTGGAATGAAACTCCCACTTCCTATTCTTTATTTATGTTTCTTAACCCATGGTTTGAAGACTGGAATGAAACTCCCACTTCCTATTCTTTATTTATGTTTCTTAACCCATGGTTTGAAGACTGGAATGAAACTCCCACTTCCTATTCTTTATTTATGTTTCTTACCCCATGGTTTGAAGACTGGAATGAAACTCCCACTTCCTATTCTTTATTTATGTTTCTTACCCCATGGTTTGAAGACTGGAATGAAACTCCCACTTCCTATTCTTTATTTATGTTTCTTACCCCATGGTTTGAAGACTGGAATGAAACTCCCACTTCCTATTCTTTATTTATGTTTCTTACCCCATGGTTTGAAGACTGGAATGAAACTCCCACTTCCTATTCTTTATTTATGTTTCTTACCCCATGGTTTGAAGACTGGAATGAAACTCCCACTTCCTATTCTTTATTTATGTTTCTTACCCCATGGTTTGAAGACTGGAATGAAACTCCCACTTCCTATTCTTTATTTATGTTTCTTAACCCATGGTTTGAAGACTGGAATGAAACTCCCACTTCCTATTCTTTATTTATGTTTCTTACCCCATGGTTTGAAGACTGGAATGAAACTCCCACTTCCTATTCTTTATTTATGTTTCTTACCCCATGGTTTGAAGACTGGAATGAAACTCCCACTTCCTATTCTTTATTTATGTTTCTTACCCCATGGTTTGAAGACTGGAATGAAACTCCCACTTCCTATTCTTTATTTATGTTTCTTACCCCATGGTTTGAAGACTGGAATGAAACTCCCACTTCCTATTCTTTATTTATGTTTCTTACCCCATGGTTTGAAGACTGGAATGAAACTCCCACTTCCTATTCTTTATTTATGTTTCTTACCCCATGGTTTGAAGACTGGAATGAAACTCCCACTTCCTATTCTTTATTTATGTTTCTTACCCCATGGTTTGAAGACTGGAATGAAACTCCCATTCTTCCCCCATGGTTTGAAGACTGGAATGAAACTCCCACTTCCTATTCTTTATTTATGTTTCTTACCCCATGGTTTGAAGACTGGAATGAAACTCCCACTTCCTATTCTTTATTTATGTTTCTTACCCCATGGTTTGAAGACTGGAATGAAACTCCCACTTCCTATTCTTTATTTATGTTTCTTACCCCATGGTTTGAAGACTGGAATGAAACTCCCACTTCCTATTCTTTATTTATGTTTCTTAACCCATGGTTTGAAGACTGGAATGAAACTCCCACTTCCTATTCTTTATTTATGTTTCTTACCCCATGGTTTGAAGACTGGAATGAAACTCCCACTTCCTATTCTTTATTTATGTTTCTTACCCCATGGTTTGAAGACTGGAATGAAACTCCCACTTCCTATTCTTTATTTATGTTTCTTAACATTTTGGATATAGACACAATACAAACGTATAAGTCTGACCACAGCAATAGTTGTCGAGATCAAAACTTGCGTGTATAACTTTAACCAGGGTGTGACGCCAACGCCTGGGTGGGTAATATTCCTCAAATATTAATAAATAATGAATTTTAGTCAAGCTTAAAATGTCATTTTCGACTTATTATGTTTCATCATATCTTCTCTTATTTTTCCAAAAAATTAATCATAGGAAACTCTGAAAGTCAACAAAGATTTATAAGTTATTTGCTTTGATTTGAGATTCAGTTTGTTATCTGAAAGTCAACAAAGATTTATAAGTTATTTACTTTGATTTGAGATTCAGTTTGTTATCTGAAAGTCAACAAAGATTTATAAGTTATTTGCTTTGATTTGAGATTCAGTTTATTATCTGAAAGTCAACAAAGATTTATAAGTTATTTGCTTTGATTTGAGATTCAGTTTGTTATCTGAAAGTCAACAAAGATTTATAAGTTATTTGCTTTGATTTGAGATTCAGTTTGTTATCTGAAAGTCAACAAAGATTTATAAGTTATTTGCTTTGATTTGAGATTCAGTTTGTTATCTGAAAGTCAACAAAGATTTATAAGTTATTTGCTTTGACTTGAGATTCAGTTTGTTATCTGAAAGTCAACAAAGATTTATAAGTTATTTGCTTTGATTTGAGATTCAGTTTGTTCTTAATTCATAGGCGTAGGAGCAGGGGGGGCCAGGGGGGGCCCGGCCCCCCCAATATCTAGACTGGGGGGGCCAGAGTATACTTTGGCCCCCCAATATTCACAGTGGCAAATGAAGATATTTGTATAGAAAAATGAAAGAAACGAAATTTAACAGCAGAACAAAAATAAATGTGTATTTTTGTGCTCTATTTAATACCAATTCGCCTTTTGTTACGGACAATAACCAAAATCTTTTTGACGTCATCATCGAAAATGGCAATCTGAACACATTGGGTTTATCCAATGAAAACTCAGCTCACTAAAATACCCGGGAAGTTTTGATCGACGGAAACAGTGGTGTAAAACATGTTCTTTAAAAGGTGTCAGACTCTATATTGTCTTCAATTGTTAGCTAAAGCTTAAAGAATAAAATAATTGTTTGACTATTGCATATAGTTGGGTCCGTGGCTGTGACAGTCTGGTCGCTGCCACTTTTTATTTAGTTCAATACAACTGATTTCCGCGTGAGATCGAGACCTGGCATATCCTTTTTTTTTTTTTTTTTTTATTTAAAGATACATGTTTTCATACGCTTTCTTTTAATTCTTATAATGTTATTGAATTTGTACATGCATGAATAGTCATGAAAAAGTTTAGGAACATTTATTCTTAGACCGGTCCTCATCTGAAGTTGGCCCCCCCCAATGTTGAAAACGCTCCTACGCCTATGTTAATTTCACACAAAAGCTGTCAAAAGTTTTGAATTAAGCTGTCTCATTACTGAGTTAGCAGAGCTTATGAGGTGTCCATTTAAATTCTAGATCCCTGTTATGATACTATGGCTATCATAGTCATTTGATCATGTGTTTTCATATACCTTTAAGTACTCTGTCATCAACTGCTTGTGCCATGTGGATGTTACCATCAGCCATTATAGATCAGTCTGAAAATGAAAGAAATCATGTTCCTATAAATCTTAGTGGCAGACAAAATCATGCACAACTCCTTTCATTGACATTAAATATTGAATTTAAGGATTGCTCAATGAAGTGGTTTACTAAAAATGTTGACTTATTAGAAATGACCTTTCAAAAGTTTGAATGAATGAATAGGGTTTTAGTAAATAAGAATTCTTAATGAATTAATTATAGTACATAGATAATTTGTAATGAGTATATGATAGTAAAGAAATAATTTGTAATGAGTGAATGAAAGTAAATAATTTGTAATATGCAAATGATGATAATATCAAATATGTATCTAAAATGAGTAAAGGATCAGATTTTTTTGCTCTTGGGAGAAGTGCCCTTCCAGAGAGGTGCCCCCGAATTTCAAGGAGGTGGAGAAGTGCCCTCCCACTAAACTTGGAGGGGAGGATATTAGCCCCCCTGTAAAAACGATATGAAACTTTGCTCAATGTAATCCATACTAATCTGTCTTTTCGTACAAGCAAAATAACTTTTGCAAATAAGGTTTATTGAATATTTCTTTAATCAAACAATAAAAAAGACTTTAATGAAGAGTTTGCATTTTGAGCAGAGCATACTGCCATCTTTTGGTTAGGGGACCGGACCGATTTTAATTACTGAGTAGTACTTGTTAACTTTAAAGATAGTCGACAACATTTTATTGTAATTAAGTGTCGAGATCAGTCATATACAAGAACAAGCAAACAAATCATTTTTTTAAGTTTGTGAATATTGGGGGGGCCAAAGTATACTCTGCCCCCCCCCCGTCTGGATATTGGTCCCTCCTATGACATTATGGTCAAACATAAATCGGTATGAAGGCAAATTATATTTGAAAAATAAAAAAAACATCTTCTGTCTTGTTTTGGTCTTGTTAAAAAAAATATGTAACTGGCCATTGGTACCTAAACCAAGTTGGCAGGGTTTGAAGACAAGTTCAAAAGCTTTGGAAATATCACAAGAGACCATAGCCTGGGGTCCTAGCCCGCGGTGTAGGGTATACGCGCGGCCAAGGACTCCAGCTAGGCTTAAAAGACCATTCAAAAATTTCTTTATGGGAGAAGTAACTTGATAATAATTGTCAATCAATGGATACACGGTAGACTGGCTCCGTAAACATCCAGATTAGTGTTCATGTATAAGAGTATCCGAAATAAAGTAAAATTTTGAAGGACTACCAGTATCTGTAGACAACTCTTTACATTAATTTGCCTACGTAACTGAGAGGGATAATTCCCTACATATGATTAAGTAAGCCCGGTCGTTGTACCAAATTCTTCGTTTACTATATGTCTCGACGGCTTTACAGAAATCTATGAATTTGAAATAAGAAATGTAGAACAATACATGGTTTTGAAACTGCATTTTTCAAAGATAGTACAGTATGGTCAGTAGTAACAGTACATTGTTTTTTCTTCAATAGGTAGCACCTATATATATATTATAATCTCATCATTTACTTATACGGGCGAAAGACCGCCTATATGTTACACGTACGTACGAAACGAAAGAAGGTACCTACAAAACCAAGGATTTCCAAATTACTCAGAACCCTATAGGACTTTTTTCGGCCATGTTGGCTGCAACCGTTTTTCTGCCCCATATGGCGCCATCTTGTCGGAATTTTTTTTTTTATTCAGCTCTTTTACTAGCAATGATGTGGAAAAATCAAAGTTAACAAACAAAAAATAGAAGGATTTTCCTCCGAATATTTTTTACAACATCTAAAACAATAAACAGTTTTGTAAAATTTAGACCGCATTTCAACATTTTCTGTTTATTTGGTAAAGATGGCGTCTCTCATCCTAAAACCCGTCAATTCTTCACATGTTGACATGGTGATTACACCAAGAACTGTAACATGCACTTTCCGTTTTTGTGTATCACGTGACAAGACATTTTCTTTACAAATCATCATCGTTCCGATCACCGCTTCAAATCTTAAATCGAATGAAATAATCGCCTTGTTGAACGAACATCGAAAACGATGATGATCAGGTAAGATAACTTTTTGTACACTTTCATTTTCGTATAAAGAAGGCATATTTTAACAGTATATTTTGTTAGAAGCGAGATAGATAAATCGAAGAGAGTCTGGACCGTCATTCTATGTTTACAAACAAGATGGACACTACGAGCACTGTCTTACTCGGAATACTGATTTTATGTCACCGCGTCTATCTATGTGTCGAGGTAGTATTTAGTACACTTTACAGTGTTAAAAGATACGGGCAATATGGACATACATTTTAGAGACGAAAAAAGGTTTGTTTACATTGAGATCATTTCAAGGCTGAGTAATCTTGATCCGTATTGGATTCTTCTTTTTGGATTGACGATGTGCCTGGGTTTTTTCACACGTTCTTTGCTCTTTGATTCTTGAACCTACCAATCCTGATGACTTCCAAAACGTATGTCTTTTCACCTTTTATTAATGGAGACATAGTCGGGGAACATAGTTATGACTTTTAAGTAAATTTCATTTGTCTGCTTTCCAGAATCAGCCATAGTTCAGACTGTGTGAAGGTCAAATGTGAACCGGCAACCAAAGAAATATGTGTTGTGGTACTGCATAAAGAAATATTCTTTGTTTTATAAGCACATGTAAGTACAACTTATCTTTTTCATAAGTAATTATGATATGAATAATACCAAGTGCAAATACAGATAAGACAAACAAGGAAATGTTGGTTTGAAGAGCTTTTTACTTTAGAAAGAAGGTTTTACCTGAATTACAGGTGTTTTATACTGTTTTCAACACTATGTCAAACATAAATTTTATGGCTTATAGTTTGTGTACATGTCAATACATCCTCTTAGCATGTTTTTTCTAGAAAAAACTGCACTGCAATATTTTTAAACTAGATTACTTTAGCTTCCTTCCATTCATAATTTGATGAGAAATCTTAATAAACAATGATGTAAAAGGATGCATAATGACTAATGAATTTCAAACAAGTGGCTGGAATAGATTTGTTTTCCATTAATGTACATGGCTCAGTCTATAAGGCTTACAACTAAATGAACAAAGACAGCATAAGTAATTCTATAACAAGATTTTGGCGAACATGCTGCCATTAAAAGCTATTCAAAACAAAGTTTGGGAATACAAAAAAGACTACATTACTTTTGAAATGATATCTATTCAACAGTCATGTTTTATGTACATATTATACATCAAAACACTTCTGCTGTATATGAGGTACAGTGACAAAGAAAGAACCATTTTAACATGGATTTTGTTTTAAACTTATGTTTCTTCCATTATTTCTTTTAAACAGAAATATTCGTGCCTGACAGGAGGAACTGTACCTGAAAGTGCTGACAAAGAGAGAACAGATGAAGATGTGTATGAAAATTGTCCCTGTATTTTTTTCTCTAAAAGTTTAAATGTCAAACTTGTGTTAAGAGGCCAGCCTATGGGACAGAGTAAAACCAGTTAACCCATTACCAAGCAAAACTAAAATTTAACCACTTTGTTGAAGATGACTAAGGAAAACGTTGTGGGGAAAGGAGAAATTGCTCATGACAAGCACTTTTTTCTTTTTCCCACAATGTTTTCTACCCTATCAAAAGATTATTTTTCAATTCCAAATGTCTGCAAACACTTTCAATTTGGGACAGTAAAGAATTTGGGGTTTGGTGAATTGTTAAATTATGTAAACACTTTTTGAAGCAAGCGGGGCATAAAAGATTTGAGTAAAGCCACCATTGTAACTAAATTATTTCTACAGCAAGTTTTCCCTTTTGTCACAATGATTTTATTCTTTACAAAAATGCTCTCTTTTTTCTGATTACAAACACTTTGGGTTGCAAATAATTTCTATTTCAAACAATGAGGGCTTTGCATTTTGAAATCATTTGGACATTTCTAGCAATAAAGCATAAACAATAATAATTTCTAAATATTATTGGGTAAAAGATATTGTAATTTATAGAAACATTGTTTTGAAAGATTCCCTTGCATCACATTGGCTTCTTATTATTCTCTGTTAAAGATATGTTCAATTCTTTCTACCTTTTATAATGGTTTTAAAAAACACTTTGACAAAATCATGACTATAGTGAAATGACTAAATGAGCAGTTATCCTTTTTCTCATTATAGTTTAAATCAAATGTCATAGTTAAATTATGCAATTTTCTTGTGGTCTGCTATTGCTTTCATTGGTAACAGTCACAAATAAAGCTTGAATGAAGGTTTATGGATAAATGATGGCATGTTGCCTGTTTACTTTCAAAAGAAGACGTAATAGTTATAGTAATTTACAAAAATTATGTGCTTTGTTCTCAAATTGGACTCATTTTTGTAAATTGTGAAATATTCAACAATTATTGATATTACACCCTGAAGATGATAAAACAAAACTTTTGGAAATAATTAATAGTTTAATCAATAGTTTGTTAAAAGGAGTAACAGGTTATTGACACAACATTGCAGCAAAGGTTATGTTTAAATGTTGAAAATATGAAAACTTACATAACTTTCTTTATTTAAACTACATAATGTAAATCATGCATTGCATTTTGCAGAAGGTTAAACCAAACATAGGCTAACACTATGGCTGATCATTTGAACAAGTTTTTGTATAGATCTGTATTCTATTGAGACAAGTGTTTGTTATTACTACTTATTACCTTAAATAAATTTTGTCAATTGTTTAACAATAGAATTATCTTTTGTTTTTGTTTCAACTTATTATAGAAGGACTTTTGGTGCTGTAGATAATTTCAAAGAATTTTGACAATGATGGTTTTCCTTTGTAATACAATTTTTTCTATTTCATCACTAAATCATATGTTGTAAAAGGTTTTTAAGAATGATTCAGAGAAACATATGCTTACAACATACAATTTGGTGAAGAGTAAATTCTACATATCAAGGTTTCAGTGCAAGACAATACTGTAAGTGCTTCACATATATGAAGTACTTACTGAAGTCTTGTGTTGAATCCTCATTTTGCATGGAGAGATTTTGGAATTCAAATTCTTTAGTTTGGTGGTTTTGATATTGCACAAACAGTGTTTTCTGTTTCTTATTGCATTACTGATATGGGTAGGACAGCTAAAATATGAGAGTATCTAGCGAGAACCACCAACCACATATACATGATAATGAGTCTTAGACGCTATGTTTGATAATAGTTTAACAACATTTTCAACAGAATGCTTCAGTTGTGTCAATAGACATATCCCTGTTTGTTCCTATTATTTCCTCATTAGTCCCTGCAAATAAACCTCTTCTAAGCCACCCATCACTTACCCCATGAAAACATTGTTGCTCTGTGGTTTAGTCAAATTAGAATAATTCAACATGCTAGTTTTTGGTAGGACCTGGATCACAGCTAAAATGTGGTTATGGAGTATCCATTGATAGCATCCAACCATACATAAATGTTAATAAGTCTTAGATGCTATTGTTGGATTATGGTTTAACACCATTTTCAACAGAGTGTTCCAGTTTTATATCAATGGACATTAATCCCTGCTCCTGTTATTTCCCCACCAGAACCTTCCAATATTCCTCGCTGGACATAGTCCGAATGATCCAGACGTAGATATTTCATTCTACGCCACAGTTACAGCTTGGATCATCCTAGTTACCCTAGACACTGGCCATTTAACCCATACGAATATCATTACTCTTTGTTTGGATATTTAAAAAGTCGTGGTGCAATGCCTTTCGAAAGAATATCATACAAGCCGAAGTATCAAATGCATAATTATTCAAACTCAATACCAAATATACTTCTGTCTAATGACTATGCACCATTCATAATGGTTAGCAACTCATATAATATCTCCACAGTGGTAAAATACAGTAGTTGGCGTCGTAGATTATATATCAAACATATCTGATTTGTATCTTGACAATGGCTATTTCTTTCAAATTGGAGTGCCTCCCAGGGCTCACGCTGTCGGTCGCCAAATGCGCCAAATGCGAATATTATTTCATTCTGGCGCAAGATTTCTCGATTTGGCGAATTTGCTTGGCGCATGTTTTTTTCATTCAAGTTTACCATTTTTCCACCTGTCCGGACATTACAGACAGTTATATCTTTTGACACACTTAAGAGTTAGTATCTCCGAAAACCCCAAATTAATCCGCTAATTGTTATCCCCGTGTCAAACAATGCCTGAGGCGTGTATTAATCGGGTCTTTATTATGTGTAAACAACTCGACACACTTGATTGGTAGACTCGATGCGGTTGTTCCACGAAAACCGATTACTATTTACCGCATTCTGTCCAGTGTTTTATGATGCATGGTAGAATGCGAGAATTTAAAGAGGGTTAATTTGTAAAGTATTTTGATATTGACAGTTCGCTTCCTTCATTGATGCAACGGTACTATTCAAATTGCGATCCTCTATTATTAATCATTCAAATCATCATACCGAGAGTTTATTGACGAGAGTAAAAACAAATAGACCTAAGATCATGTTTACTTTCCATTTAACTATCGGACATTTCTAAAATAAATAACAAAACTGAGAATTCAGAAATGTAGTCTTCAATATGATTTGATGTTATCTGAGATAAAAGAATCATTTTGATTTTGTCACTCAAAGCGTAGCCTTTAGTTATACCATCTTTGGTTTAAATTTGTTCGGAAGGGGGAAGGGGAATGTCTTGACTTTTTTTTTTTTTTTAACATAATATTTTTATTGGCATTACACATTACATATTTATGACATTACAATTTTAATAAAAATGGTGAAACATAACAAACAGAAATAATTAACCAGAGACATAGATAACAGAGATTGGCAACTCCGGAATTATCGCCAAACTCTCGCTTGACGCGAGGTTCTGCGAGATAAGGAAAGTGCGTACCTGTTTATCCGTTGCCACGGGAGATGTCAAGCGAAATTGATACTTCTTTATTACAGTAAAATAGCTATGTTTTGGTTATCTGATTGGTTATCTGAAACAACTTCTGGACATTTTGTTTTATTTTCATTTTATTAAATTGATTTTATGTTAAAAACAAAACAAAAAGTTCCAGTAGGCCTTCTTTTTCAATGACAGGCTTGATTACCATGCAATTCAGAATTGTACTCATAACGACAATGTCTTTCAAGCAAAGGTTTGAATAATATTTTGTAATAAATCAAGTGACTCTATTTTGTTGCAGTTAATAACCAAAGCATGAACTTTCCACTAAGACATGATAGTTTTTGTCAACATTAAAAGATTGCTTTCTCACTTCATTTCATTTATTCTGTGTCGCAAAACTGTTTACAGTGCTAATTTTGTCAAAAAACCACACATACATCATGACAATATTTCAAGTCAAATGTTTCAAGTTAAGAATATTAAAAGTATTTTATGATGTTAAAATGCATGTGATGAGAATTTTTGTAAAGGTGGTTTTAGTAAACGAAAGGACACGTAAGAAAAAACTGACGTGCTAGCTAGGTTTTTCCATACACCTTTTACCGCAGATTCCTCTAATATTGATTGCAAATCAATTAGTACATAATTATTCTAAAACACGTAAGGGTCTGGTCTTACCATGAGGCTGACCGAAATGATTTTAGAAAAAAGAAATGTGAGCTTTTTTAATGTTAAGCTAAAGCAAATAGTGTGTCTTGCACCTTCGTTTTTATCATCATTTCTCAACGAGAAATGAAGTCAAAGCACACTACTTTTAAAACCAGACAGACGCTTTTAACAGAACAAATCCTCCCTATTTTGTTTTCGGGATCTTTAGGTCATTAAATTTGAATGAGGTGTCAGACAGTGGACACAGGGTTAGCGCCACACGCTCCTTGTGTAATCGCCCTAGCATCAAAAGGTTTTATGACATCAAACTACATATTTTATGGGGTGGCAATTTACAATCATAACCTGTATTGTCCACTACCGTGATTGACTCTATCACCCTTCGTTCTTCAAATGACACATTTCACTTGACATATTTGCAAGCGATCGGAATTAAGAAGTATGATGAAAAAGGAAATATCGTGGTGTTTCTGATTAAGAAGATCTATCCATTCCTTTTGTCCATTAAATTTAATTGAATAGATTTTCTTCTTCTTATATAGGAATATCACTTTGAAAATACGGGAAACTATAGAACTTAGCATTTAATACGGGACCAATTCAAACTCATTCAGACGTTTTCAGTAATAACACGTTTGATAAAATCCAAGTCACACAATTTAAGTTTTAATTGATGCAAAAATGAAAGATTTTGATTGAAAATAAAATGCCTGAAATCATGATTATGCTTGTGTGGTAAAGTAAACCTGGTATAACTTCGTTATAAACTCGACAATCACCATAAAAAAGCGGTTAACCATAAAACAAAAATAACACTTCAGGAAAATGTTAAGTATGATATGATCCAGTGCATAGTTTTTTAGTTTTACTTGCTACAACTTTGTTATATATTGGTTGGATATCAAGATGGCTGAACTCATTAAGGTAGTAAATAGGACATATTTAGTACGCAATAACTTCTAAATGACAAAGAATAACAGACTGAAAATTTGGAAATACACAAAATCATATTATCCCATTAAAATGGACATAAATTAGAAATGTTTGAATAAATCCTCTGTTAAAACATTTTACTTTGTACAAGTATGAAATATTTTCATTGAAAATAAAATGGCCGAAATCACAATCATGCTTGTGTGGTTAAGTAAACCTGGTATAACTTCGTTATGGAAGCGAAGATTACTTTAAAAATGCGGGCAACCATAAAACAAAAATAACACTTCAGGAAAATGTCAAGTATGATATGATCCAGCTCATAGTTTTTTAGTTTTACTGTGCACAACTTTGTTAATTTTTGCTTGTAAATCAAGATGGTTAAACTCATTAGGGTCGTAAATGGGATATATTCAGTACGCAATAACTTCTAAATGACAAAGAATATTAGACTGAAAATTTGGAAATCGACAAAATCATATTAACCCATTAAAATGGACATAAATTAGAAATGTTTGAATAAACCTCCATTAAAACATTTTACTTTGTACAAGTATGAAATATTTTGGTTGAAAATAAAATGGCCGAAATCATGATCATGCTTGTGTGGTTAAGTTAACCTGGCATAACTTCGTAATGGAAGCGAAGATTACTTTAAAAATGCGGGCAACCATAAAACAAAAATAACACTTCAGGAAAATGTCAAGTATGATATGATCCAGTGCATAGTTTTTTAGTTTTACTGTGCACAACTTTGTTAATTTTTGCTTGTAAATCAAGATGGTTAAACTCATTAGGGTCGTAAAAGGGACATATTCAGTACGGAATAACTTCTAAATGACAAGGAATATCAAACTGAAAATTTGGAAATGTAGAAAAACAAACCCTTTCTTTAAAATGGACTTGAATTGGAAATGTTTGAAAAACTCTCCTTTAGAACAGTTTGAATCTAAAACTACTCAATTATCACGTTCATCGCACCCAACCACGAAATTGCGAACAATTCAATCAAGTTTGTCGCAGTATGCCATGTTTATTTCTTTGATAATCGCTTGCTGATTGGTCTTGTTGGATTGAGAAACTTTCTAACAATAACAATATAGTAAATTCGGTAAGAAAATAATTTAATTATGACTTAAAACACGCTTAAATGTGTGTTGCCTATTTCGCGTTTAGTTGAAAATTGCGTCGATAGACAGATCTCGCAAGGTCTCGCTAAATAACGCGTCATGCGAGATGTCGCAGAAACCGGCTATAGGTAAAGAAGGAGTTGCCAATCTCTGTTATCTATGTCTCTGAATTAACCAAGAGGATTTAACACATATCTACATACAACATGAAGAGTGTTTAAAATAAAGAAATTTTAATTGGAGCCATTTGCTCAGAATTTGGCTCCTACTTCTTTAATTTGGCTCCTATTTTTGTCATTTGGCGAATGTGCTGGCGCAGACTTTTTCCCAGCCAGGGTGAGCCCTGCCTCCTGACAGGACACTGCTTCCTTGCCAAGTATTACTGATACAATACAAAGGGAACATTATGTTATACAAATCCAGAATTAGCACTGTTCATTAATTGAAAGAAAAAATCTCTTTCGCCCGGTTTAGGCTTTGCCTATTATCATATTAGTTATACTTCTAAGTTTACCTTGATCTTTCAGACAGGTTGTCTTCTTAGGTGGTTTTCGAAACTTGAATTTACCGCATTATTATGAAAGAAAAGTAGCAGTTTCTAAATGTTTCAACTGTCTCTAAACGACGATGTCGATTACAAAAGCGTTGATATTATTGTGTCTTATGGGGTCTGTTTCACATAGTAATTCATATTTTCAACGTTAAATAAAAGCTTTATGCACATAAAAATCAAGAATGAGTCTCCAAAAATACATAGACAAAATGTGTTGCACAATTTCATTGGGTTTATAAACTATTCCAATTTTAGAAATTTTCCATTTGGCTTCATATCACCCTTGCGACCACTTCATACAAAAACATTTGTATCAGTGCATCAATCGTGTTTGTCGACGATCGTTTACAAGAGAGAAACACATTATCACAGCTTTTTAATCTATTTTTACAGAATATGGTTAGTATTAAAGTCATTTCGTAAAAGTAATATGGAATTATTTATGTTCCTGACCGGAATTGAACACTTAAATTACTACAGCTGCATTCGCACCCCTGATTTATCGTTCAGAGGTGATCGGCGATTCCCATCACATTGTTTGTTTGTTTGTTTATCCATTAATGTACAGGACTCAGTCTTGAGTGTTATAGTACATGTTCCCTGGATGACTACCAGTACTAGGCTAGGAAATGTGTCTTGCCTCAACGGTGGAAAAATTGGCCACCTTCGGGGATCGAACCTATGGGTGACGGTCGGTTCGGTAAATGACCAGTTCGGTAAAAACCTTAACTAGAGTAAAAGGTCTGGCTGGTTCTGTAAAAACCTATACTTTTGTAAAAGTAATTGTAAGTAGTGTATGAAATGTATTTGTTTTAGCACTTAAATCATGAAATTCCTCCTTTAAACAACTAGTTTGAATGTTTTAATACTTAGGTTGAGAAATTCCTACTTAAATTAATTAATTTGAGTGTTCGCATTATAAAAAGAACTGCACAGTGTTAATTAATTACCACTTAATTCGTATGGGATTAAACTGTTTTTCACACCAATTAGACTGTTGTTCTCTCTAGTATAGGTTTTTACGGAACCAGTCAGACCCTTTATAATAGTTTACCTTTTTACCGAACTAGTCATTTACCAAACTGACCTGTAATCAATTTTATCACACTGAAATGAACCCCTTATATACAAAGATTTAGACCATTTGGATCATAAAAACATTGGGATAGGAGACCCTTTAAAAATAGTCAAAAGAATTTGACGAGATTGGAAAAAATTGAGAAATTTTGGGCAATATCTCCCTTCACATCAAACTTTCTAACCATTTATTTAATGGTAGACGAATGTGACAAAAATTTTGTGACAATGTTTGAAGACCAATATTCAGATTGCTATTGTGAATTAACAATTTATTTTAATCACAGTTGTGAATTAATCCTTAGTTAATCAATCCATGCACTTAACATGTTTATATTCCACATATTTCTTTGTAAGAACGGTTGAATTACCACTAGGTGATGAGTTTTTGCTCCTGATAAATTTTCTATGCATGCACACTGGGGAGAATGTGGGTTAGCTTGACCTTTGGCTGATTCGGATGGGGTTATCTTGGCCGGGTCAACTCTGCCTGCTATATTAGTAATATTATAGAGGACCCTAGTATATCATAAGATTTAGTTGTACATAGAGTTCATGGTGTTGACACTACCGGTAAACCCCGTAATTAATTGTCAGGGACATTCGTTGTTGTTGTTTTTTTCTTTTTTTTTTAAATGCAGCTCTCTCTCTCTCTTTTTCCCTTTTCTTGCACACTATCATGCTAAAATACTATGGACAAATGACATTGCTTATAATCTGTGATATTGCTGGATTAATTGTATACTGATCTGAAAAATTAAATGTGTTCCCCTAGCGAAATAACAGATCAGATTCTGCAATCATCATCTGGAACAGTCAGCCTATCTCCAGCACGAAGCTTGGAAGCATTCAAGTCCAGGATTGCTGCTGCTCTGTAAAATGAGTGTGATATTATCCTGGTTTTTTAATTTGGCATTGGTGACCCTCCCTCACCGTGTACATGTATACACAACTGTGCGACCATACCTGCTTTGTTGTGGTAATGCACATTACTAGAAGAAGAAGAAAAATTATACAGATCTTTCCTATCCTCATCATGGAGGCTTGGTGTCCTAAGGAGCTTTAAAAGGTGTCCACTCTGGTACCGTGGAAACTCGGTTTATATCTCCCATTTCAAGAATAGTGTCGCTTATTTTCTCTCTGAAAGTAGTTAGTTTGACATTATAACCACAGGTCCTATGTCATATATACCTGTATTAATCCAACAATATATATACACAAGTGGAACAACTTCAAAGAGAACCCAGTTCTGACGTGCCACGTTTATCATTCCGATAAACTTTATATGGCTAATAGTCTGTCAAATCTTTCCCATGCAGCCAAATAATATCTGGGTCCAACAGTACCTCCCTCAACACGATCTGTCAAGTCAACCAGGAGAAATCTGCGTCAACATGCAATACTTTTTTTTCGAGTTTGGGATCCTTGACAACAAGACCAACTGATGTTTCCGCACTTAATCACCGTGATGAACGTTATTTCAGCGATGACACTTGCAGGCACATAAAATAACAACTATTGGTAAGGATCCAAAGTAAAAATTCTAACCTGCACACAATATGCAACATGTATAAAACCATTGTCTTTTAGCTTGGATCCTTCCCAATTTTCATCACTGAAATAATGCTCATGGAGATGATTTAGTGACAAATTTAGTGTTTGTTAATTGAACAGATCATTCGGGCTACCTTTGTTTTGGAAAATTGGCCGAATGGTACCAACTGACCAAGATTTCAGGAAAACCACTGTGTCTAAAATTAGATTGAAAACTGTAACATTATGGCTCCACTGTGTTAGCCTTCCAAGAGTTAACTCCCTTCCTCTTTATAAAAGCCATGCATGCCTTATCTCTAGTTAGTTTATTGTTAGTCACTCTAGGAATAGTATTATTAAAGTAGCTTAGTTAGAACACATTGTCTTGTCGTTCTTTATACCCAATAACATAACATGGTGTCAGAATAAAAGGATTTAATGAACTCACACTCATTCTACATATTGTTGAACATTCATTAATTACAGAAGTGTATTGTTTGAATTTCACAATGGATTTAAGTGGGGTGCCAACCCCATACATGAACTGGAACAGTTCAAACTTGCCAGAATCATGGAGGAAGTTCCAAGAGCATTGCGAACTTATATTTAAAGGTCCTCTCAAAGACAAGGATGAGGGCGTCCATATCACGTACATATTACTATGGATTGGAGAAAAAGGACGGGATATATATGGAACACTGAACTTATCTGAAGATGAGAAAAAGGAACTGAAATTAATATGTGATGCCATAAAGAAGCATATCCAGCCTACCACCAACCCTATATTTTCAAGATACAAATTCAACAATATAACACAAGGAGAGAACAGTTTCGAGGAATTCTTGACAAAGCTGCGTTTGCTCTCAATAGACTGCAATTTCACAGACAAAAATGAAATGATAAGAGACCGAATTGTGTTCGGTGTTACTTCACCGAAAGTAAGAGAAAAACTGATAAATGCTGGGGAAAAACTAACGTTAGATAAAGCTGTGCAGATATGTCAATCTTATGAATATGCACAAGACCAACTGCGTGAAATGTCAAAGTCACCAGTTACAGAAGCATCTGTCAACACAGTAGGCCTACGTTCGAAGCAGAAGAATACTGGTCACAAAACCTCAGACCAGCCTGGTCACAATCCCTCAGGCCAGGGGGAGCGAAAGGGATACGCTACCTGTCGAAATTGTGGAAAGCATCACGCCAAAACAGAAATGTGTCCAGCTAGAGGAAAACAATGTTTTAAGTGCACCAAGTGGAATCATTTTGGAAATGTGTGCAGATCTAGTGTTAATGAAATACAGTATTCAAATAGTGGCAACACATATGATACAGAGGGTGTTTTTATTGATTGTGTAGAATCAGATATGATTAATGGACAGGTATTTGCAGATCTTGAGGTAGGTCCTTCAAAAAATTTGATTCGCTTCAAACTTGATACAGGAAGTCAGGTGAACATCTTGCCATACACTGTATTTCAGACCTTAGGCATAAAGTCCGCACTTGAAAAATCCAACTCCAAGCTATCTGCTTACAATGGAAATGATCTAGATTTGAAAGGTTGCATTACATTATCATGTTATCATCTGGGTACAGGTCACATGGGAAGGGTTGTATTCCACGTAGTGAATACTAAGTCACATCGAAGCCCACTCTTTGGTCTTCAATCATGTATTGATTTCGAACTGATTAAGCTCACATACTCAGTAGAACAGGAATCCACTAAAACCCAACTCATGAAATCTGACGTATTAAGGGAATATTCTGAAGCTTTCAATGGTATAGGTCTGTTTCCTGGGGAATGCAAGATTCATGTAGATTCCGCCGCAACACCAGTGGTGCACCCACCCCGAAGAATCCCAATAGCTTTACAGAACAAAGTCAAAGAAGAATTGTCGAGAATGGAAAACCTTGGGGTAATTGCAAGAGTTAATGAGCCCACCAAATGGGTTAGTTCCATGGTTGTGGCTGAAAAAAGCAATGGAAATATTAGAATTTGTCTAGACCCACGGGACCTTAACAAAGCTATACAGCGCCCCCATTATCATTTGAGAACACTTGATGACATTCTACCAAAGCTTTCAGGTGCAAAATACTTCACTAAACTTGATGCCCGGTCAGGTTATTGGGCTTTGAAACTTGACGAAGAATCATCCTACCTTACCTCTTTCAACACCATATTTGGTAAATTCAGGTACCTTCGTCTCCCATTTGGAATTAAGTCTTCAGGAGACCTATTTGTGCGTAAGGTCGATGAATGTTATGAAGGTTTAAAGGGTGTAGTCGCTATTGTCGATGACATCCTAGTCTTCGGGGAAACTAGAGAAGAGCATGACCAAAATCTGAAATCAGTATTAGAACGGTCACTTGAAAGGGGAATACGTTTCAATGAGGACAAACTTGTTGTAGGAGCATCTGAAGTTGAGTATTTTGGACACTTACTAACTTCAGGGGGACTCAAACCTGACCCTGCCAAAACTGCTGCCATTGAAAAAATGCAGCCTCCTATGAATAAAGGCGAACTAGAAACTCTTTTAGGTATGATCAATTATCTTTCAAGATTTGCGCCAAACCTGTCAGAAATCACAGCACCGATGAGGCAGTTACTGGGAAAAAACATTGAGTTTAGTTGGGAAAGCGCTCAAATTGAAGCTTTTGAGATGATGAAGGAAACATTAACTAAACCAGGTCAAATACTGCAATATTATGATCATAAATTACCATTGACTCTGCAAGTAGATGCTTCAAAATACGGATTAGGGGCAACAATCCTCCAGGAAGGAAAACCAGTAGCATATGCATCCAAATCCCTTACTCCAACTGAGGTTCAATACGCCCAGATTGAAAAGGAAATGTTTGCTATTTTATTTGGTTGTAAGAGATTTCACCATTTTGTCTATGGTCATGAGGTCACCGTTCAAACAGACCACCTGCCTTTAATTTCTATATTTAAAAAACCCCTCCATGTCGCCCCAGCACGTTTGCAAAGAATGCTCCTTCAGCTTCAAAGATATGAACTCATATTGGAACATCACCCATCAAAGCAGGTCCCAGTTGCAGATACTTTAAGCAGAAAGTATCTCACTGACACACATGATGACCTATCTACAGGCATGGACATGCAGGTGCATATGGTCATGTCTAGTTTACCTGTCAGCGACAAAAAACTTAAGGAAATTATGTCCCTCACTGAACGGGACAATGAGTTAGATTTACTGAAACAGACTATAATTCAGGGTTGGCCAGATGCCAGGAATCAATGCCAGACACAGGTATTACCCTACTGGAATTTTAGGGATGAATTAACTTACAATGATGGGCTAATAATGAAGGGTAATAAAATAATTATACCAAAGTCCATGAGATCAAGAATGTTAGAACT
Organism: Cerastoderma edule; assembly: GCA_947846245.1. NCBI lineage: Eukaryota > Metazoa > Mollusca > Bivalvia > Cardiida > Cardiidae > Cerastoderma > Cerastoderma edule. The sequence goes on along the minus strand of OX401405.1, from coordinate 38,694,009 downwards.
CATTCACTTAGGTCACATGGGGACAGAGAAGTGTTTAAGAAGGGCCCGGGATGTTATGTTCTGGCCAGGGATTTCTAATGACATAAAAACCTTGGTTAATAACTGTAACACATGTCTAGAGCACAGAAACTCAAACCAAAAAGAACCGTTAATTCCCATTGGGATTCCAGACTATCCCTGGCAAATTGTAGGTACTGATCTATTCAGCTGGGAAAACAACAATTATTTGTTAGTTGTTGATTATTACAGTAGGTACTTCGAGGTCAAAGAACTTCCCAACATGAAGAGCACAACTGTTATTAACCGAATAAAGGGGATAATGGCTCGATGGGGCATAAGCGAGAAAGTTATCTCTGATGGGGGGACCTTGCTACAAGTCACAAGAATTCGCAGATTTTGCCACTGAGTGGGATTTCAGCCATCAGATGATTAGCCCATATCACAGTCAATCAAATGGGTTAGCCGAGAAATATGTGTCAGTTTGCAAAAGGATCCTTGCCAAGGCCAAAGAAAGTAAAAGAGATGCTCTTTTATGCTTTCTAGAGTATAGAACTACTCCACTTGACTCAGGGTTTTCGCCTGCACAGCTGGCAATGGGCAGACAGCTGCGCTCCATACTTCCAATTGTCCCAGAAAATCTCAAACCAAACTTAATACGTACAAACATTGTAAAACAAGATATTGATATCAAAAAACAAAAGGCAAAGAGTTATTATGACAGGCAATCAAAATTATTAGAACCCCTTGAAATAGGCCATTCTGCCAGAATACAACAAGCAAATAAAACCTGGAAGCCAGCCACTGTTATCAACAAGCATAATGAAAGGTCATACACTGTTAAATGTTCTGATGGTGCAACTTATACTAGAAATAGGCGAGATTTGCTAAAAACAAATGAGTCTATTCAGAACACTGCTGCCTTAGATCCTGAAATACCAGATGTGTCGTGCAATGAATGTTCACCATTGACTTCTGACATGAAAGAGTCAATTTCCTCAAAACCGTCTGCAAATACCTCTGATAACTTAAGCATGAATAATTATGTTACAAGATCTGGACGGGTTGTGAAACAGAGAGTGATTGAATCAATGTAACTTAATTACACTGGACACCCACAGGCGGAAATCTCAAAGAGGTGTTGATTGAAGTGTCGTCTCATTAGAACTGTTAATTGTAATAAAACAGATTGCCATCCAGGAAACACTTCCGGTCATGAGAAATTGAATATCGGATGCTATAATTAGGGTGGTCACGCACAGGAGCTCAGAACTGATAAGCAATCCATTAAAAACCAATCATGCTGTGTTGAAGTTTATCAAAGGAAAACTTGTTAGCAATTACAATGTACAGAATATATATAGGATGAATACCCTTATGCATTTTATACATATCATTATTAATGTCTTATTTCATAAGAAGGGAGATGTAACATTATGGCTCCACTGTGTTAGCCTTCCAAGAGTTAACTCCCTTCCTCTTTATAAAAGCCATGCATGCCTTATCTCTAGTTAGTTTATTGTTAGTCACTCTAGGAATAGTATTATTAAAGTAGCTTAGTTAGAACACATTGTCTTGTCGTTCTTTATACCCAATAACATAACAAAAACATCATATGTACATGTGTGAGTGCATTGTAGCTTGAATTTATATGTTTCTTTAATATGTTATCTTCCCGCAATTTTGTTTGAGTAATCTTCAAGGTGATGATTATATCTAACCAGTATGCAGTCTTTCTTTATTCATTTGTACCAACAATTTTGAACTTCCATATATTATAAAAATTCTCTTTATTTTCAGCTGCCCCTTTCACTTCTAAGAACTGCTGTTAACCACCCTATGGTAAGTAATGATTGTCCAGAATTAAACTCAATTTAGCCCAATCTGCTGAAGGCTTCCTTTGGAATCTGCTCTTGTTTATCTCCTTTGTATGTCCATATGTTTCCCAATCTGCTCTTGTTTATCTCCTTTGTTTGTCCATCTATTTCCCAATATGCTCTTGTTTATCTCCTTTGTTTGTCCTTTTATTTCCCAATCTTCTCTTGTTTATCTCATTTGTTTGTCCATCTAATCCCCAATCTGCTCTTGTTTATCTCATTTGTTTGTCCATCTATATCCCAATCTGCTCTTGTTTATCTCCTTTATTTGTCCATCTATATCCAAGTCTGCTCTTGCTTATCTTCTTTGTTTGTAGATCTATTTCCCAATCTGCTCTTGTTAACCTCCTTTGTTTTTGTCTATATATTCCCCATCTGCTCTACTTTATCTCATTTGTTTGTCCATCTGTTTCCCAATCTGCTCTACTTTATCTCATTTGTTTGTCCATCTAATTCCCAATCTGCTCTTGTCTATCTCCTTTGTTTGTCAATATATTTCCTAATCTGCTCTTGTTAATCTCCATTGTTTGTCCATCTGTTTCCCAATCTTCTCTTGTCTAAATCCTTTGTCCATCTGTTTCCCAATCTGTGCATCTCCATTGATATCTGTTCTTGTTTATCTCCGTTGTTTGTCCATCTATTTCCCAATCTGCTATTGTTTATCACCTTTGTTTGTCCATCTGTTTCCAAATTGGTGCATCTCCATTGATATCTGCTCTTGTTTATCTATGTTGTTTGTCCATCTATTTCCCAATCTGCTATTGTTCATAACCTTTGTTTGTCCATCTGTTTCCAAATCGGTGCATCTCCATTGATATCTGCTCTTGGTTATCTATGTGCTTTGTCGATTATTTTTTCAATCTGCTTTTGTTTATCACCTTTGTTTGTCCATCTGTTTCCCAATCTGCTATTGCTTATCACCTTTGTTTGTCCATCTATTTCCCAATCTGCTATTGTTTATCACCTTTGTTTGTCCATCTATTCCCCAATCTTCTTTTGTTTATATCTTTTGTCCATATGTTTTCCAATCTGTGTATTTCCATTGGAACCTGCTCTTGTTTATTGTCCTTGTTTGTCCATCTGTGTATATATCATTCTAAAATGGGCTATAAACTAAAGTTTCCTGTATAACATTAAAACTACTATCATGAAACAACAGTATTCTGGAGTAAACAATAATTATTTTTTGCTTTTAGCTGCATTTTCAATTGGTTTAATGAATTGGCAATTGTCACATTTAGAACCACTTTCAAATATACCGAAGGCCATTGGAAAACATAATGAGTTCAATATTTTACCAAGAAAGGTGAATCCTTCTGTTTCTGAACAGTTTTTTTAAGCCAAAATTTCCAGTTATCTACCGCTAATGTTAAAAAGCCCAAAGAATCTAGTGTGCTGATTTTCATTCTTTTTGTGTGTGAACCTTTTTAGCTCATCATGGTGAGCTTTTGTGATCGTCTGTCATGGGTCATGTGTCATGTGTGCCGTCAACAATTATCTTTTAACATCTTCTCCTAAACCGTTGAGCAAATTCAAACTTAACTTCACAGGAATGTCCATTTGGTAATGCTCTTCAAAAGTTGTTTTAAGAAATATATTCCATGCAGAACTTTGGTTTGAAAAAGGGGGAATTTCTGTAATTCTCAAAAAATCCTTTTGTCAGAAACCAGTGGTCAGATAACAACATAATTTCACTTGAATGCTCTTTAATGGCACCTCTTTAGAGATTCTTTAAGGAATTTTGATATCTTGAAAGACATGGCCGCCAGGGTGCGTTGAACTTTTAGCGTGTTTGCATTTTCACTTTATACATGTATATTAGAATTTACAACTAAAATGGTATTGTCTTCTCCAAAAGCCCTGGGGAAATTTAGATTGTTTTTCATGTGCAGCATCGCTAGATAAAAGCATAAGAAACCTTGTGTAATAGTTAAAAATTATTTATTTGATCTTATTTTTCAAATATGTTGTAATAAGTTCAATGAATCTCAGGTGAGTAGTTTAAGGCCATCATGGCCCTCTTGTTGCTTCCCGGTCAATTCGTACCCAAACCAATTTGTAACCACCCAATTTGGGCCAATTTGTACCCACATTTCGGTCAGTTTGTACCCATCCTTATTTTTAAGAAGTCAATTCATAATCATTCTATAATTCAATACGAATTATAGTACATAGTAAATGAAAAATTCTTACATATTTCTTTAAACTTTGAGATTTTAGGCATGGATGTTAAGTTATGGATGCTATCCACAGGCAATTGTCGCAAATAGGCGATGATATGAATGAATTTCCGAATAAAACTTTTAATCAAATAATTAACAAACCAACAACATACAAAAAGAGCTTCTCTTCTCTCTAATAAAACTGGGTTTAAGCCAATCACAACATGACGGTCTCAATTTTTTTTTTTTTTTTTAAATTATCAATAAAATATAATATATAGCAGTTTGTTATAATTTTGTATGATCCCCTTTTGTTGTAACTGGCTTATGATTAGCCTATTAATTATGGACACCAATTAATAGAACAATTAATGACAATTGACGTTGCATGCCCTGCAACCATTGCACGTGATGAAAAGAACCCATTAAGAATGAAGAGAATCTGTATCATAATCAGTCAATTAAAAATAAGGTAGGTGTGAATAGCAAGAGAATAGTACTGAATAGCTGCAAAATTATTCGTCATCTGAATATCAACTGAAGGAAACCTATGCAACTCAAAAACAAAACATGAACAACGTACAAAGAAATTGTACGTTTTTTAGACCTAATAAATTCTTGGTTGTCCTTTTATAATGGAGTATCGTCAAAGGTCTATTATTCAGTTATGCAGCGATAATATATGAAACTTGTAGCAAGATATATGATCTTATAATACTGAACTATAGTATGGTTACAAATTGACTTCTTCAAAATTAGGATGAGTACGAATTGACCAAAATGTGGGTACGGATTGGCCAAATTTGGGTGGTTACAAATTGGTTTGGGTACGAATTGACCTGCTACCCTCTTGTTTAGCATTTTATGAACACAGGTGAGCACTATATTATGACAAAGGCCTGCTTATTGCAAACTGCTATTTATCTTTAGAGGATGCTTGTAATGGGGACCATAAAGAAACATTTGACAGGTGGAGTAACTTTTTTATGATGATTTAATTGAATCATCTTCTATAAGAAAGATTTCCTTTTGTTACCTTTTATGAAATAAAAGGCCACTGACATAAATCAGCCATCATTTGCGCCTCAGATCTGGGATTTAGGGTGTTGTGTGTTGAAGAGGACAAACAAGTAAGGTAATGATGAAACTTGTTAAATGTTGCAGTTGGTGGAGTTGAAGAATGGGGAGACTTATAACGGACATCTTGTAAGCTGTGATAATTGGATGAATATCAATCTCAGAGAGGTCATTTGTACATCAAGGGTAAGATCTATTATACAAACTAAACTGAGCTTTTCTATAGTTTAAACTTATTTATTTTACATCGATTGTGAAACAAGTTCTCACAACTTGGATTAATCACTCTCGATTCTGCTTCCTGGATACATAATGAGTACTCTGCCCAAATGTGGATTAATGAAAATTTGCAAAGCAGATCCTGCTACTCACAGGATTTGAACTCACGACCCTTGTATTCAGAAGCCGACGCTCTACCTCTGGACCACTGTTCTCCACAGCTTTACTTTTGAACATTAAGACACTCAAGATGACAAAACATTTCATACAGTCTTAAAGTGACTATCTCACAGATTGAGATTTTAGTCATTTCTAAAATGAATTGATTTGTTTTTCAACCCTGTCCATGAACATGTAGTTAACATATAGTACTGTTATCTTGTATAAAGTAAACTGTTTAGATGGTTTATTGAATAAACACTGATCTATCATATCCATCCTATGAAATTCATTCAAGTGTGTTAAGTTGTTTGGGAACCAGACTATGATTAATACTTTATCATGTGATGCTAGCTAGGTTTGGCAGAGAGCAATCATCCCTCAACTAATTATAAATTAAGTTCTCCATCAAAACACTGAAAAACTTTGAAATAGATCTATCTGCAAATTGGAAAAGGCATTTGTGAAAGTTGATTGTACAACAGCCAATCACATTATTCTGTTCAATTCTTAACACAGATTAGACAGACTAACATCAATAAGATTAATAATCTGTCACATCTAGATGACCTTATCAGTGCCTTATTTCAAAATGTCCACATCAAATCTAGTTTCCAGGCACTGGCAATAAAACTATTGATAAAGAAAAGGATGATTCTGAGATGATTTGATACTGTGATATTAATAGGAGCAAAATATAGTTACACAAGTAGCAAATGATTTGGATACCCTCCATTCACACAGCTAGAGTGAGGTAACTGTGGTTGTGGTTTAATAAGTTACTTTGATAGTCAAATCAGATATACCATTGGCAGATTTGAAACAAGATCCGAGTGTTCATTAAGCATCTTGCACAATAAAATGGTGTTCATGAATCTGTTCCGAAACAAGCAATGAATGATTGTGTCAGTGTGTAGCATGTATTCCATGATTCAGGATGGGGACCGTTTCTGGAGGATGCCCGAGTGCTATGTGAGAGGCAGCACAATCAAGTACTTGAGAATCCCAGATGAAGTAATAGACATGGTGAAAGAGGAGGTATTACAGAAATCCAAAGGAAGAGGGGAGGTTCGTGGACGTGGAGGACAACAGAGGGGTCGTGGTGGCCGAGGTAACATCTGCCTTCACTCTTACATAGTCTAGCTGTCACACTCTATCTTTACCCTTTAGAAACGCCAAAGTACAATAGCTGAATCCTCCTTATTTCTATGTATGAGATTAGCAAGGTAACCAAGTATATTTTGTAACTCCTTTAAGGATTTAATGTTTGCACACTTGTTCCTTGTGAACAGAAAGCTAATGGAGATTGGCCTCATATCCCTCGGAGACCTTATTGCTGGTGTATGCCATGTTTTTAATCTAGAAGAATCAATGCTTATGTTTTTCTTGTAACCTTGTATCTCTCTATAACTACTAAAGCATATAGAATAAATATTCATGCAATTGCAGTTCTATGAAGCAACATTTCTTCATTTGTTTAAAAGTCATTTTGTTTAGGTTTGAATGAGAAAGTCATAATGAACAGGTTCAGTGTATGAGGTTAGGTAATAAGGTTACTAGTATAGCAAAACCATTTAACTCTGATGACCATATTATCCATAAAAAGCTGTAACACACACATCTTTATGATGATTATGTGGCTCTGAAGTTATAGAGTGATCTGTAGTCTTATTGAAGTAGGAATTTATGTTGATTTCTGAGTCTTTACTTAGCTTGACTATTTGCAGAAAGAGGAGAGTTCTACTACTCTCTTTGGCATCAGCATCACACTACGACATATCTTGTAAACCTTAAGGGAATTGATTCATTACATTGAAGTTTTGAAACCAGAGATTAATGTCTCAATGCAAACATGGCAATATAAAATGACTTCCGTCATTTGTTTTTTTACAATGTTTCACTAATAATACTGCAAATAGAAGTATTTGATAAAAAAGTGAATCACCTAGTTCCTTCTTCTCTTTTTATTGAAACTTCGCACATCTGTTCAGGAACATAATATAAGTGTCCTAAGCAAGTTCCACAACTCTTGTCTTGAATTTAAGTTAATTGTACCCCCTTTTGTACATAGAAAATGTTGGTTAAGTTTTTGCATGCAAGTTTGTATCTCATGAAATACTTTATGAAGTGGGTTGATACTTCACACATGTTTTCAGGGTCATTAAGTCAGGTCCCAGGCTAAGTTCCATAACTCTTGTCTTGAATTATAGCTAATTCTGCCACTTTTGAACTTAAAAAATCTTTGTTAAGTTTTTACATGTAAGTTTCTATCACAACCACTACAATGATCAGACTGAAACTTATCATATGTGTGTTTGGGATTAGAATCTTAGGTCCTTGACGAATTTCCTAAACTCTGGTTTTGATTTTGAGTAATTTTTGCCTTTTTGTACTTAAACAATATTTGTTTAAGTTTTGCTTGCAAGTTTGTTTCTCACGATCTATATGTACTAAAAGGAGGGGATTGGAATTTTACAAATGGACTAAGGGCATAATGTAAGGCTACTGGTCAATTGCATTAACTCTGCTATTGGTTTGAAGCAAATCATACCAGTTTCTGTTCTTACAAATCTTGGTTTAAGTTTTGTGTGCATCCTCATGTTTCAGAAACAAATTATATTCCACTGACCTATGTTCCTCTCCGACATTATCGAATATTTGAGCATGCTGTATTACGGACAGCTTTTGTTGTTTGATCTTTTTGCAAAATGAAATTGATGTAAAAAGTTATCATATCAATGTGAGCAATGATGGGTGGAGTAAGAAACAATCATTTGTTGTAAAACTTGGTTGATTCACTTCCTGTTTTGTAACTCCTAAACTAACATATGGCATCAATTGCAACTTTTCACATGTACTTGGGGTCAGATTGTAAGGTCTCTGGTCAAGTCCTGTAACTCTGGTTTTGACATGAAGCAAATGATGCCATCTTTTGACTTAAAAGATCTTGGTTATAGTTTTACATGTAAATTTCTATCTCAACAACTACTGCAGTGATCAAATTGAAATTTATCATATGTGTTTTTTATCATAATTGAAGGTATCTGACAAATCTCCTAATTCTGGATTTGAATTTGGGGTATTTATGGCTTTTTTGTACTTTAAAAATCCTTGGTTAAAGTTTTTAGATAAATTTTTCATTTCAACAACAACTTCAAGGATTGGATTAAGACTTCACATATGTGTTTTAGATCATGATCAGGGTCTTCCTCAGGCCTGTAAGGCGCTGTGGGCCCTAGCACTCCCCCAGTCCCTCAAATGATTCCACTGCACTTTAATTAAATTTGTCCTGCAGGCAGTCTTGTTGCTTCTGACTTGGTTGATACAGTTTATTGGGTTAAAAAATGTACCAAGAAACTCCCCATTTTGTGATGCTTATTTAAAAAAGAAATTGATTGTGGAAGGAGGTAACGGCTACTAAGCCAAATATCCCTTCCCCAGCATCAAGCACCCAACAACTGAAAACAATCCGGGGGAAGACCCTGATGTTAGGTCACTGTCCAAATATCATTACTCTCATTATGAATTAAGCAAATTATAGCATTTATAAAGTTTTGCTTGCAAGTTTGTAATTTATTTACTACTGTAGAGATTTGATTTGAACATTATGTATGTGCTCATGAGACTAGGCCAAATTCCAAGTTTAAAAACTCTAGCTTGTTTTTAAAGCAAATTATGACCTCAGAATGAAAGTTTTATGTGCAAGTTTGTATCCCATTAACTGCATGTACCTAAGGGAATGGATTATAACTTCACAATCGGGTCCTACATGGCCCATTGGTAAAGAAGGCATACTAAGAACTTGGGGGTCCAGAGTTCGAACCCCACCAACACCTTTGGTCATGAGAGTAAACTTTGGCGAGTCACTTCAGAGCCCTAGTAGTACCAGTCGATCCAGGAAAACTGTTCCATAAATGAAAATTTGTTGATAAGGCGTTAAACACCTTTAAGTGCGCGACAGTGGTGCAGTGGTAGAGGGTGGGCCTCTTGTACCAAGGGTCCTGGGTTCCAAATCCTGTTGTTCGAGGTGAAAGTTGACGTGACTTACTCACAGATCTCCCCAAGTGCTGGTGTAGTATCCAGGAAGCAGTCATTGAGAGTGTATTTAATAAGCTTCAAGCTTCGGTTACAATTGATTGTATAAAATGGGGTGCCACATGGGGAAAAGAAAGTAGCTCCTGATAGGCCCACACTTTGAAACAGTGAAATTATCCTGTGATAATCCACTGATATTACAGGGTAATCCATTGAAAAGTATATTAGAATTAAGTTTAAATCTAGACACCATTAAAAAAGAAAAAATCACACATGTGTACAGGTCATAATTAAGGACTATAGACCATGTCCCAAAAATCTAAGTCAATGATGCCCCATTTTGTACTTATAAGATAAATCTTGTTTAAATTGGTTGATCTCTCAAAAACTTCCAAAGGGAATGAATTGAAATTTCACACAATCATGGACTAAGTGTTAGGATACTGACCAAGTACAGTATATCTGCTGTTGATTTCAAGCAAATTATGCCAGTTTTTATACTCAGAAAATTTTGGATTAAGTTTTTAGTGCATCGTCATATTTTAGAAATAGATTATGGTTCCCTGACATATCCGTCTCAAACGTCTCCAACATTTTGTCTTATAATGGAGTACACTGTCTAGTGGACAGCTCTTATCCTTTTTGATAATTTCTATTTTTTTTTTTAAGGTGCATTTGGTCGAGGAGGAGGTCGTGGTGGTAGAGGCGGTGGTGGAGGAGGTCGAGGGAAGGGTCGTGGAGAGTGAACTTTGATATAGACATGACATTTGAAAATTACAATGCTGTGGAATAGGAGACGAGTTTGACAGCAGTCTAGATCGTATTCTCTAGGATCTATTAAAGAAGCTGCAACCTTGAGTGTTTTACAGTACCATGACAGGATTGTATACTGGACATGATAGTGCTACATACATGTACAACCTTGGACACTTAAAGACAGCACTTTATCTCTCTATCCATTCATCATCCATTAACATTTAACCTTGGTTCGCTTGTTGGATCAAACTTCAAACATGATTATTTTCTCATTGAACTCTTTCTTTTATGATTATTTCAATAAGCCCTTTTTTAATATACCTAAATCTTTGGAGGATCATGATTACCAACACTAATTTTAACATCATTACACCAAAGTGTCTTTTTACCTTCAAATTGGAAATGGCCATAGTCTGTTGATTTTTACATTAATTGTTGATGAATTTGCTTAATTGTGAAACTAAAGGGAAGTGACCTTTGATAGGCCCCTGTTTGTAGAGTGTTAGAGTTTATAAGAGTCCTTTGCAATCTCTCCAAATTTGATTTTGCCTGAGTGTGTGAAAATTCCTCAGAATTTTGTGAGACTTTTTGCATTTTGCTGTTTCCAAACAAATTGATAGATTTTGATGAAATAAAAGTGTTTTGAAATGAATAATCATTCCTAGACATGAAGCAATAAAGGTTTTGGGGATCTTGTTGATTTTACGGGACTTTTGGGTGATTGATTGGAGTGCCTGTCAATAATGTAAAGCACCTTTGTATCAAATCTAAAGGAGTGTAGATAAAAAGACAGTGAAGTTTTTCATTGAAGTAACAGAAAGTATGAGACATAACAAAATCTGTATTGAACGAGGAAAAATGTTGACAGCTCACATTCCTACCCCCATCATTGATATGAGATACTATTTCTTAGATCCAGTTTGCTTCACAAATAATAAATAGTGTAACATGTTATATGTCAATATGTTAGCACTTTGGCTACTGATTTGTTATTTCGTTCCAAGTTCCTTTTTGGACATCAAATACCCTTCTGCCAGAAGATTTGGAGCTTTCTGACAAAATACTACTACTTTGATTAAGTAAATACATTTGTATATAATCAGCTCAAAGGTAATTTTTAATCATTTTCTTTTCTTATGAAATGGTTACTCTTTTATGACACAAATTTGCTATTGTAAGAATGATGTTAAAAACTTCATTAGAATGTGGTATATTTCTTGAAATAAATTGTTCAAATTTGCACCTTCATTGATATGATTGGAATAAAATGAATGATTTTTATAACAAAGTGGTAAATGTGATGTATAGAGAGGATAAACTTATTTCTACATTCTCACACTTTTAGAAGGTCTGCTATACTGTACAAAAACTGATGGGATGTGTTTTGTTTTATCAGTGGACAGTATCATAGCCAGAGTCTGCAAAACACCGCGGCAGACACTTTCTCGTGAAGTTAACCTCAAATAACTTAATAAAGGATATATATTTGCAACATATATAAAGCGTCATACTTTTGTCAAAAACAGCTGATCAAAAAGCCAGTGGAACATGGGTTTTGTCTATTTGTAGTGAAGATTCTTGTTAGATTTCTTTGGAAAACAGTCTTTAGTTCCTGAGAAGAAGTGTGGACGAAAACTTAATTTCATACAGTGAATGGGAAGCATTGAGGGTTTAAGGGTCGTTACAATCTGAACCTATGGGTTTATCCAATGAAAACATATTTCACAGCTCACGGAAATACCCGAGTAGTTCCGATTGGGGTCGTTAGTGTCGGAATGATTACCACATCAGGATGGTTGATAACAAGCGCATCTTCTATTAGCAGTTGTCAATTCAAAAAGAAAAGCTGCCAACATAACTCTGCTATTTACAGCAGTTATCAAATATCAATATAATTATTGTCCATATGACGTGCTATGTACGTCATCTTGAAATAACGCACGTCAATATGGGAATATTCGGGAGTCTGACTCTAGATTTTCTAGGAAAATGTCTTAACGAGCACCCAAATAATATGCACCATGGCGGTCATCTTCTTAGTCTAGTTGGGTTTGATGAATTGTACGAAACTGTATTTCCATACTACTCTTCTTTCTCTAGATATTGGATAGTTTATGAATAATTTCTCTGTGCCAAACCCACATCTTCTGTCCGCGTCCAAAAGATGTTACAGAGGTTGAGCGTCGGATGGTGGGGATCCATTAGTACCATCTTGAGCATCTTGCGAAGCCCTGAGTTGCTGTTTATCTGGGCACCAGACTTGTGTCCATACCTTCAAACATATTTCCACAGGAGTCTGTATAAGCATCAAATAATGCCACAAGTACAATGGAGAACAAACTATAGTTGTGGTACTCTATTCCTGAACGTTTGAGCTTTATCAGGGCGCATACCATCAAGTGCTCCACGTGCATGAGGTTCGTCCAACCTTTGTCAAACTCTAAGCAATGGGATTTTTAGAGCGCATACCATCAAGTGCTCCACATGCATGAGGTTCGTCCAACCTTTGTCAAACTCTAAGCTATGGGCTTTCTCAGGGCGCAAACCATCAAGAGCTCCACATGCTTGAGGTTCGTACAACCTTTGTCAAACTCTAAGCTATGGGCTTTCTCAGGGCGCAAACCATCAAGAGCTCCACATGCATGAGGTTCGTCCAACCTTTGTCAAACTCTAAGCTATGGGCTTTCTCAGGGCGCATACCATCAAGTGCTCCACATGCATGAGGTTCGTTCAACCTTTGTCAAACTCTAAGCTATGGGCTTTCTCAGAGCGCAAACCATCAAGAGCTCCACATGCATGTGGTTCGTCCAACCTTTGTCAAACTCTAAGCTATGGGCTTTTTCAGAGCGCATACCATCAAGTGCTCCACGTGCATGAGATTCGTCCAACCTTTGTCAAACTCTAAGCTATGGGCTTTCTCAGGGCGCATACCATCAAGTGCTCCACATGCATAAGGTTCGTCCAACCTTTGTCAAACTCTAAGCTATGGGCTTTTTCAGAGCGCATACCATCAAGTGCTCCACGTGCATGAGATTCGTCCAAGTTCCAATCTTTGTCAAACTCTAAGCTATGGGCTTTTTCAGGGCGCATACCATCAAGTGCTCCACATGCATGAGGTTCGCCCAACCTTTGCCAAACTCTAAGCTATGGGCTTTCTCAGGGCGCAAACCATCAAGTGCTCCACATGCATGTGGTTCGTACAACCTTTGTCAAACTCTAAGCAATGGGCTTTCTCAGGGCGCAAACCATCAAGAGCTCCACATGCATGAGGATCGTACAACCTTTGTCAAACTCTAAGCTATGGGCTTTCTCAGGGCGCAAACCATCAAGTGCTCCACATGCATGAGGTTCGTCCAACCTTTGTCAAACTCTAACCTATGGGCTTTCTCAGGGCGCAAACCATCAAATGCTCCACATGCATGAGGTTCGTCCAACCTTTGTCAAACTCTAACCTATGGGCTTTCTCAGGACGCAAACCATCAAGTGCTCCACATGCATGAGGTTCGTACAACCTTTGTCAAACTCTAAGCAATGGGCTTTCTCAGGGCGCAAACCATCAAGAGCTCCACATGCATGAGGTTCGTTCATCCTATGGGCTTTTACCCGCCAGGACTGTTTGGAAAAAGTAAAGCCTCTTCTATCTATTCACCATAGTGTTGCCAGGCATACTCTGGAATGAGTGTGGAAATAGTTGACTTTGCTTCCCAAATATCGTAGAAGGAAGGGTATGAATCTCCTGCTGTTACATGACTGTGTTACCACAAGCTTCAATCGACGGCTTCCATGTAGTTTGCTGACTCAGTCTAGGTGTGAGTCTATGCAACCGCTCGTCTTATATCAGCTTCATATTGGTTTGGAGTGGGAAACCTTCTACTTCACTAAGCTATACAAGGACAGTGTGGGCTGTTCATACTGGAATTATAATTTGAGATGGCGAATTATATATTTCATCGGTTTTGTTCTCTAGTTTATACATTTTTGACAAAAAGTACTGACAACAACCGGTTACAAAATATATGGCCTCTATTTATCGCCGATTGGCCAATGATTTGCCACAAATCTACCACCGACCATATCCGACGGGGAAGGTTTGACCAAATACGGAAACCTAGCAAACGCCCATTTGGCTCTGACATGTGCGATTAACCAAGGATTTATAAGCGACGAGGGCTGATGGCGTCTTGATATTTTAAGCGATAAAAAATCCTTGTCTCCGATTGAACCCAATGTATCTGCTATTTGTAGCCTTTCAAGGATCAACAAGATTGTTTCGCCGATTTAACTCACATTCAACAGCGATACCCGGTCACTCCAAAACTCAAAATGAAATCACCCATGACAAACGATCGAAAATATGATTTGAATCCGATCACCATAAGGTTACTAATCTTTCCCTTTTTTTTTTATAGATATGACATGAACATCTTAGAGAGGACTGAAATGGGGGAGTTTCCTGACCCCTGGCTAGGGCTTTGCCTGGAAATATATAGAATTATCTAAAACTAGACTATTGATACGATTCTCAACTCAATTCAAAACTGTTTGGTAAATATATATCATATTTTCCGCAAATATGGTTAACTGATTAAACTTTTTTTGTGAACGATGATATTTTATTTTTATCTTGCGAAATCATCGAAACGGGTAATAGCGTCTTTGACCCAGACTACGAAATGGGTCAACAATATCAGTCAGACGAAGCTTGCAATGTTTCATAGGGCGCATTGCAAGGACTAAAACTCACTAAACAAGGACTGGGAAAAGGGTTGGTCTGACATTTGTCAGCTTATCAGAGACAAGGTTGCCAAAGATAACATCGTTTTTGATGTGACGAAGTAGCCTTTAACCTCCTTTGATATATTTTTACATTCTTTTATATCTGCATTATTTTTATAATATGCGTTATCTGCACGTTAAAAAAATGTTTAAATAACAAACTGTTCCAGACTTGTGCCTGCCAGCAAAAATCGTTTAGTTAACTGAAATTCTCGAAGGTTCTGTCACATTTTGTTTAATTTGAAACGCATCTTTAAAATAACAGAAATGAAATATGTCATTTTTTTTGTAGACAAGAATTGTCAAATTACTTTTTAACACTTTTCTTTCTTATAGAACACAGACATGTTTCCCCCGGTAAGTGCTGTCTTACGATGTTCACATCGGATGGATATATTCTTTTATACATTTGCTTATACAGGAATTCCATTGTGTAAAAAAGCTTTTGAGATGCGAGATACCCATTGACGACCTTTAAACATACAAGAACCTACATGAAGACACATAATTAATTTGAATTTTTGGATAAATTGGGAAATTCAACCTCACAATCGGCTCCACACTTTTCAAATGCCATGGGTTTTGTACATGTCTTATGACGAAATTCAAGCGCAACAAATCTCGCTCAAGTACGCGAGAACTTGGAAAATTATCTGAAAATACTTCGTTTGTTTTCTATTTCTATAAGCTGTCAAGTTATTCCATTAAAGTAGCCATTAAATCATGCTATCGTTATGGAGTTTATCAAAATGTTTGTTTTGAAAGTGCCTAGATCAAGATTAACAATGGGTCTGATGGGGGAAATCTATATGAGATATATGTCAGCTCCTGGTCTGATCCATTATATGTTGTCCAGGATAACTGTCTTGATAATATGACGGATAAATATGAACATGTGTGGGGTATGTTAACAAGAAGATCAGCAGATCAAGCATTAAATTGTTGTTAGCACCGTCCATACTGTCAACAGTCTTGAGCCAATCTTCATAAAGTCTATGTTTCTCATAGTGGTCACCTTTGAACCATAGGTTGATTTTGCTATTAACAAAGTAACACTTGTTTAATTACACAAAACACATATGCTAGTGATCATCATGCCCTGTTTGTCATTTAATAACCATTACTTTAACTTTATTTTTTGGTCCATTACACTGACAATATGTGTTTGTTGGGTTAGGTGAATTTGTAATAGAATTCAGGTGAGCGTCCTTGATTATTTTAGGTTCCCGACCAGGGACATTATGGCACTCTTGTCTTATTTGTTTATAGATGAGAATAGGCGGGCTGCTTGTGCCATTGTATACATTACGAGGGAATGGGCTTGAATTGAAAGCATGTTCCAGGGAACATCAATAAAAGAGAACAACTCAAGAGAAAATAAAGAAAATGAACGACCAGATGAAATCACGTAGGAAGACCACAGTGCCTTTATTGACTTTTCCATTGGAAAAGTGCCACTTATATAACAAATAGATGCGTTCTGACTGGTAATCTCGAAAATATAAGTTTCACCTATAACTAGGTGTTTACCGTGTTTTATTAAATTGTCAATGGTTAACATGTAAACTAGTTTGCGTAATGAGCCGTTGACAATGGTGTTAGGTCTCCGAAACACTGACTGCTTATGCAGACAATTTATCCCTGGTTCTGGCTCTATGGAAATAGATGGAGAAACGCAGACACTATAGAAATAGAGTGAGCAACGCAGACACTAAAGAAATAGAGTGAGAATCGCAGACACTAGAAATAGAATGAGAAACGCAGACACTATAGAAATAGAGTGAGAAACGCAGACACTATAGAAATAGAGTGAGCAACGCAGACACTAGAAATAGAATGAGAAACGCAGACACTATAGAATGAGAAACGCAGACACTATAGAAATAATGGGAGAAACGCAGACACTATAGAAATAAAGTGAGCAACGCAGACACTAAAGAAATAGAGTGAGAATCGCAGACACTAGAAATAGAATGAGAAACGCAGACACTATAGAAATAGAGTGAGAAACGCAGACACAACAGTAATATAGGGAGAAACGCAGACACTATAGAAATAGATGGGGGTAACGCAGACACAATAGAAATAGAGTGAGAAACGCAGACACTATAGAAATAGAGTGAGAAACGCGGACACTATAGAAAAAGAGTAAGAAACGCTGACACTTTAGAAAAAGAGTGAGAAACACAGACACGATAGAAAAAGAGGGAGAAACGCAAACACTATAGAAATAGAGAGGGTAACGCAGACACAAAAGAAATAGATTGAGAAACGCAGACACTATAGAAATAGAGTGAGGAACACAGACACTAAAGAAATAGAGTGAGAAACGCAGACATTATAGAAATAGAGTGAGAAACGCAGACACAATATAAATAGAGGGGGGACGCAAACGCTATAGAAATAGAGAGTGAGAAACGCAGACACTATAGAAATAGAGTGAGAAACGCAGACACTATAGAAAAAGATGGGGTAACGCAGACACAATAGAAATAGAGGGAGAAACACAGACACTATAGAAATAGACTGAGAAACACAGACACAATAGAAATACAGTGTGCAACGCTGACACTATAGAAATAGAGTGAGAAACGCAGACACTATAGAAAAAGATGGGGTAACGCAGACACAATAGAAATAGAGTGAGAAACGCAGACACAATACAACTTAAGGGGGAAACGCAGACAATATAGAAATAAAGGGTGAAACGCAGACACAATAGAAATAAGGTGAGAAACGCAGACACTGTAGAAATAATGGGGGAAACGCAGACACGATAGAAATAGAGTGAGAAACGCAGACACTATAGAAATAGAGTGAGAAACGCAGAAACTATAAATAGAAATGGAGAGGGAATACGCTAATCAAGCATTCTGTCAAATTTAATAGGCACATAAAAGGAGATTAATGCTATTTAAAACTATATTAATTGGCAAACCTTTCGTCAGATTCAAATAGTTATCACAAAAAAAAACGAATCAGCACAACTTAAACGTGAAAGCCAACAAGAATTAACCCAGATTAACCAGTTTGATTGTGTGATTCTTCACCCCTGACCTTAACAGTTGATACACAAATGTTTGAACCGACCAATCAGAATTCGTTATTTTGAATATGTAAACAAACAGGTTGTTGATAAACATGATTGAATTGGAGACTACTATATTTCAAGCACAAAATAACTTATGTTAAAGGTGTCAATTTAATAGGGTTTCAATGCATTCGTAAATTGATTGTCATGACTTTTATGAAAATAATAAAGGAACTTCATATATATTTTTAGTAATTTATTATACTTATCTCCTTTTATGTGCCTTTAAAGAAATGAGATGTTCGTGAAATCTTGAAGGTGCTTGTTCACAGATGCAAGGGAAATTGGTAGTTAGATATTAAATTTCTTTAAAACTGTACGAAGGTTGTAGGCCTATTGTTGTATGATACACACTGGAAAATAGCTATGGAAGTAAGATTAGGGCCTAGTTCATATTGAAATTTTAAGAGGCCGTATACACTGAATTACTATGTTGTAACGCTTTTGAAATCTACCTTAAATGTTGTACATTCGTAGACACGTCCTGAATTTGATATGCTTTCACGGGCTAGGGTTTTTTTTTTGTTTTTTTTTATAGTTTATCACACAACAATACACATTATATCGTTTCAAAGATATTTGATTTTGATCTTCAAATTTTCTCATCCATAAAGAAGCACCTTTAAAAGAAATATATTTTACTTCCTAAATCTTTACAGTGAATAACAAATACAACATAAACAAATTGTGGCAAAAGGGTCTGGTCACAAGTTCTCAGAACACATTAGCTAGATTAGGCCATTCCCTTTATGAAGACTAACTTATAAGAAATAGGTCTTCAACTTCGACTCAGATCAAAGATCTAATGAAGGGAAGACGTAATTCAAAGTTTTTGGTCCCGCTGCGCAGTAACTCGGATGATCCAAGCTGTAAGTGTGTAGAATGAAATATCTACGTCAGGATCAATCGGACTAGCTGCGCAGTGTTTTTTTCAGTTGGGGGTCGGGTCCCATAAGAGGTAAAAGGGGAAATTTCTATGCTTAGCAGGTTACTACAAAATCAAGTTTTAACACTATAATTCCCCATACATAGAGAGAAATGCATTATCCCAACACTTTTCTTCATCAACATGTTATGTTCATGTTTAAAGTTCAACATTTCTTAATGAAATTAAGTAAATAATGCTTCAAAGAGGGGAGTTTTTCAAATATTTTTCGGGAAAATATATACTCTAGAGGTGGGGAATGGGGCTGTATAATACCGGATATCTAATAAAAAAAACTCCCGGCGCTATTTTCGAAGATAATGCATAAGAAGATTGAAAAATATGGTAAAAAGGAGGAAAAGCTGTAAAAGACCATTTTTATATGTAGGGATTCTTATCAAAATAAGAAGTTTGTTTCGGTAGAGGGAGGTGTTCTTTTAGTCTTTTTAATGGTGTAGATCTATTTAAATAGGGATTCTAATAGCGATATATTTTTTATGAAATTTTTATCTAATTGATATTTGATATCATTATCAGAGACATAGGTAACATATTGTTATCTATGTCTCTGCCATTATTTAACTCGGTTGGACACTAGGTTTATATCGTCTACACCCATTTCACCTTATATATAAATTTTGGTATGTAGAAAAAACAAACATTTCGTCTACAGTCTATTTTACCAATTTTTCACACCTTTTCAGACAGAAAACCCATCTACATGTGTAAAATGAGTTATTTTTGACACTAATTAATTGAGTAGAAAAAATAATCCAACTTATTATCTTTTTTTTTTCTTTGGAGTGTTGCTTGTAAAAATATATGTATTACTATATTAGTATAGATCTAGTCTTAATAATGATCCGTGAACGAAGCTTTTTTCATCATTTGGACATTTATCGTGCGAAGGCGTCAGTCAAAATAGCATTAGCCTTCGGGACCAGTTATTTGGACTTTAAGTGGATCCAGATAAGAATAAGACAATTAAATGCAAAATTTTAAAATTCCTCTAAAACTAAATTGAGATTTATCTGATGTTGGTCTACACTACTCCTCTAACTATGGTGATACTTATTATGACAATTTCCCTTTTTATGATCTCTTTAAACCCTTTTCCGATGAAATATTTTTTGTTGATTTTGTATTTTAGTTAATTTATTCAGAGACATAGATAACAGAGATTGGCAACTCCGGAATTATCGCCAAACTCTCGCGTGCCGCGAGGTTCTGCGAAATAAGGAAAGTGCGTACCTGTTTATCCGTTGCCACGGGAGATGTCAAGCGAAATTGATACTTCTTTATTACAGTAAAATAGCTATGTTTTGGTTATCTGATTGGTTATCTGGAACAACTTCTGGACATTTTGTTTTATTTTCATTTTATTAAATTGATTTTATGTTAAAAATAAAACAAAAAGTTCAGTAGGCCTTCTTTTTCAATGACAGACTTGATTACCATGCAATTCAGAATTGTACTCATAACGACAATGTCTTTCAAGCAAAGGTTTGAATGATATTTTGTAATAAATCAAGTGACTCTATTTAGTTGCAAATAATGACCAAAGCATGAACTTTCCACTAAGACATGATAGTTTTTGTCAATATTAAAAGATTGCTTTCTCACTTCATTTCATTTATTCTGTGTCGCAAAACTGTTTACAGTGCTAATTTTGTCAAAACAAAACCTATTTTTCATTCGGACATTATTTCAAGCCAAATGTTTCTTTCAATTTAAGAAAATTAAAAGTATTTTATGATGTTAAGATGCATGTTATGAGAATTTTTGTAAAAGTGGTTTTAGTAAATGAAAGGACACGTAAGAAAAAAACTGACGTGCGAAGTTTTTCAATACACCTTTTACCGCAGATTCCTCTAATATTGATTGCAAATCAATAAGTACATAATTATTCTGAAACACGTAAGGGTCTGGTCTTATCATGATGCTGACCGAAATGATTTTAGAAAAAAGAAATGTGAGCTTTTTGAATGTTAAGCTAAAGCGAATAGTGTGTCTTGCACCTTCGTTTTTATTATCATTTCTCAACGAGAAATTAAGTCAAAGCACACTACTTTTAAAACCAGACAGACGCTTTAAACGGGTGTAGGACAATTCCCCACTAGGATGATTCCCCACTAGGACAATTACCCACAGGACAATTCCCCACCAGGACGATTACCCACTAGGACAATTGCCCACTGGGACAATTACCCACTATTTGATATAAAGTATTTATTCAAATAAATTATGTTTTTATATTTATAACATAGATTTTGCATTATTTACGTTATCTGTTATCATTAACAATGAAAATAAGAGTGGGAAATTATCAAAATAGAGATTTGAAGCATTGTTCCTTTTTCGTCTGCAAAAATGTATACTAATAAAAGGATGGTACAGAATGCATGTAACAATTTATTATCAATAGTGTTGCAAAAGTAAATTTAATATCAATTAATTGGACTGTTGATTCAAAATTTTAACCTAACATGAAATACTTTAGTTTGCAAATATTGAATATTCTGATTAAAAGAATCTTTGTGAATTCTTATGATATTGATTTTTAAATGCTTACATATTTCAAGAAGATGGAATGTGGGGTCTAATGGGATATAATATAAGGAAGCATAGGGATAATAAACCAAATTTTAAAAGAAATGAAAAATTAAGATGAGAAAATCCAACACAGATTAACCTAAATTAATAAATGGGTTGATTATTATTCATTGGATAATTGAATTGCAATCCATTCTTTTCTACATTATCATTGTGCACAAATGATATTCTTAAATCCATGATCACTGATTTTTATTTAGTTTAAATTTATTGCCTCAATAGTAAAGATTCATGAACATATCAAACGATATATTTTATTGCTTTTATTTATTTAAAGTGAGGAATTGTCCACATTCTCATTACAAAAAAGTTTGTGAATGAACCAATCTTTTGACCTTTTTTCAACCATGTGATATTTGTTTGGCTATTGTAATATAAATATATTTTCATGTGTAAATTGAAGATAACGGTTTGAAAATATATTTGAATTATTCTTTGAATCAGATTCTTGAAAAATAAGAGTTTTGTGACCATTTCATTTCACCAGTGGGGAATTGTCCTATTTGACACAAATGTGGGGTATTGTCCGGTGGGTAATTGTCCAGTGGGTAATTGTCCTGTGGGTTATTGTCCTAGTGGGGAATCGTCCTAGTGGGGAATTGTCTGTACCCCGCTTTAAACAGAACAAATCCTCCCTATTTTGTTTTCGGGATCTTTAGGTCATTAAACTTGAATGAGGTGTCAGAGAGTGGACACAGGGTTAGCGCCACACGCTTCTTGTGTAATTGCCCTAGCATCAAAAGGTTTTATGACATCAAACTACATATTTTATGGGGTGGGAATTTACAATCATAGCCTGTATTGTCCACTACCGTGATTGACTCTATCACCCTTCGTTCTTCAAATGACACATTTCACTTGACATATTTGCAAGCGATCGGAATTAATAAGAAGTATGACGAAAAAGGAAATAGCGTGGTGTTTCTGATTAAGAAGATCTATCCATTCTCTTTTGTCCATTAATTGAATGGATTTTCTTCTTCTTATATAGGAATATCACTTTGAAAATACGGGAAACTATAAAACTTAGTCAGCATTTAATACGGGATCAATTCAAACTCATTCAGACGTTTTCAGTAATAACACGTTTGATCAAATCCAAGTCACACAATTTAAGTTTAAATTTATGCAAAAATGAAAGATTTTGATTGAAAATAAAACGGCTGAAATCATGATTATGCTTGTGTGGTAAAGCAAACCTGGTATAACTTCGTTATAAACACGACAATCACCATAAAAAAGAGGGTAACCATAAAACAAAAATAACACTTCAGGAAAATGTCAAGTATGATATGATCCAGTGCATAGTTTTTTAGTTTTACTTGCTACAACTTTGTTATATTTTGGTTGGAAATCAAGATGGCTGAACACATTAAGATAGTAAATGGGACATATTTAGTACGCAATAACTTCTAAATGACAAAGAATAACAGACTGAAAATTTGGAAATCAACAAAATCATATTATCCCATTAAAGTGGACATAAATCAGAAATGTTTGAATAATCCTCTGTTAAAACATTTTACTTTGTACAAGTATGAAATATTTTGGTTGAAAATAAAATGGCCGAAATCACGATCATGCTTGTGTGGTTAAGTAAACCTGGTATAACATCGTTATGGAAGCGAAGATTACTTTAAAATGCGGGCAACCATGAAACAAAAATAACACTTCAGGAAAATGTCAAGTATGATATGATCCAGTGCATAGTTTTTTAGTTTTACTGTGCACAACTTTGTTAATTTTTGGTTGGAAATCAAGATGGCTGAACTCGTTAAGGTAGTAAATGGGATATATTTAGTACGCACTAACTTCTAAATGACAAAGAATATCAGACTGAAAATTTGGAAATCGACAAAATCATATTAACCCAATAAAATGGACATAAATCAGAAATGTTTGAATAAACCTCCATTAAAACATTTTACTTTGTACAAGTATGAAATATTTTGGTTGTAAATAAAATGGCCGAAATCACGATCATGTTTGTGTGGTTAAGTAAACCTGGTATAACTTCGTTATGGAAGCGAAGATTACTTTAAAAATGCGGGCAACCATAAAACAAAAATAACACTTCAGGAAAATGTCAAGTATTATATGGTCCAGTGCATAGTTTTTTAGTTTTACTGTGCACAACTTTGTTAATTTTGCTTGTAAATCAAGATGGTTAAACTCACTAGGGTCGTAAAAGGGACATATTCAGTACGGAATAACTTCTAAATGACAAGAAATATCAAACTGAAAATTTGGAAATGTAGAAAAACAAATCCTTTCTTTAAAATGGACTTGAATTGGAAATGTTTGAAAAATCATCCTTTAGAACAGTTTGAATCTAAAACTACTCAATTATCACGTTTATCGCACAAAACCAAGAAATTGCGAACAATTCAAACAAATTTGTCGCAGTTTGCCATGTTTATTTCTTTGATAATCGCTTGCTGATCGGTCTTGTTGGATGGAGAAACTTTCTAACAATAACAATATTGTAAATTCGGTAAGAAAATAATTTAATTATGACTTAAAACACGCTTAAATGTGTGTTGCCTATTTCGCGTTTAGTTGAAAATAGCGTCGATAGACAGATCTCGAAAGGTCTCGATAAATAACGCGTCATGCGAGATATCGCAGAAACCGGCTATAGGTAAAGAAGGAGTTGCCAATCTCTGTTATCTATGTCTCTGCTAAAACTACTCAATTATCACGTTTATTGCACCCAACCACGAAATTGCGAACAATTCAATCAAGTTTGTCGCAGTTTGCCATGTTTATTTCTTTGAAAATCGCTTGCTAATCGGTCTTGTTGGATGGAGAAACTTTCTAACAATAACAATATAGTAAATTCGGTAAGAAAATAATTCAATGATGACTTAAAACACGCTTAAATGTGTGTTGTCTATTTCGCGTTTAGTTGAAAATGACGTCGATAGACAGATCTCGAAAGGTCTCGCTAAATAACGCGTCATGCGAGATATCGCAGAAACCGGCTATAGGCGGGTTAGCCTGGGGTCCTGGCCCGTTCGTATACCGCGAACTAAGAATGCGGGTTAGCATGGGCCAGGACCCCAGGCTATAGGCGGGTGTGTCTAAAATGCGGACGTCTTAAGCGGACCATATACACAAAGAAGGAAAAAGCGGACGAAAGCAAATATAGAGGGAAAAAGCGGACGGCACGAGATCGATGGACACTCCTAGCTATATGTTTAAATGAAGTGTTGTTACGATGGAAATGACATTTTAGTGATATGTTTTGATTTACCAACGTTTTAGATTTTTGTTTCTTTTATATGTTCAGTCTTATTTGACCATTTATCACCGTTAACGGTTTTTGGAATATTTATTTACAAAAAAAGGAACACTTTTTAACATGTTTGTTTGTACGTTTTAAATGATTTTGATGTCTTTTTTTTATTACTATTTAATTCTTCTTTTTCTGATTCTTATCTTTTTACAATTCGAATCATTACTGATAAGTTATCATTTAACGAAGGGGAATCGCCTTGTGATTTATGACTGTTCCACATAAAATATTTAGAATGGTTTTGGAGGTAAAACATTGTAAGGAATTTGTAAGAATAGATTTGTGATAAATATCATCATGGGTTTTATGACCCAGAGTACAGTGTCCAGAAGTTCTTAAAATAACATTCCTTTCTGTAGTTGATTAAAAGTGTTTTATGTCTCATGTCTCCAGGTCAACAGTTCTTTGTTAGTAAACCCAGAAATAGGAGAGACAACCACTTTCGATCTCAATCGTTTTCATTTTTGTTTGTTGTCAAAGATATTTCTCTCCGCATGCAAATGTATCCTTTCTCCGCTATAGGTAATTGTCTATTCCATGATTTCGTCCGCTTTTTCTCTCTTTGTGTGTATTCTCCTCTATCGGCCGTGGTACAGATGGGTCTCGATGGTTCTACCCGTTTACATAACTGAAATAATGTTGATGTGATGTAAAACCCATTAAAAAAACAGATGGGTCTACTCTCATCTGCCGTTTCTGTTTTTATTGCATTCATCCGCGTTTTTCGTCGTAATTTTTTTTCTAAATCTAATCCGTCCGTTTTTTCTTGTTTATTGCTTTCGTCCGCCTTTTCTCTCTTTGTGTGTATTCTCTGCTATCGGCCGTAGTCTAAAGGGTCTACTCTTATCTGCCTTTATTGCATTCAACCATAAACTATATGTTTTCCTTAGTCTGTTAGTTTCAACCGCTACAAATGATTAGATGCAACTTTTCCCTTACATCTACGAGAAAACTTACTGTTTAACCCTTTCCCAAACAAAAACCACATTTGACCACTTTGTTGCAGACGACTTAAGAAAACATTGAGGGTAAAGGAGAGCAATTTTTCCTTTCCCACAATGTTTTCTGGCCTATCAGAAGATTATTTTCCAATTTCATTACACTTTGAAATGTCGTCTGCAAACTTTTTCAATTTGGGACAGTCAAAAATTTGTTGTTTGGGAAAGGGTTAAGTTGTACGCAGTTTGCAAGGGTGTTTCAGTTATATACCCGAAACCATCACACATCATGTATGTAAGCTCTGCACAGTATTACTTCCCTTTGCTACACTGTATTAGGGTACCTCAGCCTTAACACTTCTCAGCTTACAGACATACCCGACTAGTTTCGTTTGTACGGTACCCCTTACCGAAGGAAACTGGGGATTACTGCGTATGAGAATGCATGTACATGAATGCATGAATACCTAATCAATGCCGTAGCCATGGTTATTTCTTTTTTACCGAGGCAGGGGTTGAGCACAGGAGAATGCATCTTGCCTATTCCGTAAGGGGTATTCCAGTTGTCTCAGAAATGGTGGCTTCTCCTGCATTTTCGATTTATGAATAAGAACATGAGAGATGTTTAAATTTAAAAAAAAATGTCACTTTTTGCTCCTTTTCCCACAATATTTTTCCTAGTTGTCTGTAACAAAGTTGTCAAATGAAGTTATTGTTTGGTAAAGGGTTAACAAACCTCGATTGTTAAAAAGGATTAAGGGTTTCGACGCTAATTAACTTCAATCTGACACAATTGCACTTTATGGTCAAGTCACAAACCCTTTATTGTTTAGCCGATCGGCGGTCTTTGTAATCAACCACTGGCTACCAAGAGTGTGTTTTACAACATATTACAGCAACATTAGATTCTTAAAGGTATTCGGATAAAGCTGCAACAATAAAAAAAGGAGCTATGGATTTGTTTTGTTTTAAATAGCTTTTAAATTTGGATACGATACATTGATCATTACAGGTAGGTGGATTGATGGGCTATAATAAGACGGTTAATTAAATGTTTAAAGTGGTCTAAGGGTCAATTTAAAAACAAAATCAATTAATTAAAATCCAATTTGAAGAATTTGTATATATCCAACTGGAAACCATGTCCTCTCACATCATTATAGATCAATATCGTATTTTTAGTAAACATTTGATTCATTATCAAATGCAACTAATAACATTCGTCTTTAAATGTCAATTCCGTTTTTTAAAAACAACAATTTTTCATTTTCAAACGAAGATAAAAGGCAAAAATAAACATTTACTAACATGTGAAAGAAAAAAAGAAAGAAAATAATAGTTCATACTTCTATTCTTTACATCGTTTTATAAATTAACTGTTTGCATATATTTACTAATTGCGTGTAGTTCTCAGTCATTTCACAATATTATATGTGACAGATTTTGGAAACGGGATAAACTCTACTTCACCCACAAGTCTCTCCTTATACATAGTTTCTCTATAATAAGTACTTAAAGGTCATATTTCCCGATAAACAAAATTTTCTTTAATTATGGTTTTTGAATTAGGTTATGGTTTCGTTATGACGGAGGTAATGATTTTTTTCTCATATAGAAGCGAAAAATGTTGTTTTTGACTACTTTTATTCACCTTTATCGATTTTTGTGAATGACTTATCTCCCTTGTTGTGACGTCATTTGTGCTTCAAAGTCATATGAACTAACAGTAAGAAGAATCTAGTTCTCAGTAACGACGGTGTTTTTGCACAAATTTCGGACATTTTAAGTGTTGAATTGTGTTTGGGAAACATAAATTGGATATTGAATATGGTATTTTGACAGGTCTTCTGGTGTTATTCTGCTTTTGGTCGCAGGGATGCGAGTTTCTCCCGTTTTCCGACGAACATAAAAGCTGCAAAAAGTTTCGATAAGTTAACTGGACCGTGTTTACTTTACAAATAAGCAAATGATATATTCCCCAAACAAGAACAGTAGGCTGTGTTACTTTCACTTCGAAGACGGCAAGTTTACGCATTGTTAGGCGTTTCCAAAAAAAATGATTTTAATGATCTTTAAATGTTCGAACTCAATTCAAAGTAATTTATACAGGTGAAGACGCTTCAAATTCATTCTACTTATTGAGTAACCGTTATATTTTCCTTATTTGAAACACAACGACAACATTCACTTTACCTTGATGTATTGGTTTCAAGACTGTCAATTTAAACCAGACAAAGCTAATCTCACTTTCAAGCACCCATCAAGCGATAAAGCATACAATCATGCATCTTGTTCTTATTTGCAAAACTTGTTTTATGTTTTAACATAATCGTAGAAACGTTGCCATTGTACATAAATGAGACAAAATGAAAAATGTACGTTGATTGCTATGATAACAAACCGATTAAAACAAGCAAGTTTCTTTTATCTGCCGTTGTCTTTGAATGAAAATTCAAAATAATGAATATTTGATATCCGCAAACGGTCTCTGAACTCATCAACGCAAATGATAATGATAAAGTTCGATGTTAACTTAAGCGTCTGCTTTTCGGAATTATTTAAATCACACATCTCATTTTTTTGCCATTGGTAATATTGGTTTAAATGACGTATGTCACACTGAAATGCAGGTGTTCAAACATGATTATTACACATTTATATTGATAATTTAGTAATAAGATCACTAAATATATAATTTACACATTTGAACATAATCTCTTTGTTTACAATTTAATTGATTATTGTCAGTTTATCTCACATACAAAGGGTCAATCAACAGACATCGGACATTACAAGGAATAAGGGTCGTGATGCAAATTAACACCAATCTGCCACATTTGCACAGTATGTTTCAAGTCTCAAGTCCTTTATTGTTTAGGCGAAAGATAGCCTCTGGCGTTAATCTCTTAAATATCTCTGTTGTTAATTAACAGGTCTGACATGTTCTTCTATTCCAGACATGAAATAACAAGCGGCAAATCTAACACTTTCAATGCGCGGCAATTAAATTTATCTTAAAAATCCACAGTTAAGATATAACATACATACATACATTTATTAGCAACGGCAAAAAAGTTTGCCTTTAGCCATTTACAATTCAAACATGGCAAAGACATGAAATTACAGAAAAGATATAATACAACACAAAAAAGGAACATAACAACAGAACAGTCATAAAACCATGGGTATTTATAACTGGCAAGTACAATTAAATGTAGTCAAAATCAATTCAACATGGTTTCCAATATATGTTTTCTAACATCCATAGCTTCCTTAATATATTTTGACAATTTGAATAATTTACAATGATTCGAGGAGGACATGAGACTATAAAACTTATAAACAGTTGGGTGTGGTAAATTAATCATGTATTTTTCACGTAAAAATCTATATCTTGGGCAACATAATATGAAATGAAATTCAGACTCGACTACTTTCATGCTACATAGTTTACACAGGCGATTGTTTCTATCAATACCATTTTTTCTTCCAGTTTCAATTTCAAGTGGGTGTGAGCTCAAACGGATGCTGGTCAAATGTTTTCTTAGGTGATCATTTTGTATTGAGGTTAAATAATTTTCAAATTTGAACTCTTCTTTAAAATTACGATAATATGATAGTTTTGATGAGTTATTGATGTAGCTAGACCAATCTTGCATGAATTGGTCACGATGTCTTGATTTCAAAGCGCTGAAATGAGGGATGTTACCTTGAACACCTCGAGTTAAATAGCCAAAACCCAAATGTTCAACAATACTTTTCATTTTGTTAGACCAGCATGAGTTCGAAATATTATTAAGTTGATCAAAAAAAGAAAATTGTATCAAAGAACCAGGGGAATTTAATATCTTGATAAAGAATTTTATAGCTCTCTGTTTTGCAAGGATGTACATTGGTAGGCGACCAAGTTCACCATATACAGCATAGTTTGGCGTTTGTTTGCTTACACCCAATAAAGACTTACAAAACCGTATATGAAGTTTTTCAATGAATTTAACGTTATATACACCCCAGATCTCAGATCCATATAAAAGGATAGGGAGAACCATTGAATCAAAGAGAGATAACTTACATTTTAAATCTAACTTAAGTTTGTCAAAAATCCCTAATAAATTATGATATGCCCTAAGGGCCTGGTCTTGGAGGCATTTAACCGCTAGATTAAGATTACCATTATAGCTAAATTTCAGCCCCAGATAAACAAAGTTATCAACAACTTCAATGATATCATTTTCTATAGTTATTTGATCTCTGACTGGTTGATGACCTTTTCGAAATACACAAACTTTAGTTTTAGCCTTGTTTATTTTAAGACCCCATTTGATTGAGTACCTCTGGATATTGTTTAACTGTTGTTGAAGTGTCACTGGATTTGTTGTAAATAATACAATGTCATCGGCAAAAAGAAGAAGATAGATTGAAAGTGTATTAAGGTCATTCTCATCGAGCTGATCTAGATTAATGTGATTAACAATGTCATTGATAAAAAATATAAATAACAAAGGCGATAAAGGCTCTCCCTGTTTAAGTCCAATCGATATGTCAAAAAAATCGGAGATCTGCATATTGTGTTTGACGCAAGCTTTCACATTTGAATAGATTGCCTTAAGCATGGAGATCATTTTACAACTAACACCTGAATCAAGTAACTTGTGCCAAAGTGCATTACGATTAACGGTATCGAAAGCCCGCTCAAAATCAATGAAAACACACCAAAGTTTAAGGTTTTTGTTCAATACTTTTTGTATAGTTGAATGTAAAATAAATATAGCATCGGTAGTTGAACGACCATCCCGAAAACCAAATTGAACATCATTTAAAATTGATTCATTCTCGCTCCACTTATTCATCGTATTCCTAAGGGCTAATGAAAATATTTTTGACAGTGTATTTACAATGGTAATAGGTCTGTAGTTAGACGGTTCAGAAGGGTCACCCTTTTTATAAATAGGAGTGATTGACCCTTTAGCCCATGAATCTGGATAATTCCCGGAATCAAAAATGTTATTAAAAAGGGTAAGTAAATAAGGTGAAATAAAATCAATGGAATCAATAAAAAAAATCTGGTACAATATTTTCTATATCGGCACTTTTGCCTCTTTTAAGTGACAAAATAGTTCTTTTAATTTCCTCGATAGTAAAGGGGCAGTCTAACTCATCAATACACAATGGGTCATCACGTGGTTCGGATACATTGATATGGTGTTCTTCGTGGGTGGAATCAAATTCGCACGTGTTAGACGCACGAAATTGTTCAACAAAGTCGGTCAAAGCTACGTCATTTGACACATGATTCTTTTTATTGAATTTTTTAATATAAGACCAGAATTGACGAGTGGAATTTTTACTTAGAGATGAAAGTTTACATTTCTCCTTGAAAAAGAATTTACTTTTTGCCAACCTCTTTGTTTTACAATAATGCGTTCGAGATTGCAAAAAGGCAAGTTTGTTCGTTTCGCTGTTTTCTCGTGCAAAGTGCCGCTTTGCCTTAAAGAAAAGGCGTTTGGCCTCCTTACAATTGTTATCAAACCAAGCGCTATTGTTTGTATAAGTTTTCTTATTTGAGGTACGAATAGTAACATTTCTCCCGAAAGAACGAAAGGAAATATCATAAATAAGGCTTGTTAACTTTGAAACATATTCGTTTGTAGTTAATGTACCTGACCTCAAGTCGACGGATAAATCGTCAAAGTTTTTTGTATTATTATGCAATGTTTCATTAAAATGGGTCAAATCGGAGCTGTCCCATTTGATTTTATCAAATGAAATAGATTTTTCACTGTTCATAAAAGGTTTTAAACAATTAACAGAAAATGACAAAGGACAGTGATCGGAGAATTCCGTCAAATCTAGTACTGACATATCTTTTACTAAAGGTATACAATCACGATCAACTATCAAATAATCTACTGTACTTGAAATTGGTTTGCTGTTGTAATGAGAATGATACGTGCATTTACCTTCCTCTAAACGGCCGTTCAAAATACAGCATTCATTCTCCTTACATATGTCTAAAAGCCTGAGTCCGTATGAATTAACAGAAGTATCATGATTCTTACGTACAGGTAAAGTATTACTGTTTATATAGCCGCACGGGAGATCAATATAACGGTCAAGATTCAGGTCTTTGATATAGTCACACTGGTTTCCCGTGCGTGCATTAAAATCACCAAGTAAAAACACGTGGCCGTATTCAGAATAAACCCTTACTTCATTTGATAGGTATTCGTAGAAATCAAACTGAAAAAGTTCTGAGTTTATATTGTTATATAAAGTAGAATCCTCTGGAGGGATATAACATATACAGAAGTAAACATCCTTTGCAGAATCGAGAAAACCTTGCGAGAATCTAATCCAAATTAAACCTTTGAAATCTACTTTTGCTATGGATAAATATTGACTGTATTCTTGTTTGTAATAAACAAGAATACCGCCGCTATTTCTCTTAGCTCTAGTATTGTATTTTGGGCGCGGGCAATTAATACATGTATACCCTTGTAATGAGGTCGGACTTGTTTTAGAAGTCCAAGACTCTGTGAAGATAATAACATCATATTTAGTGATAAAAGAAAGAAAATCTGGATCGTTCAATTTTGAGGTGATACCCTGAACATTCCATAAAAGACAGGTTAACTGTTCTGGGTATAAACCCTATGCCCTCTCATCGTATTTTGAAATAGTATCAACAGTGTAAGATTTCCCATTAATAATCAATTTATCAAATGACATGATTGGGTTTTTGCCTGTCTGTCTTGCTCTCTCGTAGTAGGGCCTAAGTATGTTTCGTTTGTCCCGGACAGCCTGTGGGTACTGGTCACTTAGACGAAATGGAGAGTTTCTGAGTTTATCGTAGGAGTCCTTTTTGACCAACACTTTTTCTTGATAAAAGCGGAACTTTACTACAATGGGTCGCGCTTTATCCTGGTTGTAACGGCCTATTCTGTGGGCACGCTCAATTTTGATGTCCTTGGCATTGGGGATGGAAAGATTCGATTCGCAGAAGTTGTGGATCTTGGTGATGCAGTTTTCACTTCGTCTGTCGTCGGGCGTTGTACATTCATCGATACCGAAGAAAAGTAAGTTGTCGCGCATTGAACGTGCTTGTAGATCAACAACCATGTCTGATAAGGCTGCATTCTCACGCTTCAGCGATTCGAAGGAATTCGACAAATCCGATACTTGGGTGTTGTAGTGTTTGAGAGTACTGTCGATTGAGGTCTGTTTCTTCATAAGTTCATCACATACTTGTGAGTCATGCATTCGACTTCTTTCGAGATCACCGAGTTTTGTCGCATTTTCGGATGCCGTGTGCTCAAGGGATGTAACTCTTTTGTCGATAGCGGTTACTTTCTATGCCACGGACGATAGTTGTTTACCGATGCTTTCGAGCTTCTCCAGCCAATGAAGACCAAAACTCACAGGATGTTTGGATTGATAAGGTGTCAGGACATATTTATCTCTCAATGTGACTTACGTGTGATACTTTGTCGTTATGATATTCAAAGAAGTGAACATGTTGTCTTTTCTATTAGAATAGTTTGACACTTCAAGAAGTATATGATAATCAGTATTCACCAAAACGGTATTAACTCTATGTTTTCAACAAAAAAACGTTTTAACATCAATTTCAAGTTTTGTCAAATTGATATTTAAATTCCAAAATCATAAAAGATAAATTCAAATATGTTTATTTAAGGTTGTTAGTAAAATAAACTATGACGATTTTTTTGTTTTAGCTGTTAATTATTAAACCTGTCCGAAAATTAAATGCTCAATATGTCAAGGCTACTTACACGAGAGAAAACGAACATAAATGTAAAGTGAATATGAAGAACAATTCTTAAGTTCTTAACAGTTGATCTAAAAAGACGACATCGGAATCAATTTCGAAATCATAGACCTCTTACTGGGGTGGAGTTACTGGAAAGTTGCCGGATGATTTTAACAAATACTCTTGAATGTGCCAGTGTTTAGTTTTGAAATTTGGATGTGTGGTGAAAATGTGAGTTAAAGGATAACCTTCGTATCACAAGTAAGTTGATGTGTAGTGAAAATGTGAGTTAAAGGATAACCTTCGTATCACAAGTAAGTTGGGTTATAATACGGTTTGTTTGTTCGCAATTTATGATCTTCTCCCGTTTCATTTCATGTATTGATAAGACAATGCAGGGTGAATTTGACAGTTAATAGTTATACGATGTACGGTGTTAAGACAATTCGATTATTCAGACCTGTGTCTTTGTTTACTACTCAATTAAAACCTTAATGCTTATACACAATCATTGACGAAAAAGTACTCTTGTTTTTTTTTCAACAAATATTAATAAACTAGCTGTTTCAACAAATATCGTCAAAATTTCAAGCCGATTCTTACATATGAAAACATTTACAAAACCTTTCAAATTTACGCGTTACGTCACTTACTTTTTTTTTCAAAAGAATATTCTTATAATATGAAACATATTCAATAAAGAAAATGCACTGTCAATCCAAACATTGACTTAAGGATTGCTATTTCGAGGAAAATCGTCCCAATTTCAAGCCGTTCCTTTCATATGAACGCATTGACATATCCTTGTAAATTCACGCGTTAAGTCACTAATTTATTTTTTCAAATGGATCTTCTTATAATATGAAAACTATCCAGTATAGAAAATTCACTGTCAATCCAAACAATGACTTAAGAATCATTTAATTCAAGGAAAATCGTCCAAATTTCAAGCAAATCCTTTCATATGAACAGGTATACGCAATGACAAATCCATGAAAATTCACGGGTTAAATTATTAATTTATCTTTTTTCAAATTGATATTCTCATAAATTGAATCATATTCAATAAAGAAAATGCGCTGTCAATCCAAACTATGACTTTAGGATCGTTTATTTGAAGAAAAACACCAATTCTAACCAGCGATCGCTCTTCACGCCCTTTACATGGCGCATTCAGTGGATCACGAGTGACGTCACAGCAAACGGAAGTAAGTCATACGAACTTTTATTAATCGGTGCGCTATGACGGTGATTTATGACGTAATGCGTCATGCTAAAATGTTGCAAATAATTTCAATGTGATTCTTTTACTTCATATTTTAATTTATGAAATAAACCCAACCTGTACATATGACCTTTAAGCAGTATTGACGAAGAAAAATCACAGCACAATAGTGCCATATGTTGACGGAGTCGCACAGCGTGTCGGAGAAAATGGCGGATAGCAACCGAAGTGTTCGCTGATTGGTCAGTTCCAGCTGTCAATCAAAGTCTGTCGTAAGGTCAATTGCAGTCTTACTCTTCCCCGCCGGATTCAAATACTATACCAGTAGCCTATGCATTAAACATTAAAAGAATTGTACCGATTCGAACAACTGGGAGGAGAACGCTGGTCGTTACCACCCCATGTCCCACGCAACTCACCGAAAATAGATGGCAAAAATATCCCTCTGACTTAAAAAGTGAAATGGATGTTAATCGAAGAAGAACGGAGACCCTCGGTATCTTCCGCCCAAAATCGGATGTGGGTTACAGTGATTTCTCCCATATTAAATGAGTCCGACCCATCTCGAATGCAGCCTTATGATGGACACCGCGAAATGGGTCCCACCCGCTCGCAGATCTGAGGAGACAAAAGCAATGTCGGTATGGGTTGCGGGAAAACGGAACAGCATGCACAAAAGAACTCCGAATTCCCCAAAGGCTCCGGCGTTCATTGCATCATATTGATACGAAGGTTAGGAATCGCCAAATCCAACGGGTTAAGCAAAAATCGATAGTGATATCGACCCGCGTAGCTCCCAAACAAACATAATGACCGGTCGTCTAAAAATTAAAGTTATCTGCCGTCTGGCCGCGCGTAAATTGCTGGGCCCGTTAAGCGGGCGAGAAGTGTATATCCTCCGCTTTGTTGTAAAAAAATATGAAGGGTCGGACTGGACTAAGTGTTGGAACGGTAACAACGATTCTCATTTCATTCCGTTTTGCAGTTCTAGGTCGGCACCTTTTCTGGATGAAATCGACTTGAGATGGGGACAACTAGCGAATGACATACTTGATGGACTGTACGAGTTTTTTCCTGTTTTACACTTAAACCAGTGAAATTGGTCGTCTGCTCATACAGTCCAGCAAGCCTGGGTTGGAAGTGGGTCGGGCTCGGGACCGGACAACTCTTAAAGATGTCCGATCCCGAGCCACACTCACATCCGATGTATGCAAAATAAGTATCAGCTTATGATTTCTTGGTCCCGCGTGAACGCCACAGAGCAGCAGAAAATGCTCTGTCGCGTTTGTTTCCATACAGTGAACACATATAAAACTACATTGTAGGATGTGTTCACCGATGTTCCCCGATAGAAGATTATATCACAGCCTCAGACGCGTCACACACTTATCCAACCGGGAACGGCATGGACAATTCTGTGGCGGCCGGAGGCTGAGCTTGTCCGCTAAATACGGATACGCATTTCTATTGTAGATACATTGCCTATTCCGTTTTGCTTGGGGGAATTTGGTCACGAACAGGGCCCTCTAACGCATCTTTCGCTACTCTGTCTTCCATCTCATTACCTACTAAGCCGTCATGTGCTGGACACCACACCAGAGAGATGTTACTTCCATTGATGACACTGATTATAAAGGGAAATGATGTTTTCTAAGAGATCAGAGTATTGCTCATTAGGACAAAATGTCAGTGTACTGAGAGTAATTCAACAATTTTACCCGCTTACCATATGGGGTAATGGTAAATACGAAACTATTCGACCATGAAGTAAAATCTAAGGCCGCAAAAGGAATGTGTGCCTTGCACGGGTAGTTGTTGCAATTTCGCAACTCGCTCGCCACGTAATTATCCGATTACACGTGCTCAATACCGAGGTTAAATGAACTCGCGATTTTTCCATTACGAAAATAGAGGCCTTTTGTGCGCAATGTACACATCTCGCGTAATGGATAAATATGAAAGGCGGGTACATTTGTAATTTGTTTTGCTCATTAGGACAAATTGTCAGTGTATAACGAACCTGCAGTAAGAAGAAACAATCCACGAATGCTCCTTCTTGAAAATTATGATAAAAAGACAGCCAAACAATGAACTTTAAATTGAGGCTTTTTAAAAATTGGTTGATCTCTTCGTTTATCCAAACCATTATTTCGGTAAGTAAATTCGAAAAAAAGAACAACATTCAGTTGCAAGCTTTGATCTACTTTGCTTTTCATCGCATTTATTTTACTTAGAATTTGGGATTACCGTATGAGGCAAGAGGTTAATATGAAACGATTCAACCATGAAGTAATCTGGAAGGCCACAAAGCGATTGAGTGTCGTTCAAGGATAAGTGTTGCAACACGCTCGCCATATAATTAGCGGATTACCCGTACTGAATGGCGTGGTTACATGAACTCACGATATTTCACGATATTTCTGTTGGCCAAAATTGAGACTTTTGTGTGCAGTAATTATATATTATGTAATTTCACCTTATAAAAGCCGGGTGTTTTGGAGATATACGCCAAACGACTATAGACACAGCCAGGGAAGGAGGTATGTTTGAAAATACGTCTCTTAATTTGGATTTCTACAACGAATAGGTAATTCGTTATTCTGTCTGGTTTACATTTCCCCCAATGTCATTCTGTAAGTTGTGTATACTTTTACCAAACGCCAATTTTCTACTGTCTACTGATGTAGTAGAAAACATTGTGGGGAAAGGTGAAATTGCTCGTTGTGAGCAATTTCTCCTTTTCCCACAGTGTTTTTTCCAGCGTCGTCTGCAACAGAGCCGTAAATTTGTTGTAAATGTTTTGTAATGGGTTAATATAATATTTCAAGATACTTTCGTAATCCTCAGTCGTATTTACCAATACATTCTGTAAGTTGTGTGTACTTTGTTTAACGTTATTTGGCTCGAGTCTTCAACATTGCTGTTTATTACAGATCGCTCGTATGGTCGAAGTAGGTCGGACCTAGATGAATGGTGACATCCAATTGCATACAATGACGACCGACCTAAGATATGTTTCGATTCTTTCCATATTTCTATATTCATATTTTTTTTCATATAGATTAGTAGCTTACTTACCAGCAAATCAAACAAAGTATATGACGTTCGCATTTCTATATCTTTATATTTCAGCAGCGATAGGCCTACATGTGCCGTGATTTGGAGCCCACCGTAGATAAGTTAAGTATTTTTTTGATTGTCGATTTGCAACGTTATGTATAGGTTTATTGTATATATTGTAATATATTGTATTGTATATAGTTTGTAGCGTGATTGTATAGTTGTTTACATTGTATTTCTTTATCTTCTCCTTTCTTTTCTACTCTCCACTTGTTTTTTTTTTTACATTTAACACTGTCTTGTTTTATAACTTCTGTATGTTGTGCCCTGTCTAATAGTACACAAAGTCATTTTTAAATATACCAATCGGCCCTTCTAAACACGCTGCATCTTTTTTTTTAAATCGCACCCTTCCTATATATACTACCCCTTTTAAAAATGAACACAACTTAAAATAATATTACACGCATTGTCATTCTTAAAAGTACACCCACACTCCGTCCCTTTTAAACTTGTGATAAGATTTGTCTGAAATATAGGTAGTCCCCTTTAAAACGCTGCCAACAGAATAGTACACCGCCCCTTTTAAATTTGTGATAAGAGTACTATTTGTTGGTAAGCTTAGAGTTTAAGGTATATGTTCATAGATTTTTAACTCAAATCAATTTGCTTTCTCCTTTTGGCAGCCACCTGACCACGATTTAACTTCACACACTTATAGATATAGATTGTCCCTTTTAAAACGCTTACCATAAAATAGTACACCGCCCCTTTTAAAACTGTGATAAGAGTACTATTTGTTGGTAAGCCTAGAGTTTATGGTATCTGTTCATAGATGTTTTATTCTCATCAATTAACTTTCTCCTTTCAGCAGCCACACGATCATGATTTAACTACAGACATTTTGAATATATTTCAGAGGAACCCTTCCTGTGCAGAGATTTCAACACTTCAGCCATTTTGAATATATTTTCGCCATCTTTAGCAGTATGATCTACCAGATATCTTTTTGTTTCAGAGCACCCTTTCTTTGCAAAGATTTCGACGCTTCATGAACAATTGCACCCAGTGCATCTACGGATGACCGATGGTATGTGAACATAGTTTTGTTATGAATTCGTATGACGTTGATACTGTTTAATCAAGTACCCAATGCCACCTTTTCTACCCCCTACTTATATATTAGAAAACATTGTCGGAAAAGGTGAAATTACTCGTTATGAGCAATTACTCATTTTTCAACAGTGTTTTCCAGAGTCATCTGTAACAAAATAGTAAAATATTGTTATTGTTTTGTAATTTGTTAATATATCATTTCAATATATTTTTGTAATTAAAAGTAATATCTACCAATACATGGATTATTCTAAGCATCTCTTTTAATTCAGATAATCCTGTCTGTGCAGAGATTTCAACGCTTCATGAACAATTGCAACCCAGTGCATCTACGGATGACCGATGGTATGTGAACATAGAACTTGTTGACTCATTACCAAGCGCCAAATTGTCTACTGTCTACTGATATAGTAGAAAACATTGTGGTGAAATGTGAAATTGTTCGTTATACGCAATTTCTCTTCTTCCAACAGTGTTTTCCACTGTCGTCTGCAACAAAGTGGTACAATGTTGTTATTGTTTAGTAATGGGTTATCCTCAGCCGTATCTACCAATACATTCTGTTAGTTGTGTATACTTTGTTTAACGTTATTTGGTTCGAGTCCTCAGCATTGCTGTTTAATACAGATCGCTCGTATGGTCGAAGTAGGTCGGAGCCATTTTGAATATATTTCAGAGGAACCCTTCCTGTGCAGAGATTTCAACACTTCAGCCATTTTGAATATACTTTCGACATCTTTAGCAGTATGATCTACCAGATATCTTTTTGTTTCAGAGCACCCTTTCTTTGCAGAGATTTCAACGCTTCATGAACAACTGCAACCCACTGCATCTACGGATGACCGATGGTATGTGATTTGATACTAATTCGTATGACGTTGATGCTGTTTAACCAAGTACCCAATGCCACTTTTTCTAACCTCTACTTATATATTAGAAAACATTGTGGGGAAAGGTGAAATTGCTCGTTATGAGCAATTACTCATTTTTCAACAGTGTTTTCCAGAGTTGTCTGTATGAAAGTGGTAAAATATTGTTATTGTTTTGTAATTTGTTAATATATCATTTCAATATACTTTCGTAATCAAAAGTAATATCTACCAATACATGGATTATGCTAAGCATCTCTTTTTGTTTCAGATAATCCTGTCTGTGCAGAGATTTCAACGCTTCATGAACAATTGCAACCCAGTGCATCTACGGATGACTGATGGTATGTGAACATAGAACTTGTTGACTCATTACCAAGCGCCAAATTGTCTACTGACTACTGATATAATAGAAAACATTGTGGTGAAATGTGAATTTTTTCGTTATAAGCAATTTCTCCTCTTCCAACAGTGTTTTCAAGAGTCGTCTGCAACAAAGCGGTACAATGTTGTTATCGTTTAGTAATGGGTTATCCTCAGCCGTATCTACCAATACATTCTGTAAGTTGTGTATACTTTGTTTAACCTTATTTGGTTCGAGTCTTCAGCATTGCTGTTTATTACAGATCGCTCGTATGGTCGAAGTAGGTCGGACCTAGATGAATGGTGAAATCCAATTGCATACAATGACGACCGACCTAAGATATGTTTCGATTCTTTCATTATTTCTATATTCATATTTCTTTCCATATAGATTAGTAGCTTACTTACCAGCAAATCAAACAAAGTATATGACGTTCGCATTTCTTTATCTTTATATTTCAGCAGCGATAGGCCTACATGTGCCGTGATTTGGAGCCCACCGTAGATAAGTTAAGTATTTTTTTTTCATTGTCGATTTGCAACGTTATGTATAGGTTTATTGTATATATTGTAATATATTGTATTGTATATAGTTTGTAGCGTGATTGTATAGTTGTTTACATTGTAGTTCTTTATCTTCTCCTTTCTTTTCTACTCTCCACTTGTATTCTTTTTACATTTAACACTGTCTTGTTTTATAACTTCTGTATGTTGTGCCCTGTCTAATAGTACACAAAGTCATTTTTAAATATACCAATCGGCCCTTCTAAACACGCTGCATCTTTTTTTTTAAATCGCACCCTTCCTATATATACTACCCCTTTTAAAAATGAACACAACTTAAAATAACATTACACGCATTGTCATTCTTAAAAGTACACCCACACTCCGTCCCTTTTAAACTTGTGATAAGATTTGTCTGAAATATAGGTAGTCCCCTTTAAAACGCTTTCAACAGAATAGTACACCGCCCCTTTTAAATTTGTGATAAGAGTACTATTTGTTGGTAAGCTTAGAGTTTAAGGTATATGTTCATAGATTTTTAACTCAAATCAATTTACTTTCTCCTTTGAGCAGCCACCTGACCACGATTTAACTTCACACACTTATAGATATAGATTGTCCCTTTTAAAACGCTTACCATAAAATAGTACACCGCCCCTTTTAAAACTGTGATAAGAGTACTATTTGTTGGTAAGCTTAGAATTTATGGTATCTGTTCATAGATGTTTTATTCTCATCAATTAACTTTCTCCTTTCAGCAGCCACACGATCATGATTTAACTACAGACATTTTGAATATATTTCAGAGGAACCCTTCCTGTGCAGAGATTTCAACACTTCAGCCATTTTGAATATATTTTCGCCATCTTTAGCAGTATGATCTACCAGATATCTTTTTGTTTCAGAGCACCCTTTCTTTGCAAAGATTTCGACGCTTCATGAACAATTGCACCCAGTGCATCTACGGATGACCGATGGTATGTGAACATAGTTTTGTTATGAATTCGTATGACGTTGATACTGTTTAATCAAGTACCCAATGCCACCTTTTCTACCCTCTACTTATATATTAGAAAACATTGTGGGAAAAGGTGAAATTACTCGTTATGAGCAATTACTCATTTTTCAACAGTGTTTTCCAGAGTCATCTGTAACAAAATAGTAAAATATTGTTATTGTTTTGTAATTTGTTAATATATCATTTCAATATATTTTCGTAATTAAAAGTAATATCTACCAATACATGGATTATTCTAAGCATCTCTTTTAATTCAGATAATCCTGTCTGTGCAGAGATTTCAACGCTTCATGAACAATTGCAACCCAGTGCATCTACGGATGACCGATGGTATGTGAACATAGAACTTGTTGACTCATTACCAAGCGCCAAATTGTCTACTGTCTACTGATATAGTAGAAAACATTGTGGTGAAATGTGAAATTGTTCGTTATACGCAATTTCTCTTCTTCCAACAGTGTTTTCCACTGTCGTCTGCAACAAAGTGGTACAATGTTGTTATTGTTTAGTAATGGGTTATCCTCAGCCGTATCTA
This sequence comes from Cerastoderma edule, assembly GCA_947846245.1. Classification (NCBI taxonomy): domain Eukaryota; kingdom Metazoa; phylum Mollusca; class Bivalvia; order Cardiida; family Cardiidae; genus Cerastoderma; species Cerastoderma edule. The sequence goes on along the minus strand of OX401405.1, from coordinate 38,651,625 downwards.
CCAATACATTCTGTAAGTTGTGTATACTTTGTTTAACGTTATTTGGTTCGAGTCTTCAGCATTGCTGTTTATTACAGATCGCTCGTATGGTCGAAGTAGGTCGGAGCCATTTTGAATATATTTCAGAGGAACCCTTCCTGTGCAGAGATTTCAACACTTCAGCCATTTTGAATATATTTTCGCCATCTTTAGCAGTATGATCTACCAGATTTCTTTTTGTTTCAGAGCACCCTTTCTTTGCAGAGATTTCAACGCTTCATGAACAATTGCAACCCAGTGCATCTACGGATGACCGATGGTATGTGATTTGATACTAATTCGTATGACGTTGATGCTGTTTAACCAAGTACCCAATGCCACTTTTTCTACCCTCTACTTATATATTAGAAAACATTGTGGGAAAAGGTGAAATTGCTTGTTATGAGCAATTACTCATTTTTCAACAGTGTTTTCCAGAGTTGTATGTATGAAAGTGGTAAAATATTGTGATTGTTTTGTAATTTGTTAATATATCATTTCAATATACTTTCGTAATCAAAAGTAATATCTACCAATACATGGATCATGCTAAGCATCTCTTTTGTTTCAGATAATCCTGTCTGTGCAGAGATTTCAACGCTTCATGAACAATTGCAACCCAGTGCATCTACGGATGACTGATGGTATGTGAACATAGAACTTGTTGACTCATTACCAAGCGCCAACTTGTCTACTGTCTACTGATATAGTAGAAAACATTGTGGTGAAATGTGAAATTTTTCGTTATAAGCAATTTCTCCTCTTCCAACAGTGTTTTCCACTGTCGTCTGCAACAAAGTGGTACACTGTTGTTATTGTTTAGTAATGGGTTATCCTCAGCCGTATCTACCAATACATTCTGTAAGTTGTGTATACTTTGTTTAACGTTATTTGGTTCGAGTCCTCAGCATTGCTGTTTAATACAGATCGCTCGTATGGTCGAAGTAGGTCGGAGCCATTTTGAATATATTTCAGAGGAACCCTTCCTGTGCAGAGATTTCAACACTTCAGCCATTTTGAATATATTTTCGCCATCTTTAGCAGTATGATCTACCAGATATCTTTTTGTTTCAGAGCACCCTTTCTTTGCAGAGATTTCAACGCTTCATGAACAATTGCAACCCAGTGCATCTACGGATGACCGATGGTATGTGATTTTGATACTAATTCGTATGACGTTGATGCTGTTTAACCAAGTACCCAATGCCACTTTTTCTACCCTCTACTTATATATTAGAAAACATTGTGGGAAAAGGTGAAATTGCTCGTTATGAGCAATTACTCATTTTTCAACAGTGTTTTCCAGAGTTGTATGTATGAAAGTGGTAAAATATTGTGATTGTTTTGTAATTTGTTAATATATCATTTCAATATACTTTCGTAATCAAAAGTAATATCTACCAATACATGGATCATGCTAAGCATCTCTTTTGTTTCAGATAATCCTGTCTGTGCAGAGATTTCAACGCTTCATGAACAATTGCAACCCAGTGCATCTACGGATGACTGATGGTATGTGAACATAGAACTTGTTGACTCATTACCAAGCGCCAAATTGTCTACTGACTACTGATATAGTAGAAAACATTGTGGTGAAATGTGAAATTTTTCGTTATAAGCAATTTCTCCTCTTCCAACAGTGTTTTCAAGAGTCGTCTGCAACAAAGCGGTACAATGTTGTTATCGTTTAGTAATGGGTTATCCTCAGCCGTATCTACCAATACATTCTGTAAGTTGTGTATACTTTGTTTAACCTTATTTGGTTCGAGTCTTCAGCATTGCTGTTTATTACAGATCGCTCGTATGGTCGAAGTAGGTCGGACCTAGATGAATGGTGACATCCAATTGCATACAATGACGACCGACCTAAGATATGTTTCGATTCTTTCATTATTTCTATATTCATATTTCTTTCCATATAGATTAGTAGCTTACTTACCAGCAAATCAAACAAAGTATATGACGTTCGCATTTGTTTATCTTTATATTTCAGCAGCGATAGGCCTACATGTGCCGTGATTTGGAGCCCACCGTAGATAAGTTAAGTATTTTTTTTTGATTGTCGATTTGCAACGTTATGTATAGGTTTATTGTATATATTGTAATATATTGTATTGTATATAGTTTGTAGCGTGATTGTATAGTTGTTTACATTGTATTTCTTTATCTTCTCCTTTCTTTTCTACTCTCCACTTGTATTCTTTGTACATTTAACACTGTCTTGTTTTATAACTTCTGTATGTTGTGCCCTGTCTAATAGTACACAAAGTCATTTTTTAATATACCAATCGGCCCTTCTAAACACGCTGCATCTTTTTTTTTTAAATCGCACCCTTCCTATATATACTACCCCTTTTAAAAATGAACACAACTTAAAATAACATTACACGCATTGTCATTCTTAAAAGTACACCCACACTCCGTCCCTTTTAAACTTGTGATAAGATTTGTCTGAAATATAGGTAGTCCCTTTAAAACGCTTACAACAGAATAGTACACCGCCCCTTTTAAATTTGTGATAAGAGTACTATTTGTTGGTAAGCTTAGAGTTTAAGGTATACGTTCATAGATTTTTAACTCAAATCAATTTGCTTTCTCCTTTGAGCAGCCACCTGACCACGATTTAACTTCACACACTTATAGATATAGATTGTCCCTTTTAAAACGCTTACCATAAAATAATACACCGCCCCTTTTAAAACTGTGATAAGAGTACTATTTGTTGGTAAGCTTAGAATTTATGGTATCTGTTCATAGATGTTTTATTCTCATCAATTAACTTTCTCCTTTCAGCAGCCACACGATCATGATTTAACTACAGACATTTTGAATATATTTCAGAGGAACCCTTCCTGTGCAGAGATTTCAACACTTCAGCCATTTTGAATATATTTTCGCCATCTTTAGCAGTATGATCTACCAGATATCTTTTTGTTTCAGAGCACCCTTTCTTTGCAAAGATTTCGACGCTTCATGAACAATTGCACCCAGTGCATCTACAGATGACCGATGGTATGTGAACATAGTTTTGTTATGAATTCGTATGACGTTGATACTGTTTAATCAAGTACCCAATGCCACCTTTTCTACCCTCTACTTATATATTAGAAAACATTGTCGGAAAAGGTGAAATTACTCGTTATGAGCAATTACTCATTTTTCAACAGTGTTTTCCAGAGTCATCTGTAACAAAATAGTAAAATATTGTTATTGTTTTGTAATTTGTTAATATATCATTTCAATATATTTTCGTAATTAAAAGTAATATCTACCAATACATGGATTATTCTAAGCATCTCTTTTAATTCAGATAATCCTGTCTGTGCAGAGATTTCAACGCTTCATGAACAATTGCAAACCAGTGCATCTACGGATGACCGATGGTATGTGAACATAGAACTTGTTGACTCATTACCAAGCGTCAAATTGTCTACTGTCTACTGATATAGTAGAAAACATTGTGGTGAAATGTGAAATTGTTCGTTATACGCAATTTCTCTTCTTCCAACAGTGTTTTCCACTGTCGTCTGCAACAAAGTGGTACAATGTTGTTATTGTTTAGTAATGGGTTATCCTCAGCCGTATCTACCAATACATTCTGTAAGTTGTGTATACTTTGTTTAACGTTATTTGGTTCGAGTCCTCAGCATTGCTGTTTATTACAGATCGCTCGTATGGTCGAAGTAGGTCGGAGCCATTTTGAATATATTTCAGAGGAACCCTTCCTGTGCAGAGATTTCAACACTTCAGCCATTTTGAATATATTTTCGCCATCTTTAGCAGCATGATCTACCAGATATCTTTTTGTTTCAGAGCACCCTTTCTTTGCAGAGATTTCAACGCTTCATGAACAATTGCAACCCAATGCATCTACGGATGACCGATGGTATGTGATTTGATACTAATTCGTATGACGTTGATGCTGTTTAACCAAGTACCCAATGCCACTTTTTCTACCCTCTACTTATATATTAGAAAACATTGTGGGAAAAGGTGAAATTGCTCGTTATGAGCAATTACTCATTTTTCAACAGTGTTTTCCAGAGTTGTCTGTATGAAAGTGGTAAAATATTGTTATTGTTTTGTAATTTGTTAATATATCATTTCAATATACTTTCGTAATCAAAAGTAATATCTACCAATACATGGATTATGCTAAGCATCTCTTTTTGTTTCAGATAATCCTGTCTGTGCAGAGATTTCAACGCTTCATGAACAATTGCAACCCAGTGCATCTACGGATGACTGATGGTATGTGAACATAGAACTTGTTGACTCATTACCAAGCGCCAAATTGTCTACTGACTACTGATATAGTAGAAAACATTGTGGTGAAATGTGAAATCTTTCGTTAAAAGCAATTTCTCCTCTTCCAACAGTGTTTTCAAGAGTCGTCTGCAACAAAGCGGTACAATGTTGTTATCGTTTAGTAATGGGTTATCCTCAGCCGTATCTACCAATACATTCTGTAAGTTGTGTATACTTTGTTTAACCTTATTTGGTTCGAGTCTTCAGCATTGCTGTTTATTACAGATCGCTCGTATGGTCGAAGTAGGTCGGACCTAGATGAATGGTGAAATCCAATTGCATACAATGACGACCGACCTAAGATATGTTTCGATTCTTTCATTATTTCTATATTCATATTTCTTTCCATATAGATTAGTAGCTTACTTACCAGCAAATCAAACAAAGTATATGACGTTCGCATTTGTTTATCTTTATATTTCAGCAGCGATAGGCCTACATGTGCTGTGATTTGGAGCCCACCGTAGATAAGTTAAGTATTTTTTTTTATTGTCGATTTGCAACGTTATGTATAGGTTTATTGTATATATTGTAATATATTGTATTGTATATAGTTTGTAGCGTGATTGTATAGTTGTTTACATTGTATTTCTTTATCTTCTCCTTTCTTTTCTACTCTCCACTTGTATTCTTTTTACATTTAACACTGTCTTGTTTTATAACTTCTGTATGTTGTGCCCTGTCTAATAGTACACAAAGTCATTTTTAAATATACCAATCGGCCCTTCTAAACACGCTGCATCTTTTTTTTTAAATCGCACCCTTCCTATATATACTACCCCTTTTAAAAATGAACACAACTTAAAATAATATTACACGCATTGTCATTCTTAAAAGTACACCCACACTCCGTCCCTTTTAAACTTGTGATAAGATTTGTCTGAAATATAGGTAGTCCCCTTTAAAACGCTTTCAACAGAATGGTACACCGCCCCTTCTAAATTTGTGATAAGAGTACTATTTGTTGGTAAGCTTAGAGTTTAAGGTATATGTTCATAGATTTTTAACTCAAATCAATTTGCTTTCTCCTTTCAGCAGCCACCTGACCACGATTTAACTTCACACACTTATAGATATAGATTGTCCCTTTTAAAACGCTTACCATAAAATAGTACACCGCCCCTTTTAAAACTGTGATAAGAGTACTATTTGTTGGTAAGCCTAGAGTTTATGGTATATGTTCATAGATGTTTTACTCTTATCAATGTGTTTCTCCTTTCAGCAGCCACACGATCATGATTTAACTACAGCCATTTTGAATTTATTTCAGAGGAACCCTTCCTGTGCAGAGATTTCAACACTTCAGCCATTTTGAATATATTTTCACCATCTTTAGCAGTATGATCTACCAGATATCTTTATTTGTTTCAGAGCACCCTTTCTTTGCAGAGATTTCGACGCTTCATGAACAATTGCACCCAGTGCATCTACGGATGACCGATGGTATGTGAACATAGTTTTGTTATGAATTCGTATGACGTTGATACTGTTTAATCAAGTACCCAATGCCACTTTCTCTACACTCTACTTATATATTAGAAAACATTGTGGGAAAAGGTGAAATTGCTCGTTATGAGCAATGACTCATTTTTCAACAGTGTTTTCCAGAGTCATCTGTAACAAAATCGTAAAATATTGTTATTGTTTTGTAATTTGTTAATATATCATTTCAATATACGACCAATACATGGATTATGCTTAGCATCTCTTTTTGTTTCAGATTATCCTGTCTGTGCAGAGATTTCAACGCTTCATGAACAATTGCAACCCAGTGCATCTACTGAATGGCGAAGACTGAATGGCGAAGTCGAAACGGTGGTACCAGCAACGCACGGACTGATGAGCTAAATATACAATTGCTCTATGGTGAGTATAACTTGACTTTTCGTGAAATCATTGTTTTGCCAGACCTGTTATCTTTTACCAATATACTTAAAAGCGTCTGTGTAATACTTTAAATGTCACACCACTTTTACAGGGACTAGCATCGGTACAGTTAACATATATTAAGATGATTTAAAGAAATGCCTTTTTGGCCAAATAAATATTAAATTGGATATCTATTATCTGTTTTGTTTATTTTCAGAAAAATGAATCGCCTTGGCAAAAGATCAAGCTACACCTCGGAAACCATACTCATGAACAGACATGCAGCGTTCGACTCAAATCCAGCGGTTGTGTTAGACTGGAAACCACGATATAATAACTGATCGAAGTACCTTCTCCGTGATATTAGTCATCAGACATTTAATAAACACCGCTGTGTGTGTGTGGGTGTGTGGGTGTTTGTGTTAGGTGCGCTTTTGCTTTTACTTTAGATTGAATCGATGGAATAGAATGTAACAAGATTGAATTGATGGAATAGAAGGTAACTTTAAAATACAGTTTAGTAGTTCGTTCGAATACTAAATGCGTTTCCAACGTGTTTATTTGTTGTTCATCAAACGTAATGAGGTCCGACATATCACGCGATCTGACACTGACAAACGGACAGAGGTTTCCCAGACTCTGGGTTTTTCCTCGGCGAGACAGTTCGCATACGTTTTCAACAAATATCATGTTACTTAGTCAATTATTAAAGATGCTGAATATTTTTGATATAGTAATTGCTAAGGTTTCTTTGTTTTAACAGTCTTCAATAGTTGAAGTATTAAAATGTTTGTAAATGTTAATACTCAATCAGTGTGCTACGCATTTAGACGGTCGATCTTAATGATTATTCACTTTAAATGGCATGAATAATGGGCTTTGTATAAGGTGTCCGTCATGATAAAAATCATTCTTTTTATACGTTAAACCTTTATTTAAACATTGTTTTGAACAATTCCATTTTAAGTCTTATTCAGTTACTTTTACAGTTATAACGAATTTGTTGAGTACGCGTTATAAAATATTGTTTTGAACAATTCCATTTTTAAATCTTATTCAGTTACTTTAGTTATAACGAATTTGTTGTGCACACGTTAAAAAATATTGTTTTGAACAATTCCATTTTTATGTCTTATTCAGTTACTTTACAGTTATAACGAATTTGTGTACACATTATAAAATATTGTTTTGAACAATTCCATTTTTAAGTCTTATTCAGTTACTCTTATTGGACATAATTTGATGGAATGTCCCATAAATAAGTGGAACAATTATTAAGTAGGTTTGATCAGCTTGCATCATATCATCTGTTCATTGTGTTTGCATTTACATGGTACAACATCGTTTGAAAATATTAGATTGCAAAATGGATTTTAAATTGTTATCATAAGTTAAGGCAATAATCAAACAGATCTTCATCATCGTATTCTATACTTAAATTGATGTTTTAGCAGAGGATCGACTCTTCTCACTAAAAATGAATCGCAACGTTGTAACCGCGTTGGTATACAGTGTTTTATCTCGGGAAACGGGGTTAATTGTCCGCTAGAGAGTAAACACAAATGAAGGACATACTTTGATATTTCCCCTCCTCAACAATCTTTCCAATGTAGTTTTTACAAACACGACTTTCGACGGCATTGTTAAAATACCCGCAGCAGTTTATCTATGTTTCTCAATGTCAGCTGTTATTATTTAATACCCGGAAGTCTTAAACCGGAAGCTACCGAAAATTTTGTATCTCCGATTAAGAGTATTCAAGAAAAGATAACAACAGTTTCTGAAAAGGCCTATAAATATATGTTCCATTTTCCGTCTCTATGAAAGACATTGATTTATTTATGGCGTTTGTTTCTCTAAGTTACAGAAATATTGTGTAGTTTTTCTCCATATATTGGCTTAAACTTTTGTAATTGTTAGGATCTTCTACAGGATTAAGTACTAGATTGAAATTTCTGCATATGATAAAACGTTCATTAGACAAAGTGTCTATGGTATTAAACATCTCAATGAAAATGTTTGGATTATCATCCGTTAGGTGCATATAAATTAACCAGAAGAAAAATAAAACTTAAGTCTTGATAAATTATGCCAATACTGCACAAACTGGGGGCTGGGAGTAAATACAGAAAAAAAACTGAGATAGTGGTACTTAGAAAAAGGGGTTGTACATTTGAAGAGAAATGGTATTACAACAATGATAAAATAGAAATAACCGACAATTTTGATTATTTAGGAATAACACTCAATTATACTGGTTCATTTGTACTGAACAATCAATATTTAAAAGGTAAAGCTTTAAGGGCGATTTATGTTCTGTACAACAATATTAAACTACACCAAGTATTACCGAACACTTCTTTACAAAACGAAGCAACTATCCTCGCCTCAGCACAGGAAGTCAGCTGCCCAAAGCGGGTAGCTGACCTCGTGTGAAGAGACGAATTAGCTAATCTCAGCAAATTATTCTTCAAAAACTGCTATCACGTCTTAAAAGAACATTTAATTTGATATTGATTTAATTACTCATGCATTGTTCTTGTAACAATTTGAGTAATAAACTGAATAAATGAAATGAATGAATGAATGATACAATTGTTTGATTCATTTGTGGTGTCTATATTGAACTATTCGAGCCCTATATGGGGTTTCTATAAAGCTAAAAATCTTGAGCAAGTTCACCTTAAGTTCTGTAAATGGATCTAAGGGGTGAAAAGCATTGCTTGCATTGCAGAAGTATATGGCGAACTTTGGCGATATCCATTATAAATAAATAGATATGTTCAAATTATCAAACATTGGCTTATGTTATCACAAACGGATGATATTATATTGCAGACCTTATTTAGGAATGCACATGATATATATTTAAAGGGTAATAAAGGTTGGATTTATAATGGTAAACAACTGTTAAATGAGAAGGGCTTCTCCTAAAATTTTTAATACAGTAATGTTGTCGACAGAATAAATGTTTTTATTGGAATTCAAACAAAGGGTAATCGATAATCTTCATCAAAAATGGTATTCTGATGTATCAAGTAACGCTGTTCTAAGCACACTATATATTTTCACAATAAAAGATCTCAATTTGAATACTCAAAACTCGAAGGATATGCATAATTTGGGTAACTATGTATCCTTAGCTTTACAAAGACGTAATAAACTTATCTAATACCACAATAGTAGTATGTTATCTGTTTAGTACTTACCATTTTTCCAAACATTTTCAGTAATAGTTTATTAAGCTGTCGTAAACACATCCATAATATTATGTTTAGCTCTAACAACAAAATGTCCTTTCTTGGACCAGAAAAAATTATAAAAATTCGACGAAAGCCCATCACATCCTAGACTTTTATCAATTTTCATGTGTTTCAATGTATTGGTTATTTCTTCATATGTTAAGGTCCTCTCTACATATAAATTGTGTTCATCTGTTAATTATTCAGATTAGGAAAAATGCAGACTCTTTTTCCTTTAAAGATGCTTTATATTCATTTTTACTTCGTTTTTTTGGCTTTAAATAATACTTTAAAAGAAGCGTTCAGTATGTGCTTTTTTTATGGAGGCTTTTACTATGCTGTTTAATTATCAAATGAATAAAACTCTACTATTGTCACTTTATCATGTAATCCATCATTACTTGCTACACCATCTCCGTTTTTTAATCTCTTGTAATGTATCTTTTAGTAAATGCACCAGAAATTGTAGATGTGTTTCCTCCTTATTTCAAGATATGTTTTGTCCAATTAAACTGTCGTAAACACATCCATAACATTATGTTTTTGCGATTTGTTGCTTGTCAAATGATTACCCAAAACAATTAAATAAATTCATTATTACGTAGTCTGGGTTTTTTTGTTTAATAATCCACACTTGAATCGTATTCTGATCCTGATATTCATGAGCCACAATCTGAGAACCAATGTCTTTTTCGACCATGACCAAGGAAACGATAAAACAAAGAAACGCATGAAGCATTCTTTACTCTACCGACTATATATCACCCAACACAGTATTGAAGGCTGACAAGCAGTGATAACCCTCAAACATTGCTTTGTAAAAGCAGTACTCAACATCTGAGATACCCTGGCAGGCTTTCTCCGTACACTAGTATGATTAAAGGTGATTGTTCACTGAAGAGAAATTCAGAAAGTTAAAATAAATTGTATTGCTTGGTATACAATTATTGAAATAATAATACATACAGGAAGCGTACAGTCATTTTGTTAGTAAACAAATTCCCAAACATCTGTGAACAAGCATCTTTTAGCTTTCTGTACAATTGAAAGCAACGATGTATGTAAAACTTCATTACCAAATGGTCCTAATGAGAAATGTATTGAGTTCAAACTAGCTCAAAAAGCCAAAATCACGATGAATATAGTTCTGTCGATTTTTATTGTGATTATCAAATATCGTCTGCTGCAAAACGTGACGCATCTCTTCCTCGCGTAAGCTTCCAAATATTGTCCAAAATATATCGTGGTCATATACAAAGATGCATGGACATTTATTCGTGTTTAAAAACTTTAATTTGAAGCTCTTTTCCTAAATTACCTGCAATGTATTTGGCACAAGATAAGGAACTACTTGATAATGTGTTGAATAAATACACACGATGAATAAATACATGTAGTTTTCTCTATTTTCGATTAGAATCCTTTCAAAATGAACACGTAAACTAGTATACTAAAGCTGACCAATCAATAGACAAAGATTTACAGGAGACAATATAATTCCTGTGTATATATATATGACCTTACATATTCAATCCTACCCTCATGACCCTTAAACCTTTCCCAAATTATAACGACATTTGACCACTTTGTTGCAGACGACATTAGAAAACGAGCAATTTCTCCTTTTCCCACAATGTTTTCTGCCCTATCAGAAGATTATTTTCCAATTTCATAACATTTTGAAATGTCGTCTGCAAACTTTTTCAAACAGTCGAAAAGTGGGAAAGGGTTAAACCCTTACTCGATGAACACACACTTTTACGCTTCTGCTTCGAACGACCAAGAACCCACCATGACAAAGGGGCGAATTGTAACAAATAAGCAATTTATTTGTATGTAACACATAACGACACATTTTTGCGTGTTGCAGCAGACAAATTTCTAAAAGCAGTGTGGCAAAATGAGAAATCGGTTGTCACAAGCGACCTCTCCTTTTACCTCACTGCAATTTCAATCTATTCACATACCACAACAGCAGCACAAAGCTTTTTCACATGTCTACAAGGCTTTTCTAAAGTCGCATGCTTCAATTAAAAACATGTCTTCTGAATGTGGTAAAGAGTTATCAAACAATATCTTAGCATTTACTATGACGCAACACGACTCCCACCTACTCACAGGCAATTTTGGGAGACGATATTGGACCAGCTCATGGACTTAAATGTCTATGTAAAAACACACAAGTAGATTATTCATTTGGTACAAGAAAGCTTTAATGATTTGAAAGATGCCTTGGAGACGTTTCTCACTATGTTAGCAATTTGCCTTTCGGCATCATTTGAGTCATTTCGCCCATGTTAATATAGTAAATCTTGTTAAAAGCGACCATACTAAAAGTAGACATAATCATGGTATATAAAACAATTAACGTCTTCAAACGGGCGCCAGTCATTCAGAAAGCTCAGGTAGGAGCGACCTATATTAAGGTACTATTATTTCAAAGCCCTCTTGTCATAGGCAATTTGTTAATAATTGCTCAAGATAACAAACCCTACTTCGTACAGAGACAGAGAAAGGGGAAAAGAGATGCGACAGCAATTGAAAGAAGGGAGAGAGAGGGAGGAAGAGCTTTTTCCTTCTTTGTGTGTATGGTCCGCGAATGAATGCAATAAAGGCTCTATACTTCGGCCGACAGCAGAGAATACACGCAAAGAGGGAAAAAGCGGACGAAAGCAATTTAGAAGAAAAAAGCGGACGGATTAAATTTAGACAAAAATTAAGACGAAAAAGTGCAAAGAACACAAAAAGAAGTCATATACATCGTTACAACTCTTCATTTAAGCATAAAGCTATCGATATCGTGCCTTCCGCTCTTTCCCTCTATACTACGTCCGATAGAGGAGAATACACACAAAGAGAGCAAAAGCGGACGAAATCATGGAATAGACAATTACCTATAGCGGAGAAAAGGAAACATTTGCATGCGGAGAGAAATATCTTTGACAACAAACAAAAATGAAAACGATTGAGATCGAAAGTGGTTGTCTCTCCTATTTCTGGGTTTACTAACAAAGAACTGTTGACCTGGGGACATGAGAAATAAAACACTTTTAATCAACTACAGAAAGGAATGTTATTTTATGAATTTTTGGACACTGTACTCTGGCTCATAAAACCCATGATGATATTTATCATAAATCTATTCTTACAAATTCCTTACAATGTTTTACCTCCAAAACCATTCTAAATATTTGATGTGGAACAGTCATAAATCACAAGACGATTCCCCTTCGTTAAATGATAACTTATCAGTAATGATTTTAATTGTAAAAAGTTAAGAATAAAAAAAAAGAATTGAATAATAATAAAAGAAAGACATCAAAATCATTTAAAACGTACAAACAAACATGTTAAAAAGCGTTCCTTTTTTTGTAAATAAATATTCCAAAAACCGTTAACGGTGATTAATGGTCAAATAAGACTGAACATATAAAAGAAACAAAAGTCTAAAACGTTGGTAAATCAAAACATATCACTAAAAAGTAATTTCCATCGTAACAACACTTCATTTAAACATATAGCTATGGAGTGTCCATCGATCTCGTGCTGTCCGCTTTTTCCCTCTATATTTGCTTTCGTCCGCTTTTTCCTTCTTTGTGAATATGGTCCGCTTAAGACGTCCGCATTTTAGACACACCCGCTATAGGCAAAGAAGGAGTTGCCAATCTCTGTTATCTATGTCTCTGATTTAGGTTTTTATTGTTATTTAGATCTATATATCAAAATTTGCTAAGTCCTTTTTAGCTAACATCTTTTAGAAATATTGTTGAATTTTGTTTAAATTTGTTGTTCTGTAGACGAAATGGGAATTGATAAATTTAAGGGGTGTAGACGAAATGGGAATTTGACTTAGACTATAGACGAAATGTGAAGTCCCCGGACACCACTCCTGAAAAGCCGCGTACAGTATCGACAATAGTGAACGCAATCTGAACACATCAACAATTTAGTATGGCGCTTTTACAAAATATTAACTTAGCATGAATTTCAAACAAAAAATCTGTAAACAAAACTCGGCTTCTTCTTCAATGAGGCCCCTATGGGGAGCGCCGTCAAATTATTCATTTTTGGAGCAATATGTTGTCATAACAGCACTTGTAAGACATTGAACCACTTGGATAACTAAGAATCAGTTAAATACAATAATATTTTGTATGATTTTATAAATTTGAACAACCATTAGACACAAGAAGCTGAGTTTTGAGGCCCAACAATGTATCAATAATACGACTAAAATGTGTAAATTTAGACCATTTATGATTAAGCAAAGGCTTCGATGTGAAATTTTTAATATCAAAAGCTTTGCAATATCATGTTTATCTTAATGACTGTCTATATCATGTTTTTGGCATAATAATTAAAAAGAAAATAACATACTTTACAAAATATTCTTCCCATTATATAAAATGAGGCCCCAACGGGGGTACCAATTAAGCGTAGTGGACCATCATCTTATAAGTCCATGCAATCTTTTTCAATGTTTTAATGCCTGTGCATAATGTTAAAAGTGGAAAGTTAGTACTATCTCTTTAGTAAACATCCAACTTTGAAAAATGACAATTTATGATTTTTAAAGTGGGTCATTTCTTTGATAAAAATACCAAATTGAACGTTCAAATTTACTCACATCTTTTGATGGAACATGATGTGAAATGGTTAGCTTGCATACTGTCAATGCTCTGTTAAGATACTTTTGTATTAGATTTAATTATTTCTTACTTTATTTTATTTTGTGGAGGGCATTTTCAATATTATGCTTGAGAAAATGAGGCCCATTAGGGGTGTAAATGTATGTTTTTGACCAAATAATCCTCTCTATAGTTTTAGTCTCAGAACAAAGATAATTGAAAGGAACAGTTTGCTTCAAATATAAATGGAATAAAACTATTTTAGAAAATAATTCCATATTCTATCAGTATTTTGAAAATAACTATTTTGACTAAACTGTTTCATCTGGGTTTGCAATCTGCAACTTAGTTACGGAAAACAAACATAGCTACTCTCAGTAGCTATTAATCAAATGATATCTAAGTTATAGTTTTCTCATAAACATAAAACAGTTATGTTTGCTGTTCAGTATCACATGAAAGCAATGTAGAATAAAACAGTCCGTTTAATTAATTATGAAATTCATGTACATTGTACACATCTACATAAATGCATTGGAAACTCCGGGTCTATCTGGCTTAACTTAAAAATGTAAAACAGTTTTCGGTGAATGTTATGCTCTGCAGTACATCATTTGTCCATAGGATACTGGGATAGTAACCTCAACAGAAGCACACTTAGGTGTACTGTAAGTTGGCCTTGAAGCGCTTACATCTTCCCATGCAAGTAGACTTGCAATAACATCTAATCAGCTCTCTATAAGCATTAGAATCTTTTGGCATGTCTGTCCATCTTGAAACAAACTTACCATTGTTGTTCCTTGTCCATCCCTATTCAGAGGGTGATGGAAGCAGTGGGTCCTTTATCAGCATTTGACCCCACTTGTGTCGACTTTGATAAACTGCACACAATTTATGTGCTGTATTAGAGCATTGTGTGTTGGGGTACGTGGGTATTTTCGAGCTTCGGTAACTCTTTCCGTGAGACTATTTTGCTGTATAGCATCACTGACAGCTGTTCAAGCTTCACTGTGTCTTCTTCTTAGACGGCACAGGGGCTGTTGATATGTTCTTACAAAGAAAATGTATGTCTGGTGATGCAATTTAAATTGAAAAGGATGCTTTATTTCCGATTCCATGGAATGGAGATAGTGTCATAATCTGTAAATGCATGCATGAAAAGCATACCCCATAATTCATCCTTTTAAAGTTTTGCTGTAATTTTGTGGACAGGACTGTTGCGAAAATGCTTAGCATAGCTAAATGCAATCCATATACAGCACTCTGAATATAGGCTTGCTAGAGCAATAGCCAACACGACTACATCCATGTCTGTTGCTACAATGCAAATATCTCTGCAGTCGCTGTCCATTGCATGTGCTGCATGCAACATCATTTAGTAATCTGCCTCTTCATGACTGAATGGTTCTATGCCTGTTGTGTCAATATCAACACCTGCATTGATAAGAGCCTTCCGAACGTGGCTATCGTAGGTGGATAATAATGCTTTGTCATAATCTACATGCATTCTTTCCAGAAAAAGAGAAAACAAAGTGATAAAAGGACGTTTGTTCTTCTCAATTCTTAAAAAGCTTTTACAGTTCAAGAGAAGTAAAGTTGTTGCTGGTGATACCTTGATGGAGTAACCACTTCCTCTACACTTCCTTGAGTGTGCTTTCAGACTATTTTTTTTAACACATCCAACACAACAGTAATCATGTTAGCAGTTTGTAACTGCTTATCGACATATGGGATACACAATTGCAACATAGTCTTCAAGACTGTGAGTTTGTTCAATGCAAACTTTGGATCCAAGGATTGGACCAGTGCTGCACCATCAATATCTTTGCAGTCAAAGTTGGGAAGAGCTTCCTGTGTTACCTCATATGTTTCTTGCAATGGTAACAACTGATCGGACTTAATGCCGGGTCACATGTTATTATTTGCTAGTGATGGGGGCCAGGCATGGTTTTTGTGACAGAAAAAAATGTCTAGTTCTCTGTCCCTGTTTTGATAAGAAATGAACATCATTGAAAAGGCTCAATATCTGTTTTCATTGTTTACATACTATCCTTCAACTTTAAACGCTTGCTCTGAAACAACTTGAAGTTGTTTTTTTTTGTAATATGTTCATAGAATGATGGTTCATCTTTCAAGGGGTTACTTGACACAAACTATTTATATTGTGACAGGCCTCTCGCCTCAGCATGTTGCAATGTCTGCACAGATTCTTCATTTACTATAACTTAAGTATCAAGCGTTATTTTGATGTTTCTGTCAAAGAATTACTCAGATCCTCAAGTGTGCGCACCGACCCTCTCACTTCTATCGTAGACCTTATACAAAAAGAGAACACTGTATTTTTAAAATCAGATTAGGGATTACTATGTCGATAACTTTACGTTTCTTTAAGTACATTAAATACCACATTTTCAATCTAGCTCTTGCATGATAATTAAGGGAACACAAAGCTGCATGAAGGGCCTCAGGTACAATTTTAAAGAAATTGTATATACCAGCGCTGAGAATAACCTCTTAATAAAATAACAAAAATGATCTAACATACAGTTGAATACACATTATTATCTGTTACACTTAAAATAAATGAAGACTATAAAAAAGAAAAATATTCTATTCAAGTACCCTATTAAGGCCTCAATAATTGCTCAATGCAAGGCCTCATGGACACGCCTCTCACGTTTTTATAACTGCAAAACCTTGCAGGTTATATAAGCATGTTAAATGTGCTGCTGTACACATTAATTGTAACACTAGCATATTTCTAGAGAAAGAATCAATTGAGAAAGTCATTTTTTTTGGAAAAAAACCCTTTTCGGGCCTCGTTTGTTGCAATATCTGCATCCATTTTCTCATGAAGATGCATTTATTAAGCTTGAACAACAAAACGCTTAAAAATATAAGAATAAAAGTATATTAACTGCTTCTATCAAATACAGGTAAGTACAAGTATATAATTACTTAGAAAGGCCATGGCCCCACCTTGGGGCCTCAATGTTTTTAGAGACAGGGCCTCTCATGCGTGTCTCCTGGCCTTAAATGAAGGTATAGAAATATACATACCAGTGCTGAGAATATCCTCTTAATAAAATAACAAAAAATGATCTTACATACTCCTACACATTATTATAAGTTACACTTAAAAGTGAACGAAGACTTAAAAAGTGCAAATTATTTTCTATCCAAGTACCCTATTAAGGCCTCATTAGTTGCTAAATGCAGGGCCTCATGGACATGCCTCTCACTTTTTATAACTGCAAAACCTTGCAGATTATATAAGCATGTTAAATGGGCTGCTGTAAACATTAAATGTGACACTAACATAATTCTAGAGAGAAAAAACAATTGAAAAAGTCATATTTTGGGGAAAAAACCCTTTTCGGGCCTCAATTAATACACTATCTGCACCCATTTTTTTATGAAAATGAATTTATATAGATTGAACATCAATATGCTACATAAAACATTGGAATAAAAGTATGTTTAACCACTTTTATCAAATACAGGTAGGTACAAGGAAATTACTACTTAAAGAGACCCTGGCCCCCCTTTGGGGCCTCAATATTTTGGGAGACAGGGCCTCTCATGCATGTCTCCTGGCCTTAAACGAAATGTATTGACCCAAACTATAAGTGTGCCAAGTTTGGTGCTTTTATACAAAAGTGCACAATTATTGCACTCTTGGACCAGACTAATCGGGTTTATCCAATGAATTTCACAGCTCACGGAAATACCCGAGTAGTTCCGATTGTAGTGAACGTCAACGATCATAACATCCGGGATCTATATTGATCACATTTTCCGACGACGTAGTAGTGGATCGCCTGAATATACAAAGTGGATTGAGTTTTAACACAACCGTAAAGTGGCCTGGTGACGTAAATGGGCTTAGGGTTAGGAAAGGGTTAGGGTTAGGGATTATGTTTTTATAAATAATATTTTTTTTTTCATTTATATCTTTCATTGTTTCACATAAGATTTCTTATGATGCAAAGTATTCAATTTCATTCTGAGATCCATTTAGATCTATATAATACAATGTCGCAAACGTTGTCGCAAATATGCGTCAAAACTCTATCCACTTCGTCGTCAAAATTTCGATCCACTACTAGCTCAACCCACATTTTCTGGCAGTGAATACATCGTACCAAAATAACTGACAACTTATCTACACCAATTTTACCAGAGAAATTAATAATCTATTGAGGTAAGTCATTTAGCTGAAGTATACATCAAAAGTTGTATTTGGTTGTCGGCTATCTAAAGACAAATTAACCATATAAGAATAATTTATGTCGGGGTCTCTAGCTTCTATCTCGGATAGCTCTGATTAATGTCTCCTAACATTGTAATTACACAGCATCTGGTATGTTTAAACGAGCACACTCCCTTAAGATGTACACAAAGAACAGTTCTAGTGAATAACTTGTTACATAATTTCTTTGATTCTATAGACTACTTGGTGTACTTTGAAAAAGAAGAGGTTCACCTTGTTCTTGATATATTTTTTCATTTATGTTTTTTATCAAATGGACATACTGGCCTGGTGTTTCTGCCCAACTTAAAGCCAGTACAAATTCAACTTACGTTTGTCCATTCTTGAGTATGTTGTTACTACATGGGACTTGCATACACTGACTCACATCAACGGAATTGACACTGAACAATTTGCATCCATACTAATTACTACAAATAACAATCTCTTAGATGAAAGCTGATATTGGCTGACAGTTCCCTCTACAAAGATGCCTCGTACCAAACTGGAATGACTATGAGCTACAAATTGTGAAGAAATTTTAGTCTACTAAAGACATATAATAATTGCAAAGACTATGGGATTCTCATCTCGGAACCTTAGTCAAAATAATAAGACATGAAGATTGTTTTTTTAAAACAAAAAATTGCCGGGCTAGTTATAATTACTGTACATATCTGTAAGCATTTTACTAGGGAAAACAACTTCCTTTTTAATTCGTATAAATTGGCCGAAAAATTGATAAGATATTTCGATTAAAAGACAACAAATTTTGATCACCGATCCGTTAGTTAAGGCTGGTTACCGGTGTCTTATCTATCGAACATAGTGGAGCCAGTAGACAGCGGGGAACCAGTTTACTGATCGGAACATTGCGATTTATCCCAAACTGATTTCAAAGTCACTAAATGCTTGACATCTTCAAGCGTTTGGTTAATTGGGTACCATAAAAGCTTTTTACTATTTGCAACAATAAGTGTCCGCTTTAAGACAAATTGAAGAATAGCAAGCTAGACATTGGAGATTTTTAGGCCTCTTTCTCGTAAGTGGGATGAACATTGAAGTATTTGAAGTGAGCGATGTTGGTTTTGTTTTTCTGTCATCTTGATTTGCGAGATTTCACTGTTGAATATGCCCTTTTCTGTGATGTATTCTGTGATTTAGTCTGCGTTGTTTTTCGTTGCTGTCATTCAGAAAGATGTTACAGTTTAAACCTTTTGACTGGATCTGGCATCCAGAAAGCTTCACTTACTTTAACAATAAAACTTTGATACTGTTGGAAGTTGCATAAAAATGTTGGATAAGACAGTAATGTTTGCATCAATGGCCCAACTGTGCTAAATGTAGATGCTTTAGTGAAGAAAGCAGTTCAAGGCTTAACCCAGAAGAAAACCGGCAAACCAGTTTCCTTAGCCAGAATAGAGAAAGGCTCCATGTTTTATAGATATACATTACAAACAATTATGGCTTATAGAAATAGATTGTACTTTACCAAGGCAGCATGTTTTTTGTTTCTTTTCATAATATATATGGTACTGTATATTCAATTAAAAGGTAATTGAAGTGATGAGAGACTGAAAAGACATTGCACACAATGTACAACCTTTTTTCTTGTCACAATCTCATTCATATTTGGAAATCAACTGCTCCAAATTTCAATGTTTGTTGTTAGGCTTTTTAGATAAGTTTGTCTAAATGTTAATGTTGTTTTCTGAATATAACATTAAATTTCTTTTAAACACAGTTCGGGCTAGTAAAAAATCCCATCTGGTAGCCGGAATGGGCTAGTGGTTTAAAAATTGAATTTCACACACTGTATTGGGCATGAAGCTATTAAGACAGAACTACCAAACACTATCTTATTTCTGGCTGTTCTTGGTTCTTTATCCCTAAAATATTTCCTTCCAGCTTTCCCATCTTTGTGCCATGGTTCAGTTATGGTCTTGAGTTACCATGGACCGTTCCTAATCTCGAATTTTTGACCAATCAGAAAAAACTTTAAATTTACTGCATCATAGTCTGTTGCTATGCTTCACAAGCGGTTCTTTAGCGACGGATTGAAAATGTAATAAGAAGGGGAAAATTGAAGTTTTGTACGAGATTCGTGTCCTGTAGGTTGTAGATATCTAGAATTGATGCAGGTGATCCGACTATGCCCATTTCCAAGCCCCAAACCCACAACAGATTTCATCTGGATCAACTTTTACCTAAATAGCTGAATATACAACTGTTTGTCACTTGAGATTTGTATATGTATAACATGTGTGCATCTATATGGGTCAGAGGCCTTAAATATTGGAATAAATTGAATGGAATTATAACAAATTGTTCAAGAACGAACATTTTGTAGGTCCTTTTCAAAAGTTGTACAGTTGGTTTTGGCAAGATGATTGATTAGGTCAAAAGGTCGAAAAAGGTTTTATTAGAATGCAAACTTTATCAACTTTCTTGTCTGAAATTGCATGGCCTAGGGTTTGTTTGTTTAGTAGGATGCATTCTGCAGATGTCCACTATGAATTGGTCTATAGATTCCCACTGTCTTCTAGCTATACTTAAGTCCTCACTTTATATAGAATGTAGTGTAGAGAGAACAGATACAGAATATTCTGTTCTGTTCTAGGAACGAAATGTTATCTAAGACGACTACTTTTTTCATTTTGGGGGTTTAATTTTCTAAACGTTAACTTTTAGTGCACACTATATATATCATGTAAGGTAAGCCTAAGTTTGTTCTGGTATATGTGTCATAGCTGGGAAAAATCTGTGTTTGGAGAAATCATAGTTTATTACTCCTTTTTTTCCGATTGGCAGAAAACGCGAAATGTCTCGAGCAGTTTTGCGATGATGTCAAAAAATGACGTAAAAAATGGTAGCCATTTTTCTAAGATTTGAAAGATTTTATTTCATTGAAAACAAGAGATATATACTGTTTATAAATGAACTAGATTTACAGAATACAGATAATAGCATTCGCACATGTACATTATCGATATTAAACAGTGAGACGCGTGCAATATGTACCCGTTTACCTTTAAACAAGTTGCAAATGTGTGTAGCGAGGGCCAGAAGAAATGTCAAGTCACGGTACATACCAGTATCACGCAGTACATGTTCAGCCAGGTCGGTGTTGGAAATTCAACATGCAACCAAATATTTTTATGTAATTTTCTTCATTTTTATTCCCTAATGATATGATTACTAGTAAATTAAATGTTTTGGATGACAAAAAATGATTTTGAATAAAAGTTTAAATCATCTAGAAGGACGGGTATAATATCAAATATTTCGGTACAATTCGATAAAGTTTACGTTATTCCGGTAATTTCGGTAAATATCAGACAGTTGCGAATGTTAGAACTTTGCTCCTAACTAATAGTGATCGCTTTATAACTGTATTACCAACTGGATTCGATTGATTTAGAAATTGTGACGCTTGAATGGGTTGTTATAAGGGTGAACAACTCGCTTTAAGAGTTATTGGTAGAGTGGGAACTCTACACTACATTCTATCCCGTGATATCCTTCAGGTGTCGCATTCTAGTATTAAAGAGACTCTACTGTTTAAATAGGTTTATTTTGTAAACAATGATGTTAACTTAGGGCAAGAGCCGGTATTTTTAGATACCGTAGTCACGTGGGTTTTAGGAAACGTTTCCCGCACATGTACATGGTTGCATACATTATTTCCGTCAGACAAAAATAGGTCAAGCGAGGAGGAAAACTAACAGCGGAAACATTAATATATTGAATCTTGCTTAATTTGATAAGGAAAATAAAGAAATACTTACACTTTCTACATACACACAAACACGGTTTGCCAAAAATAGTAACATTTTTAAGGTGAAGGTCATTTTAAAAAGAGGCTTTCGAGTAAACAAACCGATTCCAATGTACTACACAGTACCAAAATGATCTGTGTCTCGAAAATCCAGCTTTCGGACACCTTTCGGTGCCAAGATTTCGATGAATTTTGATGTTCTGTCTCAAGAGGGTTTCAAGTTAAAGCATTGGCAGCGCTTAAGGACGTTCTCGGTAGTTTTATCTGCGCACTTCATTTGCGCATCCAAGGGAGATAATAATCTGTTACCGAAGAGATACTTGCATAGTAGTCGGATAAACGTTTTTATTCGGATGAAATTTACTGTATGAAATTTTTTTCAAAGAATAATCATATTATCCATAAAACTATAAAAGGTTATTAACATTATTATATACTTCTCATGTATATTAAACCCCCAGCTTCTATTTTTCAAGTTTAAAGTTATTTTAACCATTTTTATAAATGTTTTTCAAATACGGTTACCATAGAAACTGTCCTTTTACCGAAAAAGTAACTCGTCAACATCTGTTTTGCATTTTGTATTTCAAGATTGAATTTTACTTCATATACTGAAAAATAAGAAAATTCTATGAAAGGAATTTTGAATTATCTTAATTTATTTGTAATATACATATCAATTCTCAATGTTTTTTGTCGAATACAAAAATTTGAAAAACTGATTTGGATTACAAAAATTGTTCAGATTGAAATAATTTGAAATAACATTGAATTATACAGTATTGAATGTATGAATTCATGTTTTTAGTGTTAATAAACCTTTCAGAAATTATTCTATTAACTTTGATGATGGCATGGTCATTTTGACATCTCTCACAAATGACTTTAAAAACCACAGTGGCCAAATGCGGATTAACTCCATTTATTACAATGAATTATACTTATATCAGAGGGAAAATGTTGTTTCTTAAATATTAATTGCTTTTGCATTGAAAGTTAAATAAGTCACAAATCCCCATATGGGACAATGGTATCAAAGGTAGTAGTATCATTTCTAATATGAAATTAGTACATAATTGAAGAAATAAAGCTGTTTCAGTGGCAGAATTGTTTAAAAAATAGTTTTGTTGATGATACATTGTACATAAGAAATTATTTTGAAAAAGGAGAAAATGCTCATAAAGATTCTATCAAATACCACAAACAAGTCAGATTTTCATATATTTTTTATTATTGTCTGCAATAACTATTTAGACCTGCCCGAAATTGAATGAAAAGGAAAGGTTTAAAGAAAGTTTGGAACTTTTTTCAAATTTTTCTTTTGTTGCTCCTTGGTCATATAAGCATTTAGTCCTTATTACTTTGGCTATTTCTAATTAAAAAAGACAGAACAAACTAATATGGGGAACACACCTGATTGGAACTGTCTTTTGATGATTCTGAAAGACCTCAATTGTCTTATTATTAGTCAATCAGCTTTACAAAATGATCTGCCTACTCATCATTTATATTGAATCATTTATTTGCCTGTGCCATGCCATAAGGATCTAAATAATCCAGAAGCATGTGTAGGTAATTGGCTTGTCAGAAGCACTTCCAACGAATATATATATATGATAGCAGAAAGTTTCTGAATTTGGAGCAAATGCTTTAAAAAATCGTCAATGTTGTGATGTTATTAAACAAACCAGATTGGTGCTTGGATGAAAGGGGTCTTTCGGGTTTCAATTGAAAAGTTGCCCTAGGGGTTAGTAGTTTTTTATACTAGTAGAGTTTTGTTACAATTTCATAAATCATAAATCTACCTGCAGGATTCTTTTTAAAAAAAACAAAGGTAAAGCCAGTGTAAATTCTCTCTTTGTAATAACAAAATTTAAATTGACTCAAAGACCTTTTAATTTTTGTTAGGTCTTTGATCAAACTAAGGGACTGTGTGGAAAACTCAGATTCGGTTATTATGTTTAAAGAACTTAGAAGCTCTTTTGGACTAAATGTGGCGCTAAATGCACGACCCGTCGTCTTGTAAATGTCTTGTTAATGTCAGTAGGGGAGACTAATGACGTATCACAATACAATAATTAATGCAATGTGTACGTTATTTGGATGAAAGATAAGGAAAACGATCTGTTTTATGTTAGAAAAATTATCAATTTTATAACTGTCTATATCATTTCTTTATTTTTGGGGTGGTATAGAAGAAATATTTTGTAGAACAACCCCATGTACGCAATGCGATTACAGTGGGCGTTTGTCATGTGACTATTTGTTTACTTGAAAAACAATATGGCTGCAAAGTCGTATTTGTGTATATACTCGTTTTCAGGGAGGTCCACAATGCAACAGTGACTGGAGTAGATCCGGTTTAACCTCCATTGGTAAAGTGCATTGTTATCGTTGGACTACTAGATTTATAATTGTGTTATTACGGCTTGTGATTAAAAATTAGTATAGA
This sequence comes from Cerastoderma edule, assembly GCA_947846245.1. NCBI lineage: Eukaryota > Metazoa > Mollusca > Bivalvia > Cardiida > Cardiidae > Cerastoderma > Cerastoderma edule. Next base: position 38,627,078 of record OX401405.1, on the reverse strand, counting down.
TTTGAATGTTATAAGACTAGTGCTTTAATGTGACATATTTTAAACTTGTTATCTGTTTGGAGAAAATCGCGACTGTGAGGGATTTATGATCGTAAAGACGATAAACAGAGTGGGTGGGGTAAACTGGTTTTGAGAGATTGCCAGATCAAAAGTAAACAATGCGTAGCTCAGGAAAAGGACTTCCACCAACGCCTAAAACGTATAAGGAAGTAAAGTCACTATCTTATGGTAATCTTTTAACAATGTGTAAGGATGCGAATGTTGAAACGCGCAAAGTTGGGAGAGATGCCCTCGAGATCTTTTTGTGCGATTCGCTTGGGATTTCCACCACAGGAGACCATGTTGAACAAAGCCATAGTAGACCAAGACTTGAGGACCATTGTTTAGATAATAATGAACTGAAGGAATTCATGAGAATGACCCCTGCTTTTGTTCAAGGCTTACTTGGATGGACAAAGAACATCAAAGATGTACCAGATGTTGATACCGGTTGTGTCAAAAGATATTTGCTTGCCAGCAAAAATCTAGACTTTACGAAAGACACCCTTAAAAAGTACAAGCAAACCAGAGCTTATGCACATGTCAGTGCGAAACATATAAATGGATTACTTTTTAACCCTCTTCCAACAAGTGACACATTTTGCATTGTAAAAGCCCAGTGCATTCCATCCCAAAGTGGTGACAGCAGACATGTTAAGTGGCTACACATCATTTTAGACAAACACCTAGGGGAACCGTATGGAGCATTCTGTATATGCACTGCAGGGTAAGTAAAAATAAATACATTTTTTTATTAATGTACTTCTATTACATTTTGCTTTAACACAACCCATGTATAAAGTGTTAAGTCAGCGGAAGCAGGTCAATTCGTACCCAAGCCAACTCGTACCCATCCAAGTTTTGTCAATTCATACCCTCTTTTAGGTCAACTCGTAATCCCACTTTTGGAAGTCATCTCCTACCAACCCTATAATTCTGTATTATTAGATCATAATATCTTGCTACATATATTGTATTCTTTCGCATAAAAACTGATTGTAATGTCAAATGAATTTTTATACCACAAAATAATGACACCAATTGCGTTTAACGATTCAAAAACGCTAAATTAGGATTTTCACACTCAAGACTTAGTGTGCATGCGCAATGGAAGTTAATCGGGAGCATAAAAATTGTCACTTAGTGACAATTTAACCGTACTAACAATATAAATATAAGTAATACCAACAATTTTTCGTTTTTGGATCGATTGAAAGGGGTTAATTAATAACTGTGTGTAATGTCATTTGATATTTCGCTGTAAAAATGGAAATGTCGGTCGTCAAACAGTGCGAGCGACACAATTTTTGTTGCAGCTTCCTCCATTAAATAAATGGTTCGAAAGTTTGAGGTAACAGGATATATTGCCCGATGCAAAAATTTCTCAATATTTTCCAACACTGCCTCTCATGGCGTCACCGGGTTATGAAACCATCCAGAGAGGGGCCATGTGAATTTCAGATCTGTACTCTTAACCTTGGAGGCCCCTTTTTACATCAGTTAGGTCATGGTTTAAAGGATTTTGGCAAATTTATAAACATTTCCTTAAACAATCTTTAGTCATTTCATGACAGTGTCTGGGTGCTACAATTTTTTTTTTATAAATGCTAGCTGAGTGTTTTATTGATTTAATAGCATGTCCCAGACACTTATCAATACAAGATGTAGTGTTACATTAGGTAATGTTTATAAATTTTCTAAAAGTGAGAATGATTTCAACAAAAAGATGTGTCAAACAGGGGAAACTATGTTAAACATTGAATAAGAATATATTTAATTATGAGCTGTGTCATAAGAAAACTGGCTATTTAAAGTTGCAATGATCAAAAAAGCTGCAGATCAGTTTGAAGGTAAGGTGCCGTGGTCAGTTTTTTTTCCTTTAAAGGTAAAAACCTTCTACTTTAAAACTAGAAAACTCAGGCCTGGTTTTCTTTTGGCGCAGCTCATATTGTATATTAATTAATGTATATGATCACTTAGTTTGAATGTACATTTATCTTCAGAAGGGGTCAGGCATGTACTCATATTGGCGCCCTCCTGTTCATCCTCTCAGAGCTGGTTGCAGATGGTAAAGAAGAATTGCCAGAGGACTTGTCCTGCACCAATGTGTTGTGTCAATGGTCTGAGACAAAAAATGCCAGTGTAACCCCAAAGATTTTGGAGGACATTTCAATCAGTGAAGGTAAACCTATAATTGCATACTAGTTTTTAAAAAGTGAAATGCATCTCAAAGGACATATTTCAAAATTCTATATTTTCATCATTTAACAGAGACTCTGCTGTTTTGGAATCATGCTTAAGGACCGAAAATTATTTTCATCTTCTATTTATGGTGCAAGAGGCAAAATGTGTTTTGTCTGTGCCTCAGGATGCAACTTCAACACAGTCTATGTATGAGCTATCAAAGAAAATTATAAAAAGGTGTCCCTATTTCCACCACATATTGTTATTATTTCCATGATAGAGAAAAGCTGTATTTAAAGTGATGTATGCTTGTTTTCGTCATATAATCGCTCTTGTTAATAAATTTAAAATAAGAAACTACACAAACAATCAGCTGGAAGTTATGTTAAAACATTATTCTTTGAGATGTAACAGAAATTCCTGGACAGTGAATTCTGAATCATATGTATATTGAAAAAGCAGAGCTCTTCTGAACATAAGAATGAATACTTATTAAGCAGCTTTTAGCCAACTTTTTTTCAAACTGAAATATGAGAGACATTTGACAAAATGTTGAGGTTTGGTTAATTCCATAACAGTATTAATCTCACTTTATTGCGCCTCTAGCATATGACTTGCAATCACTTTCGAAAGAAGGAAATTATTTCAACTTCTTTTCTCACTATGGGTTCTTCTGAATAGAAAACATTGTTTTTTTGTACTTTGATGTTTGCTGTTGGTTTTCTAAATTGGACTTATCACACAATTTTGTATGGCAGAATGGGTTAATTAACACTTTGTTAAAACGCAAAATTATCGACTGTCCTAAATTAAAAGAGTTCACAGATGACATTTAAAAATGAAAAAAAGTGAAAATAAATTTTCTTATAGGGCAGAAAACATTCTGGAAAAATTAGAAATTGCTTGTTAAGAGCAATTTCTCCTTTTCCTACAATGTTTGTCAGAGTCAACCACAAAAGAACTGGTTAAATGTCGTTATTGATTGATAATGGGTAAACACATTACCAAACAATAAGACATTTTACCCCTTTGTTGCAGACGACCCATTTTTCTTAGTGGCATCACAATGTAAAAGAACAAATGTTAATTTTGAATGTATGGACATAGGCATGCCTTATTAGATACAGGACTTGTTCAATCAAGTACTTTTGAATTTAAGTTCTTTTAATGAACTTTTAATGAAAAGAATAGAAAAACATAATAGCAGAAGACAAATTCATACAATTTCATGATTACTGTACACTGTTAAAACAAGGAAACACTGTAATGTATATTCAGATGAGATGAGCTGTAACAAGTCGTCAGTGTTTGAAGGTTTAGCTCTAGTTTATTTGGTGTTAGAACTTTTTTGGTTAAAATGTTACTTTTTGTGTTTTCAGGCACTCCATTAAGTAAACTTTCAGTATCCAACTATTCCCCACAAGTTGCACCAAGACTATCCCGAGACGAAGACTATCAGAGGGTAATGAAACTGTTGTTTGACATCAGGAATGCAAATTCCCAGTCAGCAATGCCCCCAGTCGTGACCATTGTGGATTTAAACCGATTCAGAAGAACTGCTCTTCCAGCTGGTCAACCATGTCCAACACTTCCTGATGAATGCCTGGAATTTGATATACCCTACTCACATCAATGTGAAATAACCACCCATCCCTTACCGATTACAGAACTCCCATCAACCATGTTCAGTTCACCTTATGATGTTGGTTATGAGGAAGAGAAGAACCGATTTCTATCTTCACTCCATAAAGACGAGGTAGAAAGACAGAAGATAGAGGAAATTACGAAAGGACAGAGTGACTGCAAAGAATGGTTCGAACAAAGAAAAGGGTGCATTACAGGAAGTAAAGTACAGAGGGTGATATCTTTTTATAGGAATGGAAGAAGGAACCCAGACAACATTGTCCATGACATAATGATGAGTGGTGAAAACAATAAATTGTCAAAATCAGTGCCAGCACTTGCATGGGAAAGGAAACATGAACTGAAGGCTCTTAACATGTATGTAAAAGACTTGAAAAAAAAGCACAGGGATGTGAAATTGATAAGACCAGGACTTCTAGTCCATTGTGAATCGTCATTTGTACGGGTGAGTCCAGACAGCATCATCACTTGTTCCTGTCATGGAAGTACGGTTGTGGAAGTGAAGTGTCCCATCTCTCATAAAAGTGACAATTTACTTGAACTTGCCAATGAAGGTAAACTTTCCTACATTACTAATAAGGATGGCAAGCTTCGGGTTAAGAAAGGTGAAAGTAGAGGATACTATGAACAAATAACAATGCAGCAAGCACTTTCAGGAGAAACTAGTGCAAAACTACTCGTTTGGGGAAAAAAGGGTTACATTACTGTTTCCATGGAATTTGACAAAGATTATTGGAACTACATGTATGGGCTGTTGAAGGCATTTTTTGAAGACTATGTTGTACCAGAAATTTTGACAGGAAGAATTAGATCAGAAATTGAAGGAAAACAATCGTCAAGTGATGATGATGAGAAAGAAAACATATGTTAATAGTGGGTTCTACAAAGAGACTTTGGTGCTTTGAGTAACTCTATTTATCCTCATTGTGGTTAACTGGTTTGTGTCATTGCTATGCACTCCATATATGTAAAAACAATAAGTAAAACATAAGTTTTCAGACAATTGATTTTATTCATATCAAGAAAGATTAAATGCATTATCAGCAATATTAGACATACAATGTTCAGTACATGTGTTAAAGAGCTGTTTTTATCAGAATTCTTTGTTGTGCGCACATTTTTAATACATAAATATATATATAATTACTCTTATAGAATTTTGAAATTGTATTAATTGAAAACAAAACCAGATGAGAACTAAAAGAAAGAAAATTCTCTTACATTTTCTTATGTAGTAAAAGAAGAAATTGCTTGTGACAAGCAAGTTCTCCTTTTGCCACAGTGTTTTCTTAAAGTTAGTCATTATGGAGAAAAAAGATTTTGTTGGAAATCTTGAATGTAGATTTTCTTGTACTGCAACCAATTTTGAGTTTTATACATTTATGTTTACATTTTTCTTAACTCATTTTTTAAGATTATAAGAATATATTATATTTAAGAACCATATTAAAAACATATTCCAAGTAAAACTGGAAAGCTTCTTTGAGATTTTTTTTCTGACAACAAAAGAAAGCACATAGGTGCAGATAAGCTGCATAATAATCATGCATTTGATCAGGACCTTATTTGTTTTCTTTCTGTATGATACATGTATTCTCTGTTTTCTTACCACGGCTGCTTCATAAGCAATTCAAGTCATTTGCAATAGGGAGAGTTAATATGTTAACCCATTAATCATCAATGTTTCAATTTGATAGAATTGTAGCAGATTTGAAATCATCAACTTTTCCTTTTTTCCACTGACAGTTTCTCCCAGTATAACAAAATAAACCTGTTTTATTTTCAAAACTGTAGACATTGCCTGCTTTAACTCTCAAGTCTTAACCCATTACCAAACAATAACAACATTTTATTAGTTTGTTTCAGATGTCTTGGAAAACATTGTAGGAAAAGGAGAAATAGCTCTACACGAGCCATTTCTCCTTTTCCTACAATGTTTTCTACCCCATCAGATTGTTTTCAATTTCACAGTTTTGAAATATGGTCTGCAAACTCCTCCAATTTGGAACAGTCGAAAAAAATTGATGTTTGGTGAAGGTTTGAGTCAAATATATTGGCAGTGGTATTAGATAATAACCAGTTGCAATTTCAAAAGCAGAATGTTTTATCCTTTATAAAATTAAAACTAATATCATTGTGCGAAACAAAGAAAATGCTTGTGATGAGATTCATCTCCTTTTGTCAAAACTAGTCTCTTTCCATAAGATAGATTAATATCTTAATGATGGGAAGACACCTGTTATGACTAAAGGAGATGGATCTCGTTTAGTTTTCATTGATCTTTCAAATTGGACCAGTCACCAAATCCAATACATCTTTCATTATTCACTTTGAAGGGAATGATAGAGTATACTATAATAACTTGTAACACTGGTATATGCTATCAACATAAGTGACCTTATTCATTTCTTAAATGAGACATAAAACTAAACATCAGAATTTATTATGCAATTAATTTATTTAACTGGGGTTTTATGTCCTTTTGTTTGATGATTTTGAAATGAAAATGGTTAAAAATATGATAACATTGTAAATGTATGTAAGTTTCTAATTACTATATAAATAACATGCTGAAATAAACAATTTTGTCAAAGACAATAGTTTTTCTCAGTTCTTCCCTTAATAAAGTTATGTACTTCCTCCCAAGAAAATGAATATGTATGGATTTTGCCTATGGAAATGTACAACTCACTAAACTTTATGCATGATTGGTTTTCTAAATTGATTTGTAAATAGGTCTCTGATACTGCATGAAAGGGGCGAAACATTGCAACAAGTCACTACATTTCTTCAAATTGCTCAAGTTGAGATCAACATGTTTTAAGACACTGTGACTGACATGTTCTTTGAACAACACCATGCTAGCACTGAACAATAGGGGTTTGAAAATTTACAAGATAGGCACAGACAGTGAAAACTTGTTCAGCTACCTCTTTCATTGAGAGTTTCAATTCACCGTCCAAGATGTGGAAAGTTTTAATTCTTTGAATGGCTCGTTCTATATGAATTCTGACACTAGATATCTTTTCAGAATTAAAAACATCTCTTGAACTTAGCTGGGGTCTTTCAGTGCCTTTGAATGATGGCATGTGCAGCTTCACACCCATATCATTCAACACTCCTTCTATCAAAAATCCCCTGTCTGCCATTACGTCCCCTTTTCCTTCTTCCAGATTCAACAATAAGTCCTCACTGTCAGTGGTGATGAACTTGTCTGACGCCCTTCCACCATACATCCTACTCACATATGTGACACCCATCTGTGGGCTGATACCTATTAAAAACTTATACGTAATGTGATGTTTATAGTTTGAGTATAGCTGCTTTCTGGCATCTAGTCTACTTGGGTTTTGAACGAACAGTTCCGTGCAGTCCAGGATTACCTTCACATCAGTGAATGGTCCCATAGCCTTTGTTTGGTTGTCCGATGTGACTTCCCTCGGTGGCAACTGGCAAAGCACTTTTAAGTCTGAGTACATCAAATTCACCCTTGACGTAAAAATTGATGATACAGTTCCTACACTGATACTAAATCTTTGGGCGATATCTTCTGTCAGGAGTCCCACTTTCAGTCTTATCATGGTCAAGAAGAACTCATCAAGCAAGGCCAACTTCCTCTCAGGTCCCGGCTTTATGCTGAATGATTTAGTGAAATGTTCATTGCTTGAAGTGTTACTTCCTCTCCAGTACTTCATATTCCTAGCTCTAGGTTCGAGATACTCAAAAAGGGAAAACATGGTTTTGTAATTTGGGAAACCTGTCCAGAATTGAACTCGTTTTGAATCCTTTCTGATTTCATTTATATCCAAAACCTGTTTTTTATATGTCTCACATAATTCTTCCTTTTCTCGTAATTGTTTGATTGTGTCCATTATATCTGGTAGGTGTATCATAATTCCAGTTGGGTATTCAACATGTTGCGTTTCAATGTAATCATGCCCCTCAGGATTGAGGGTGTTCTCTTGTTTGTCGGAGAAACTGAGGTGTCTACGACGAGGTTTCTCAGCATCTGGATTGGTAAGTGGAACCTGTTTCTTTTGAGTGTGCTTTCTGGTTGACTCCTTCAGTGGAGAGACCATTATAACACTTGAAGTGTGGCTTTGTCTGGGCGTAGATTTCTTCTGCCAAGGAAACAAGGTTGGAACATAGCCTGGGTGGGAAGGCTGGTGACCCTTTTTACCTTTAAAATGACAAAGTGGAAAAAGCAGAACCTGCAGCAATCTTGTTTATGGTAAAGTAACTAAGGTAGTAATGATAACCTTAATTTAGTAATTTGACCATGTATCATTTTGTGTCAATAACTTTTTCACTTATATCATAAACCCCAGCTCATGGTCATTGAAAGAAGACCTGGTTTTGGGGATTTTTTTTTCCAAGCAGGAATTCATCATTGACTCTTCATTAGTCAAACAGGAAACTGTCTCTACTTATGATTTACAAACTTGTATTCCTCAGCATGGTAAGAATGTTGATTCAGCCGTTCAAAACTTTTGAAATGAAAAGCATTTTGAAAATATGCCAAATAAAGAATACTATGTAAGTTTTTTACATCTTTGTTGAAATCAGCGACTATAAAAGTCAAAATGTACACCAAACTTGATCCCAAGCACGAATGAATGTGGGTGCGAGTTCCAGGAAAAAAACTTAAAAATGCCTTTGAAGGAACACTTGTATCGTTTTGTTCTTAGTTTTCTCGTAAGTAAACAGTAAAATATCAACCTACCTCCTTTAAAGTGATCTGAGCATATTCTATTCCACGATTTGTAGTTCCAATTTGCTCTTCGAATTTGGTTCTTCCACAAGTTGAATTGCTTGCTACCTTCCACTGGAACCCGATAATACAACCTCTTTTCATTTTTAATTTTGTCCTTTTCACTACTGTTGCTACAGTCAACAACACAACAAAAGTTTCCCCCGTGTTTTTTCCGTCGTATAGCCCGCGGGGAACTTATTATCGGTAATTGTTCAACCGGGTCTATAATTTCATGCATCGTCGCCATTACTGAATGAAACCGGATCTACTCCAGTCACTGTTGCATTGTGGACCTTCCTGAAAGACTGTATTGAATATGAGGATTCCACACATGATTACTTCCCCTTGCTACTATGTTGTTGTTGTTGCTGTGTAGTTTGATATTTTTAGATGTCACATGATAGAAAGGCGCGGGAACAAGAATTTCCCTGTTTATTTATAAACTGTCTTTCCCAATGGAGAACAGACAGGCGTGAAGGCTCACTTCACATAAATTTACAAAAACACGCGGTTTTAGCAATGTATAAGTAATAAATTGGTTTAAAAATCTTTGGTTTAGTAACGGATGGTGAATACCAAATTTTTAACATGCATTTACTCCTAATTTTCTGTCCATTAATATAAATAATCTTTCATCATCTATAACTGACATGGAAAGAAATTACAGTAAAACTTCTTCGTTTCCAACTTCCTGCTGTCGAATTCTTCTCTGTGTCGAAGAAATTACACGGTCCCAAAGCATTTGTTCTTTATTTTCATACAAAGCAGCTTCTCTGTGTCAAAATTCCCATGGTCGAATAATTCTTTGTGTCGAACCATTTTTACTGGTCCCCATTTTCCCTTTCCTGTATTTTTACACCCTATGTGTCGAAGGGTTTAATTAGGGTATTCAAAGTCAGATGGCTGATAACCTTATTAATGGATTGGAAGCTGTCATATTGTTTTCACACCTTTTATGGTCTGTTTGTTTGGTCAATTACCAATTTACGGCAGGTATTCTTGTGGCAAGCTACATGTGTCAAATTAACCAACCATTGTAATCATTTACAATAGAAGGGCAATTACAGGTAGAAATAAAATGACTACCTTTTACACAACCACTTTCTGAAGGAATTTGGATTTGTCTGGTGACATTGTAACCAACCGGGGTATATCTGGCTTAACTCCCAAGAGTTTTGAAGCAGTTAAAAGAAAGTTCTCTAACTATACTATAGAACAAAAATACGGAGCCATCATTGCTGTTGAGAAGAATAAAATGTTTAAGACTAAGATTGCAGCTGATTTGGGAATTCCTCTAAACACTTTCCCCAGGGTTGAAAAAGACCGATGAAATAAAAAAAAAATGTTCCAATTCGATTAACCATTGTAGCTACTGAATCATATAAAGCATGTCATACTTCCGGGTTTTTGTTCTCTGTTATCTTCGTACCAAACCCTCATACCCCAAAACATCTATATGTCTTTTTCGAGAGGTCCTTTCAATTTCGAGACAGAGAAGCTCTACTGTTCTAAGTTATATAATCTCTCTTTAACATAACTTTATACAATGATATGGTATACACACATACATTTTGTTCCATTTTCATCAACCGTTCATCAAATCTTTTGTCACATCAAGTTAGCTGAACAAATTTGCATGTTGAAATATATGGCTGGTCAAATTTCAAAGCACTTGCAGACAACACTTATATCATTTATAAAAAAAGACATCTTTATGCTGTACTTGATACCATTGTTATGATTGTAACAAAACAAGATACTGCTTATCATTCAAAGCACTGAAAGGAATGAAGGTTACAATTTTTTTATACTTTTTTCTAATGAAAAATCAAGTTTACAGCAATTTTGAAATGAAGGAATTGGAAATGGTCCTTAGATCGGAGAAGAGGCTTGTTCATCACCTTTTTAATGTTAGTTGTAGAACACAATTTTTTCCTTTAAATATTTGACATGTAAGTCCTTTTAAATTAACAAATACAATCAGTCATTTAACTAGCACACAAAGGGTTAGGAGAAAGCAACATACTGATTACTGGCAAGCAATTTCCTGAATGCCGTTGTGACGGTAATAGGGTTATGTATAAATACTACTTCTACAGTCTCGCTGTAGAAGCCGGCTTTTATGGTTGATTCGGTAGAGTGGTTGGCTTTCTCTCGAAGTTAAGCAACATACTAAGTGGTTAGTACCTGGATGGGTGACCACGATGGCTTTACTCTGAGAGGGACCCGATACATGTTACAAAATTGGTGCCAGCGGTGGGTTTTGGTTTGATATCACCATCATTCCCATACCCTTAGTTGTGTGTCGCATGTTCTCGATCCTTGTTTCTGCTTTGTGGCAGTGTTAGTAATGGTAGTGACACTGGTAAGTCTGGTTTTGGGTAAGCGGCTATACATCAGTGGAACTCCCACATACTTGCAGCTCCGGCTCATACTTGCTGGGTTTTCGGACGGTGTATACATAAAGCCTGGATCGAACTGGCCAAGTGTCAGTAACTGCCCATGTATGTCGTTGTGACATTTGTGACTTCGGCAAGAAGTTAAAAGAAAGGTGGGAGAAATGGGAGAAGTGGGATGGTAATAGGGTTTATGTATAAATACTACTTCTACAGTCTCGCTGTAGAAGCCGGCTTTTTTTGGTGATTCGGTAGAGTGGTTGGCTTTCTCTCGAAGTTAAGCAACGTACTAAGTGGTTAGTTAGTACCTGGATGGGTGACCCACGATGGCTTTACTCCGAGAGGGACCCGATACACGTTACACCGTATTGCTTTCTTATTTAAACTTAGAATTGATGAAGATTTGTGTTTTTAATTTAACAGTACAGTAAAGATCTGTTGAAATAGTCAATAAAAGTTGTATTTAATAACATCAGTTGCTAACCAGGATCAAAGCAATACTTAAGTAAAAGCTTCTGCCTTCATGTATCAAACCCTCGATATTTTTTATAGTAAAACTGTTCACTCTATAGGGCACAGCAAACGTGTATATCAGATCTACCTTTGAGAAAAAACTTCAGGAACTGTTGTTTACTTCTAGAATACTCCTGAAATATATAAAACTGAATAGATGTTATAGAATTTAGGATTAAAGTTCTGAAATAAGGGTTCAAGAACTGATGTGGGTTCTAGAAATTAAGATAATTCAAATTCTAGAACTCGGTCCCTATCATTCCTAAGTACTCAGATACAGTACACATGGGAAGAAGGGTTTATTGGAAATATTGATGCATTGGTATTCATGTTCCAAACAGAAATATATTTCAGCATTGTGCAAGTTAGAACACAGGAAACATTATTGATTGAATTAGGATCCCTGTTCGCATGAAGGAAATTCCTGGATACTATTCTGCAGTATAAACAATTGATTGGAAATATTGATGAAACTGTTGCTGGGTTTCACAAAACTTCTCATCGAGTTAAACCTAGTGATTCTCTCTGGTTGGTGTTAAGGCTACAAAATGCTTTACATATGGATTTAACTAGAAACTTCTCTCTTAGTTTCTTTGTATGAAAGAGTACTCTTTAACATATTACTCTATTAATTTGAAAGAGGATAGTTTTCAGCTAAGGTTTTTGAAATGTTATCTACTTCAGTATGGCTTTTCCTTTAAAGTTTAGGTGTACAAAGACAACATTTCTATGACTTGAATTTGACTCACTCTCTAAAATGCCTGTGTGTCAGACTGTAGTCTGCCTTCTCAGTTGTACTGACTTTCTAAAGTTAGATGGAAATTGATATGGCTTGTGTCCCTCACCAACAAACTTGATCTGTATGAACAAGAAGTTGATTTCTTGGAAGTAATGTGGGTTTACTGGTTATCAAAGGAAAATATAAAAAGTTGATATGGTGATTTGACAAATAGGTCAATGTTTTCTTAATGAGGAACAGAATCAGAATATTTGGAGGATTGAGAATCAAAGGAAAATATAAAATGAGATAAATTATATCCTTTCAAATACAATGAAAAAGAAATATAAAACAGAAAATGTGCACCTTATGAAGGACTTTGCTCCTTATTATTTGAATTAATGTGATTTTTTGTGTGATTATCCCATGTTGTAGTTTTTCCCACACAAAGGTTATTTTCTCTCTGCCTATTACTCTTCTGGTTCCTCTTTTTAACTGCATAACTGAGCTTCCTTTCCCTTTTGTATTCTGTAAGAGTTGTCTGCCTTGGTTCCCTGTTTGATCATCAACTGTGAAGGGCTTCAAGTGATTATTCGTCACAACTGAATGACAATATAAGTTAAATTTAACCCTGGTTTGTGGAGGCATTATAATCATGAAGTCTGATGGGATGTTACAGGTATTGTAAACAAACTTGTTAATACTTTTGCATTATCAGTTTACTTTGACTTGATTTCCATATTTTAATCTTTGTTCAATCCGCTGCAATCTTTCTTGCGCTGAAGATTTTTCCTTCTTTAAACTTAGTAAGGCACTTAGGTTTGCTACACACCATTTTGAGATTCAAGATCTTTTTTAAAGATTCAAGGTTATTCTCTGTCTGGTATAAATTGAGAGTAGGGTGAAATCATCACTAGTAATTTTAAGTGATGAGTGAGGTCATCAAGGTCACATTTCTTGAAGCTTTATTGTTAAAAGTAGAGGCCTAATAAAAGATTTCATTAAGCTATGTTAGAATTTGGTAAAGTCAGAAGGTTTTGTGTAAGATAGATCTTTCCTTTTAATACACTTACTGGTAAAAAAAAAAGGGGGCCATTGGTGAAAATTGAGGACCTACATCAGGGTTGTCATTAATTTTTTGAGTAAGAGGCCATCTTTCGATTTAAGGAGGCCAATGAAGCAAACAACCAACAAAAATTAGGTGCTAGAACTACTATTTAATATGACCACATATATTTTCTTTGGTTATTTGAGCCAACCAAAAGGTCAATTGAAGTGGTCAAATTGGCCGGCAGCCGGTTCTTGATGACAACCCTGCACATAAGGTTTTGACTCGTAAAATCATTGAAGCATTGTAGCAAAAGGAATGCTTATTAATACTAAGAGTTTTTGTTGGATGACGTCAGTCATCTAACAAGGCTATAATTCCGAAATCGTTTGGTGACCTTATTACAAAATGAACCGCCGTGGGACGAACTGACTTCTGAACTTTTCCTGTACTCGTCAACATTTCAAAACGCTGATCATAATATACTGTATGCTATGTATTTTTTATTCAAACTTTATAAATGAAAGATGATGGGTGGTCAATAATAAAGTTTTAGAGACACCACAATCGTATTTAATAGGAAATGGTATGCACTATTTTTTTCATTTTTTCCCTTGACCGAATATTGCTATTTTTAGGCCCATTAATAAGCCAAATAAGGAGGTCATGTGAGATGAGTCGTCCAATCACATGGAAGATAGCCCCGCCTCATTTCCATCTTACCGCTAGACAAGTGGGGGAAACCCCATGACGTTACTATCTAGGGGATCTAGAAACGAACACGTTTCATGCATGACTTGCAATCAGTCGGCGATTTAATTTCGTGATAAAACATAATAAATCATGTATCATTTTGATTGAAATTTCCCATCCCGGTCCCCGAAGTTTTAATCATTATCTTACTAAAGTGAGGTACAATTGACATCGGTCCTTCTATCAGTTTTAAATGAATTAGTCCCGAGTTATCCAGGTTTCATGTTCGAAAATATAGCGATATTGACCTACATATTTCTCTCAGTGTAAATCGTGTTGGACGTCCGAACGTGTTTTCTTCGCATTGTCTTGGAAGGAGCATTGTTCCACATAAACGGTAAGTAAAGTGATATGTCATTGATTTGCATGGTTACTTTTGTTTTCATCATCGAAATCATTGTTAACTTACTGTTTGAATGCGTTACGAAAATGACCGGAAGTTGTCGATAACCTGTCAATCATCAATGTTTGCTGCTATCTTTGTTTACCTCATACATGTTTGCAAATTAATCTAGGCTTCGGCATTCAAGACAAGATACTTGAAATGAATTCAGTCTTCGATACAATAAAGCATACCGTAATTCATTGTGTCACTCCGGTGAGAAGGTATGAAGCTTGTACTAAATGTTTGTCTTGAATAATTTCATTTAGATCTAACGATTTCTTTTAGAAAAGAGCCATCGAACATAAAGAGGATAATCTTAGTCATTTCAACAAGTAAACATCTTTCACTGGGTCTTCTCTTTCACTAATTTTATTCTGCTTGTAAACATTATGCATTCTTGTAATAAGTAATGAGTCTACGATAAAGTACTCAATGTACTTATTGCTGCAAACATAAATCAAATAAGGGAAAACAAAACCAGGGGCCTATAGAATCCTAAGGATTATATGTGAACAATGTTCACATTTGGCTCAAAAAACTATATGAACTCTATGATATTGTCATAGCATTTGTAATGAGTAACTGTATAGCTCTTACTCAAAGGGAAGTGACCATTGAATCACTCACCACAGAAAAAACAAACAGTTACAGACAGTGACAAAGTATCTTTTCTTCAAATGGTTTATTTTGTAAACAATGATCTTAATTTGAATTATTCATTGGTGGGTGTGGTTTTTTAAGGACTACCTCAAAGTGCCGTGATTGGTTTATATGGTAGTTATTTTATGTTAACAATTATTGTCACCAAATCGAAGATAATTTTAAATTTCTTAACTTGCTGAAATCTGGTAATTTTGTTAATTTCAAAGATGATCAGACAAACGTGACAGCTCACTTCACATTATTTAACGAAAGCATGCTCACTTCACGTTATTTAACAAAAGCACAGGGTTTAAGAATCTGATAAGTAAAGAAATGGTAAATAGTCTTTGGTTTAGTGACAAGGATTGTTGATACCAATTTTTTGACGTTTGTAACTCCAAATAGACACATCGCTGAGAGAGTATCTTTAACAACTTAGTAAGTGATTGCAGTGGAATCTTTGTTACTTCAATCCACACTGTTGCAGCTGGGTTTGGGGGAGGTTAAAATATTTAAAAGACTGCCGAAAAATAAGATGAGCTATGCCTTTTTTGTCTAAATTGCTTGAAGGTTTCTCAGAATTGCTCTCAGTAGCATTTTATGCTTCCTTATGCAAATCACTATGAAAAATTAATTTCTCTGTTTTAAATTGCTCATACCTGATTATACTGATAAAAGTTTGTCTATTTTATAGGGTGCTATGTTTGAAACTTAGTGCATTTTTCCAATGTAACAAATGTTTAGTCCTTATAGCAGATTTTTTTTTTACATCACAGATAAAAAGCACTGTCTTCTATTTACAGTTGGATTGGAGAATCAGATGCAGAGGTATATTGAAATCCAGGGATTTACGGGACGCAAGATCTTCAGTCTAATACCCATTAATCATTAGGTAGGACCCCCCAATTCACTCAACCTGCATCCTCTAGGATGCAGCCATGATTGGTATGCCTTTCATTAAAATAAAAAACTATGCGAGTCCAAACTACGAAAGGCTAACTCTTTCTTTCTACCATAATGGTCAGTGTTTTCCCATATTTTACAGGCTATCTATAAATAGAAAGAAAATGAGCTCTCTTTGAACCAATCGTATTGAAGGGTGTCGAAACAGTCCAATTGAATTTGTGTTATTATGTGCGCTATGCAGTATCGTCATTTCTCGTTATGATTTTGACGCTTGTAACTCGATGTTTTTTCTTACAATCAACCACTCTAATGATATGGATGATATGACAGTCTACTAAAATGTCAAAACAATGACTTGATGTTCTATGATACTTGTTTGTGAGCAAATTATATATATATATATATATATATATAAAGACCGGACCCCCATTTTCAATGATTGGACCCCCAACATAATCAAAATTGAGTCCCAAGGACCCCCAACCATTTAGCTTGATGTAAAACCCTGGAAATCCATTTAATATTTTGATTGCATGACCTGCAAATATTTGTCCTGTCTGTTATCAAATAATGTATGTTACTTCAGCTTCAAAGCATGAAAAAAAGCAAAACTCAAAGAGGCAATATAAACAATTC
This sequence comes from Cerastoderma edule, assembly GCA_947846245.1. Classification (NCBI taxonomy): domain Eukaryota; kingdom Metazoa; phylum Mollusca; class Bivalvia; order Cardiida; family Cardiidae; genus Cerastoderma; species Cerastoderma edule. The sequence continues at coordinate 38,610,461 of OX401405.1, read as the reverse complement.
TTAAAGAAAATGATCACTCATTCTCTCAAAGGGGTGACCAATGCTGTCATAATGCATTCATACAATATAAGGGAGATATACATTCACATATATGTATAAAAAAAAATGCTATGGTGGCATTTGAAAGTTGCATGGAAAAATGCCTGTCCTGGTAAAATATGTCCTGATTTAGGCATGTATGGACAAAAATAGACCATTTCCTGGCAACAAAATAATGTGTTAATATGGAGACAGGTATCCATTGAATATGCGAATCTCAATTTCTTTTAAACAAAGTAAAATTTTAGATTAACCATCATGACTTATTCATGTTTTCAATCTGCCAATCATTTACAAATCCTACACCAAATAGCCACCTAGGTACAGCCCAAGTATGATTTATTTATTTCTATATTCATATGGTTAGTTTTCCTAGCTAGTTCCCTAGCTGTAGTATAACTTATATCTCTTTTCTTAACATTTTCAGATGTTAAGCTAACCTAACCGGTTCTCCACCTAGTTGCAGTATAACTTATGTTCTATTACTGTTGTATAACTTATCTTTATCTTTCTCTTTCTAACATTTCAGATGGTATGCGTACCCAACTGGTCCCCCAAGCCACTTAGCAAGGCCTCTGGTATGGAGGTAGCCAGACTATCATTCCTGGGACCCATGTTTGCCTGGAGTGTATTTGCTGAGGACAATGTGAGTTTCAATTTTATTTTTTCTTGATGAAAAATGAAAATTAAGTTTAATTGGATTTTCCCCTCCTTATACACTGTGATATGACTGAGACGTTTTTGAGAAAGCGTTGAGCCCATATGAACATGTTAAGGACTCAATGCAAGACTATAGAAAGTGCTTCATGTTTATTAAGCACTTTCTATAGTAATGCATTGAACCATTGATGTTCTGCATTGTTATGTAACATCAAAATCACGTCCATAATCCTTCACTCTATGATACCTCACTTTGTGGTATCTGTTGCAAAACACCTTTGAAACCATTGAGTCAAAAGTATAAGCTGCTTCTAACGATTGCTCTCAAATCATTAAGAACATATTTGTTTTTTGCCTTTTTCAGCTAATGTGATTATTTTAGCATGTAAAGAAAATTAAAAGATTTACTTAAATCAAGAACCTTAATGTTTAAAAAGACTGCAAGTCATGCTTAGATATTCAACAGACACTTTCTATGGGCCTTGCATCGCAAGCTGGAATATAGCAAGCTGGAATTATATTCCGTTTTTATTTGATATTTAATGTGGTTGATGAATTATAGATTGTCCATAGTAAAGGGGAAAAGGATAAATTTGATATCATGTATAGTTCCATAGAAGTGGTGGTGACTTACAAGTTGTGCTCCAAAATTGAGCTCTGATGTCATTAACAATCAATGATGTTAAACATGCTGTTGGTATTTATATCAGATAATTTCTGTTTCAGACGATGGTTGTAGAGAAGCATTTTGCAGACCTGTCCCACCAATTAACCCCAGACAATGTTAGACTGGTGTACCAGTCGCTACAGCATAGAATACAGTACCTCAGGGTAAGCTTGTTTTACCCTCAGATCTATATCGGACTTAGCATATAATGTAATGCCAAATGGTTGATACAATGTATGTCCTATCACAACGACTAAGATATGACTTAGGATAAGTTCTTTTTTTTTACCAATTCTCTCATATGGATTTAAATTTTGATTCAAATGAAATATAGAGCCATAACGATGAAAAAGAGTGAAAAAAAATCTTGAGAATATAAACTATTGTGAAAAAAGGAGAAATTTGACTTATGAGGAATTTCTCCTTTTGATGTTAATTATCATGATTGAGTAAATTTGGGATGTTTTGAATCAAGCTGTTATCACCTAATACAAGAAATATTATTACCTAATTCAAAGAAATGATCATCGTTTTTAGTGTGACAAGCACTGTCCATCATAAACTCTATTATAAAGATAACCATAAGCGTAATTTAGAATGAATCATTTACGAGTCATCTAGTTTTCAACTGACACAAGTGACCATAATTACCATGCTAGACACACTATGCTAATGTCATTAAGTAGTACCTAATTAATAAAAAAAATGGTTGAAAGAATAACATCCAAGACTATCCATAGTAAGAAAAAGAATTCAAGTATTCATTATTTACAAGCCAGTATTTCGAGACAGCTCTTGAAGAAATGATAAATGAAAAAAAAACCCCAATTATTTCTTTTAAGAATTTATGTTTGTTTATATATGTATATGCATTCAGTTAAACTCAATAATAGTTGATGGTATTTGATGTCATGTCTGTTGCACTTCACCATCTAAATTTGAAAAACACTTTCATAGTACATGTAGATAAAACTCTGTATTCTCTACATATACATGGTATAAAGTTGTGATGAAGCATTGTAGTGACCTTTGTGATCTAATGGTAAAGGTGGTTGACTTTGTACCAAGGGAAACTATACTAAAGCCCCTCTGGTTTCTTAGGAGAATTCTTTGGCAAAACACTTCAGACCCCATACCTAGTACTGGCTTCGGATATCCATAATATAAATGAAAATTGTTGACATGGCATTTAACACTTTAGAAAAAAGGTATTCATATCTAAATATCATTTTCATCTATACTCTTTTATAGGTGTCCAAAAACGTCAACAGTAGGAGGACCTTGGCAGTTTAGTGAAATTCAGGGATGATGAAGAAAATACACAGAAGTAGGATTGGAGAATCTTAAGGACAGCCATCTTAAAGTGTTTGGCTTGAAAAGATTTATATTAAAGCCATCTGGTTTCTTTATCAGTTGTCAATTTGATAGTTTTGTCTTTTGTTAAGGACAGCATGGAACAAGAGAATCACGTTTTTTCCTGGTATCATAGGGTACATGTATTATGAGTTGGAAACAAGCTCTTTGTTTGTTGTTCATAGAAACTGAATGTATAGCTCACAAGGAATATTTATTAAAAGGAAAGTACAAGAAGTAAAAACATTTAAGCTAGCGTTGTTTGAGAGGTGTTGTTTTGGGTCATCGATTTAGGTCTTGAGTCTGATTTGTTATCCTATACAATGTATATAAATATCCTAAACATAATTACTTATTTTGTGAAGTAGGACTTTTTTCAGAATCAATCTATCATCTTTTTAACGTTTTAAAATATGTAACGCTAGGAGAAAGCAGAGGATGTTTTTTAAATCTTGTAAATGTTAGTCGTATGTCAGATACATAACTCTGAAGAATACTTCAGAGGGTAAACAAACAATTCAAAATGAACACATAGTATTTTCATTGGTGTCTCCTAATATTGAGAAAAAGCATTCTTTTGAAAATATGACTGGACAATTTGGATAAGAAAGAATCAAGGGAAAAGAAGTTATTAAATTTCATACAAGGTAGTTCACACAAAAAAACTTGTCGATACTCAAAAGGATAAAGTCGAAACGATGAAACGTCAACCAGAGTCAATTAAACAACCAGACGTCACAATTAAATAGAGAGACTGCCTAGAGTTTCCCAATATAACTGATTCTTTTTTTAGTTTTATAGATTTTGACTTGAAATTTTAAGGTATTGATTTTGACATGTTACCAAATCATGATATGTAAAAAGTTAAAAAAAAAACAACTAAATTTTGGTCCATAAAACTGCTGTCACTAACATGCATATGTATAAATATGCATAATAAAAACATACATTTTGTAAAACTTATTATTTTCCAGTCACTTTACAAAACACCTTCACACATGTTTGTCTCTAACTGATAAAAAGAGAAAGCTATTGAAAAATAAATACATTTAAATACTAATAAAACTATCTATGTTGTATTTGTCTCCTATTTGTTTTCCTATTCATACTCAAACGATTTTCTTATAATAAATATTCCCGCAACCAATATGGATGCATTTGGCAACTGTAGTATATTTTGTAGGGTCCTACACGGCCTAATGTAAAATTCATAACCTTGATGTCCAAAGTCTGAACCTCACTAGCGTTTTTTTCTTGGGATATCCTTGAGATATTTGAAAGTTTTTAGTCTATTGCTGATGAAAGCAAGCAGTAAAGCAAATGAAATACTGTTGACATTGCTTTTAACCCTTGCAGGATTATCATCCATTTGAATCATGTCATCCAACTTCAGTGCCTTCAGCACTTTGATTTTCTTTCCTGTGATATTGGATCAGGTAAGAGCCTCTGGAATCCAGACTACAAAATGGGTCGACACTTTTAACATGTGATCAAAGCAAGATGTGTCACTTTTTTGTTACGTTTTTATAAATAGATTTCCATCAAAGCACTGAAATGCATGAATGCTTGTTTCCCAACCTTTTAAAGAAAACTCAAACAGCAGTGTCTTTAAAATAAAGAAATTGATCTATGAGAAAGACCCTTTTACAGGTTCTTTCAAATGGTAATCAAACATGTCAACAATGTTTGTTTTTGGACTAAGGGTGCAACAGCACATTAGTCCATTGAATTTACATACCACTTTTTGAGGGACATTACTTTATCGATACACATACAGCGGTCTGACCCCAATTACTCATTAAACATCTGCCTTCACTGTGCGGACTTATACCTTCTTGGAACTAGGAATGTAGTCCGGATTTACTGGCTTTGGTTTGCTCTATATTATTATAACTGTTGCCTCATGGGAAATCGTAAAATGTCCAGATGTTTGAAAAATAGACTGTCGTTCAGTCTTTGTTCACAGAAATAATAATTATAGTAATGGTGGTAAAGGGAGCAGCTGTTTTGCTCGAGATGTTGCCCAAAGAAATTTTCAAATGTATCCTCAATCATCTTGCTTTAAATGCACCTTAGTCCTTCAGCGATATCGGCACTTTGATTTTTTTACTGTACAGCTGATTTATTATTGAACAGTAAACAAATCAGAGTTAAAGAAATTTCAAACCAATAAAAAGTTTTACAAATCTCTGATAAGCAAATGCATGTTAGATTGGAAAACAAAATGGCTTGGACTTGTCAACTGGTCAATTACAAGTGAATCGGCTCCGGGGTTTGATGAACCAAATCTTGCATGACCATATCTTTCTCTTTAGACCAATTTTGTTAATGTAAAAAGGAGTTAGTGATTAAGTAAAGATAATTTGCATTTCTGTTGAGGAAATACCACAAACATAGATTGGTGAACTAGTTATCAAGTAACACAAATACATGTAACGTTCAAGATAGACCAAATCAATCTCATGCATAGTTTTAGAAAATAACAGTGAAAATGTTGTCCATAAAGTTGTTTAGTTTCTTTGTCCCAAAGTTAGATATTCTCTGATGATCAATGGTGCTCAAGCTCTTTTGCAGCTTTCAATGAATTTTACTATTTATTATTTGTTATTTCACACATGTGCAAAACACTATGAAATTGAAATGATATACAAATGACTGCATGGATTTTGAAAACAGAAAATAAAATCTCCAAACCAAAGCCTTTTGTGCAGCTTCCATTTAAACTACTACTGCCCTGATATGTACTAAAAATAGTTCATTGTTTGTTTGGGAATATAATGTGCATCAACAGTATTTCAGATATATATTGTAGTGACCAGCTTCTAAACGATGGATGAAGACCCCTAGCTTAGAGCTGGTCAAGATGGGTAGAACCATCCACATTCCATAAATGAGCTAAAGGACTACCTGTCAGGAAAATCTTCGTCACTGCTACTGGGATTTAAGCCTAATTAGAGAGTGGTCATGTAATTTTTGAGCCTGTCTCTCAAAAATTCTTAACTTTATGTCTAATTGAATTTGAAGCTCAAAGATAACTTTGTTTTTGTAAATGAAAAATAGACATGTGCATGAAAGTATGATAAGATTTGAATTATTGGCCTCATGTTCTATTGATGTGTTAGTAAACGACTTTCTGCGATACTCTTTTCTTTTTTATATTTCCATTGAAGATAAAATCTATTGTACAAACCTTTATGAGACAGCCCCCTCTACTACAATCACTTGGCCATAGAGGCAAATTGATTGAAATGCTGTTAGACCTCGAGTTAGAGTTCCTTTTCAAAAGCTTCCAGTCTTATTGAACAGTCCATAGGCCTATATTATATTGATTTTTTGTTGAAAAACAGAAAAGTTTGAACAGACAATGCAATTAAAAAAGCAGAACATAAAAGACAAAATATGCTAATTATGCACTGACCATTTATTATTTCAAATTCATTTAAAGCAATCAGTTTGATTTATCATCTACATTGTGAGTGTTTAATTGCAAAAATGTTCAATTCAGGCTTTGACTTTATTGTTTGGTTAATAATAAGAAAGTATTTCTTAAAGGAAAGTCACAAAATGAATCCTTATAGAAAGGCATTGCCTAATGGTTTGCTGCCTATTGTTGCTATAGAGACATGCTCTTTCATCATCCACCAATCAATACCCAAGATCAATACTATCAGTGATCTGGTTTTCCAATATAGTGTTGCACTATTCTGTCTAAATTCTGCATTTGTATGATCATACATTAGGTGAAGTCTAAATTTTGGTCTATTATGTCCCTCAGATACAAGGTATCTTGGGGCTATATTGGATTTCTGTCCGTCAATCTTACAGCTAAACCCTTTCAGGAGTATGAGAAAGAATGATTTTTTATGAATGATATATATATCCTTTTGTGCATATACCTGTTCAAGACTTTTAGATCAATTCAAGAAAGCTGTTTAACTGATCCGCATGACACATACTTGTAAAGTGTGCCCAAAAGATTCCACACATTTATGGCTATCCCATAGAAGCGGCAGACTGCCAGTTGGAAAGGCTCACTTCATATTATTTAAAAGAAAATGGGATTTCAGCAACTTAGAAGTAACTTAATTGAAATTGTATTTAGTTTTGTGACAATGAATGTATACATAAATTCTTATCGTTTGTTACTCCCAGAGCACAAATGTCTGATAAAGTCCATTTTAGTATGGGCTATGGCTTTCTAGACAATTTAGGTTCTTTGGACAATGAGAGATTCAATACATGTAGGTATTAAAAGATAATGATTTATTAACTTATTTAGATAAGTATTTCTGGGTATCATGCCAATAATTTCATAAAAGAGAAAATTTAGATAACTCGGACAGTTTTCAATTCCCGCCTCAAATTATGCCACACGTCTAACCAGGTGCCCACCACTAAAGCGTTTTCCAAGTGCTTATCTCTTTTTTAGACATAACTTGATTGTAAACAATGAACTCAATTTGTGTGGTACATGATTTGTTAAATAGCACTTTGAAACATGGCTAAACAACAGTGCAGGCATTATATTGTCATGGTAATGTTGTTTTTTGCTATGTTTTAACATATTGCTTCATAATTTATAACTCATTTCACCCAGATTTGCAGTTTATTTGGCAGCATTCTGTCTATAATGTTGAGCCATGATAATGATCTCAAGTTCTCCAAATTTTCATAATGGGTTAAAGGAGTCTTTTACAGGGGTTTTGATACTCCTGACGCTAGTCAAAATAGTTCCAGGTGAAGATTGCACTTTATTTTCAGATGGGGCAATCTAACATTGTAATTTCGAAGGATCAAAATAGTGGTGGATGTACCAAATTCTGTTTTTTTGGATTTGAAGCACAAAATGACCATTCAAAGTCAATTGATATAACAAGATATGTGTAACTTACATACCACCAAATAATGGCATAATTGCCGTTAAACAATAATAAAAAAAAACGCTAAATAGGTTTTTTCACATTCCAGTGCACAATGTGCACAGAAAATTTATCGGGAGCAAATAATCATCATGTAGTGTTAAATAAACTGCTCTTACAAAGTTAATATATGAAATACAGACATGTTTAGTGCATGGATTGATTAAAAAAAGATTAATTCACAACTGTGAGTAAATTCATTTGTGAATTCACAATAACAATGGAAATTATGGTCTTCAAACATTGCGACAAAATCTTCACCAGATGCAATAATTTCTTAATATTTCCTGATTGCATCAAATAAGTTTGACTTTTGTTGACATGGGCACAATATCTGTATTTTAGTGCTCTCTACTGATAAAGTGTAGATTATTGGACAAGGGTATTATTGGACTATTTTGAGATGGTCCCCAGCAAATTACTCCATGTATGGAGGGCAATATGGATTTTTTTCATAGAAAGCTTCAGTTAGAAAAGCACTCGCTATCACTTTCATTGATTTGCTGTGGAATCTTGTTTAGCTAAGAGAATCTAGTAGGAGGGCTTCAAAGATAGTGTGAATTTTGCTGGTTGTTAGTAAAACATATAATACACTAGAAATATACAGGGTTTGAAAATACTACTCTCAGTTGCTTGGATTTTGTAATAGATTTGACGACAAGAAGGTAACATATGTTGTCTTTTTTATACTCAAGCATTTTGCAGATTTTTTCAATATTTTCTTCGATATTTTGGTTTTATTACGCTTAATCTGATTTTCATTGTATCCTTTAATGCATTCAATATTTGATGATTTAGAAAATTAAGAAAAATTGTTTAACATGATTACTTTGTATTAGCTTGTGGATTGAAAATTTTACTGAAAGGGAACTATTACTGTAGTTTGAATGTCAGTGACAGTGGTCCCAACTTTGATTTTACTAAATTCATGTACTCCTACAACTCTATTAGTCTATTTGTAGAGATCTCTCTAGAAAAACAACGGCTTTAAACTTTTCCTTGAAGATGCGATTTTGGGATGGTTCCCAAATACATATTTGTAGTAAATAATATTATATAATTATATATATTATATTTATTTTGCCACATAACCATGAATATACACCATAGAAATGAAAGAGTTGGCAGACAATAATTGAAACTGTTCAGAAAACAACTATCATAGGCGTAGAAGCGTTTTCAACATGGAGGGGGGGGGGGGGCAACTTCAGATGAGGACCTTTCTAAGAATAAATGTTCCTAAACTTTCCCATGACTATTCATGCATCTACAAATTCAATATCATTAAATGAATTAAAAGAAAGCGTATGAAAATGTGTATCTTAATACAAAACAAAAAATAAGAAAAAAGGATAGACCAGGTCTCGATCTCGTGCGGAAATCAAATGTATTGATCGAAACTAAAAAAATCTGCGTCCAGACTGTCACAGCAAAGAATTCAACTATACTATAATAGCAAAGAATTAATTTATTTTTTAAATTTTAGCTAACAAGTGAATACAATATTGGGTCTGACTGCCTAGAACACGTTTTACGTCACTGTTTTCATCAATCCAAATTACTCATGTATTTTCGTTAGCTGAGTTTTCATTGAATAAACCCGATGTGTTCATTTGCGATGATGACGTCAAAAAGGTTTTGGTTATTGTTTGTAACAAAAGAACCAAAGGGGAATTCGTATTAGATAAAGCACAAAAAATACACATACAGTATTTACATTTATTCTGCTGTTAAAGTTTGTTTCTTTTCTTTTTTCTTTTCAAATATCTTCATTTTCCATTGTGAATATTGGACTCCTACGCCTATGACTATTGCTGACTTAGAATGTCTTTGATGATTCAATGAATGAGCTTAACTGACAGAAGAATGATATATCTGACTAGGTGTGAAATGAATGGTTAAGGAAAGGTTTCACCCAAAGATCCATAGTTTGTGGCTCATGAACAATGGATGTCATACTAAGGATTGCTTGTCTTATGATTTTTTTAAGGAAACTCTTCTAGTTTTTAATTGGCATATACAAAGGCTTTTATGTTTGCACAATAAGCAATTTGTAATGAGGCAAATAATCAATTGTAAGGTTATATGATTGTGCCGGTTTATTTTATGAATATATTTCAAATAGCCACAGGCTATTTATATATATGAAATCAATTTTCACAACTTGATATTTGAATGCAACAGCTCATTGTTATTTGTGGGGATCGCCTGCAAGAATCAGCCAACAAGTTTTGATTTTGGTTCACAGAAATGGGTTATTTTGGACAGTGTAGATTGTTATGCTTCGGATAAAACACAATCATGTAATAAATATATTACAATCACATCCAGTGAAGAACCTCCTGATTGGGGTTTTGGTGTATTGTCTCACATAGTTGACCAATTTAAAACCAATCAATGTCATTTCAGAACAAATCATAGATGATCAGTTTGGATTTGGGTCTGTTTTGCAGCAATCAATTTTGTGGATTTAATATGTGGGAACTGTGGCACTATGAATAGAAAGGACACAATCAAAAATGCATGGTGTTTGGATCTTTCTTGTGTAATCATTTGAAAAGTCACTCGAGTATTACTTTACTCAATAACTTTAGTTATTTTATGGCCATTTTTGTATATTTGGTCTTATTCCAAAATTTTCACTTTTTTTTTATATATAGAGGCATAGAAATGCTTGTAAAACTCAATATTTCCTGATTGCGTAACATTAGTTTGACTAGGAGATACGAATTATGCTTGGAATGAGTGATAATTCTTTTTTGCATGCATTTCATTTCCAATATGCTGCTATTATTTGTTTGTGACCAGAATTTCTTATTTTCTCAAACATTTTCATTTTGTTTTAGTTTACACAAGTTGCTAATTGGGGAATTACCTTTGGTGTTACTGAAATATGCATTCTTTGAAAGTCTTGGACTTTTTGTAAACGTCAATGATTTCAATTTAAAGGATCAGAATACAGCCATAGAACATACACTTTATACTGTCAGGATGAGACGTTGCAGTAGATTTAAAAGAAAAAAACTATTGTAGAATAAAGGAGATACTGCTTGGAATTCTTTTTACATGGATTTCATTTCCAATTTGTTGCTGATCAGCCTATTGTCATAAAACTAACATTTGCAGTCCTCTTTTGAAATATCCTTTGTGGTATTTTTTTTCCGTAGATGACAACCTCTTTTATAAATTTCCTATGCGCCATGCAGTTTTTATAAAAAAATAGACATTTCTAACTATAGATCTGCTGTTTTCTTTATTCCCTTTAACTTAATGATAAAGAAAGAAAAATCAAGTTATGCAGGCAACTTGATGCATCAGTATCAAAATTTTACTTGCGTTCTGCCTGTGAGTATTTGTGTAAGAGTAAGTTGGATCAGTCAGAAGTATTACAGTTGACATTAATTCCTACAGAAATTATTCATGATCCATAATTTACTGCTGATAAGGGAACCCTTCATGATACAGATCAGATAGTTGGCACTGTTGGAAAATGACTAAATTTAACAATGTAAAGCTTATGGTTGCTTCTGCTTCAAATTGAACTTATGTGTTCAAATAGGACACATATAAGATAAAGATAGTTCTGATGAATATTTGTATGTGTTGTGAAAGTGATAGAAGTCTGTAAACTCAATGTTCCATTCCTACAGTATTGGGATAAGGTTGCTGGCAGGAGTAATTAGGATTGATTGTCAACCTATTCACAGGTCCCTGGTGGCTATGGTAACCCTTCTCTATAACGAACAATAAACATGACAAACTACACCTGGCTACACAGTTTGTTTATACTACTCTTGGGAAAACTTGGCCATTATGAACATTATTAACTTTTTGCATACATCAATTTCATTTCACAGACGTTTTTTTTTTTTTTTATATAAAATAATGCAGAAATTAATTCATGATGCTTTCTCTTTTGATTTAACTTCTATCAAAAGCATAATTTATTCAATTTATTTATTTTACAAAAACAGCTGTCGGTAACTTTGGAATGTTGAGATTGCTTGAACAATAATATCTAACAAGATGGTTAAATGTGGAAGTAAGATTTTAAAGGCAGGGTCCAGATAGATCATATAAACAAAAACCTGCAACAGCTTGTGTATATCTGTAATAAATATCAGATTGGCTTTGATTTATGTTCATGCTTGACATACCCAGTGAAACAGTCATATTGTCAAAGTGTGGGTGTTAAAGTGATGTACATTCATATTTTGTAAAGAAGCATATTATTGTATGGTGTATAGGCATACAAAGCAGATGTAAGTGAACATTTCTACAAACCAAGTATATAGCTTGCTCCATAGAATAATCATGAAAATGTTTAGACTTGCTACTTTGTGGTCCCATGTTTTAGCCCAACCAGTATATATAAACATGAGGGTCCTTTATGGCCCAGTGGTTAAGGTGGAATGTTTAAAACTCAGGGGTCCTTGGTTCGAGCCCCACCAGTAACTCTGGTTTTGTGGGAGTGTCCTTGGGTTAGACACTTAATCTTATCCCTAGCCTATCTCTGGTGAATCTTGGATTGCTGTGATAAAACTAAAATTTGCCTTCATCAGGAAATCACTTTCTTTGTTAAGGATCAGATCATATTTTCTGTATATTTACTAAATCTTAGCAGCAAATTATATTTTATGTATATTCGGTGTGCCTTCTAGAATTAGATTTCATTTCCTGCTGATATTGAGAAAGTTAAAGTGTTGGATCTTTTTCTCGTACATTCAACAGGGCTTTTAGTATCTTATGTACATTAGGACTTAAAAGCATGAAGTCATATTTCCTATGTTGGTATTCAATTTAGGTTTTAAGCAAAGGGTCATGTTACATGCATGTTAAGTAAGACTTAAACATGATTATGATCCAATTTTTATATATTGTCAGGATTACATCATAAAGCCATTTTGCTTATCAAGTCGGAACCAGTTAAAGTAGCAGTTTTCATGAACCCATTTAAATATTGCCGACTCTGCACAGATTTCTCATGTACTCGCTGAGTCCTGCTTTATCAGCAAAATTTAACATGGATGAGTAATTTAAGTGAAAAGACCTTTCGAAAGTCTATTTATACACATCACACCAAAGAACTGTATACCTATAACCTATATGCAATGAAAGATATAAGAGTGCTCAAATACAGCAAAATCTAAGAAGTTCTTGTACAATTGAAGTGGAACATCAAAGTACAAATATATCTTTTTTAAGAGTAAGTGGGGCTGTAGCAAGGTCATATAATGTTTTTAGAAGGGTAAAACTATTAAATGAGTTTTACGTAAAATTAGTGATAAAACGAGATCAGTGGAGAATTGTAGGGAAAAGTTAAGTTAAACATTGTTTGGGACCAATGAAACTCAATGTAAAGGTCTGAGGTTTTTTTCTGAAAATCCTTTGGTAAATTTCAATAGAACTCAAGCATAGACATTTATGTTGAATTTTTATCCCAACAATTTGTGAAAATAGGACTTTGCAACATCGACTATAAATAAAGGAGGTGTTATATATAAAGTCATGCTCATATAGTTTTCTGCTATTATGTTTTAACATTATAGTTCTATTATTTATACCTCAATTTATTCAGTTTAACATCCTCGCTTTTTAAGTTTTTTTTACCTATGTTTTGGAATCACGTTTAAATCAATAGGACACCTTGACAAATATTGTTTGGAACTAAAAAGAAACTTAAGGTGATCCCTTTGATTGAATATTTACTATTTTCTTAATTTGTATTCATTGTTATTATTCCACACTGCTAATCACTTTTAACCTTTCTCCAAATGAATTGCAGGTAACAATGGTTTATTTGATAGCTATAAAGGTCAATATTTTAAGCTATGATCAGCTAAAATATTAAAAGCTAGAATTATAATATTGTAGAGTTGTGTATAAAGAGTACCAATTTTAGGTTTGGGATATTGGAATGATCTATAATCTATTTTTTGAAGACTGAACTTTTTTTCACTATGTAACAGGTACCCGTAGTTTTCTTTAAAATCATGCAGTTTTACCCTAAAAGTGAAACTCAGGATTTTTCTTTCCCCTTTGGCAAAGCCCGTCTGATTTTTCCTCTACTTATTAATTATACTACATAGAAAAAGTGTATCAAATTTTTTCCCCTAGAAGGATAAAGAGGCCTGTAAGAGAGCACTTTACAAGTCGTAAGCCGATAACTTATGAATGTAATCTACATTATGGTTGTGTTTGAAGTTCCAGTATATAATTTGCTTGTATATATAATTTCAGATGGCCTCAGCAAATGATTCCAAATGGCAGAAGGATGCTGCAGATCAGAACTTCGATTACATGTTCAAGTTGTTAATCATTGGAAATAGCTCAGTTGGAAAGACTTCATTTCTATTTAGATATGCTGATGACTCTTTTACATCAGCATTTGTTAGCACTGTAGGAATAGACTTTAAAGTAAAAACTGTCTTCAGACAAGACAAACGTGTCAAATTACAGATATGGGTAAGTAAATTTGTTCTACTGATGCCTTGTTTTAGCCCCGGTATTACCAATTGTATAGTTTTCACGCTAAACATGTATAATTATATGAATTATGCATTTGAGAGATAAAGAAAGATAACTGTTCAAAACAATGTTCATGATATGTGGTCATGATACTACACTGAAAACTACAAAATGATAATGTTACTAGTGTTAAAACATTTCTGTGATATAAGTGAGCAAGGAAACATTTTTAAATCAATTTTACCTACTTCATTTATTTGGCCTCTCAAAAGGATAATTTATATACCCCAACTTTCATAGGTAGAGGGAGAGCTACAAAAAGAGTCATTTTATCCATCGGCCTGTCTCTCGGATTGTATGGACTGTATTTTCGCCATTTACAAAGAGTTTTAAATACTGTAAAATATAGTTTCCACATGATTGTTGGGTGTGTAATTTGAATGGTGTGTTATTTCTAAGGTCAAGGTCAACACCTGGAGTTTAAAGGTCACCAAAGATTAGGTTGTTCGATCCATAACATTGTCATTCAAGGTCAAAGTCTGAAATCATGGCACATTTGCGTAACATGATAGTGCGGTGTGTCACTAGAAAGAATTATGTTAATATTTCAAAGGTCAAAATGGTCGAATATTGGCTTGTTTAGTCTATTATTATGTTATTTAACCCTTTCCTAAACAATAACAACATTTGACCACTTTGTTGCAGACGACTTAAGAAAACATTGTGGGAAAAGGAGAAATTGCTCGTAACGAGCAATTTTTCCTTTTCCCATAATGTTTTCTGCCCTATCAGAAGAATATTGTCCAATTTCATCACATTTTGAAATGTCGTTTGCAAACACTTTCAATTTTTGGACAGTCGAAAAATTGTTGTTTGGGAAAGGGTTAAAAGCATATTAGCCCTCAGAAAAACGGCAAAACTGGGTAATATGAGTAATTAATTATGATAGAATATATTGAAACATAGCGACATGACAATATAATGCCTGGACTACTAATTATTTTTTTTTTTTAAGTGCTATTTTCACAAATTTGGTGCCCAACATTTGATCTTAATTGTTTACATTTGAGTAACATCTAAAGTAGCAAGGAGCCCTTGGATTAATGAGTTGCGACCACCTGGTTAGAAAAATCATGTGAAACATAAAGATACTGTCATTTATCCAATATCAACAATGTGAACGATTAATATGAGTAATGAATTAAGATAGAATATATTGAAACATAGCGACATGACGATATAAAGCCTGGACTACTAATTATTTATTTTTCAAAGAGCTATTTTCACAAATTTGGTGCCCAACATTTGATCTTAATTGTTTACATTTGAGTAACATCTAAAGTAGCAAGGAGCCCTTGGATTAATGAGTTGCGACCACCTGGTTAGAAAAATCATGTGAAACATAAAGATACTGTCATTTATCCAATATCAACAATGTGAATATTTAAAATGGAGAACTTCTTTGGTTTTATTGGTTTCAAACGTTTCTCGGCTGACCTTGTTATATGGCTAATTGTAAACAAACCTTATAGTATTCACTCTTTTAGAAGCATCATGTGAACATGTGACAGTCTCAATTCCTCTCTCAAAGAGAATTTAAAGAACTTTTAAGTTAATTTTCAATTATTCTAGAACTCTCACAATTTAGGTGTCAGTGAGTGTAAGTTGACACATTTGTTTATCATGACAAGATGAGGAGTCATATAAAAGAATTACATTGATTTCTTCAAGGTCAAGGTTGGTGGAGGTCAAAGGTCATTTTGTTCCATATGTTAGCTATGTTGTTTAAAGAGATATTTTGAAATAACTTGACAAATGTTACAAAATTGAAGTTTCAAGGAAATCGATTTTGTTTAAATGAAGGTCAAGGGTACTGTTGCAGGTCAAAGGTAAAAAATGGCCATTTTTCTGTTTGGCATATCTCTTTATCCTGAGAATATTATTTGAAGTAATAATTGTCATGCTGCCTCTGAAACCCTGCAAGAGTTGATTGTGTTGGGGGTATGAATCACAGTTATAGCTCTAGTTTTATCATTGTACATTGAGGCTAACGATCAAAAGCTATGCTCCTGTACAGCTATCATACATGTATTTTGAAGCTCTCCAAACTGTATTTTTGATTGAGAAATGTGTTGGCCAATGGCTACAGGATACTTCTAAGGACCCATTGATCATCAAATAGATTTCTCACAGCAAAAGGATGGAGTCCATGGAACAAGAGAAATTCAATTTATAAAGGATATGGTTGACTACCATTGTCTTTCTAGAACCCAGATGGGGGCTCTGTGGCCTAAGGGTTGGAGTACAGAACTTCAAACCACGAAGCCTCTATACATGTACGATGGCTAAAATAACAGTAAGGTTCTTACATTGGACATTTCGTAAGAATTAATATCCAAACAGAGTTACAGAATGCCATTGATTCTACCTGGCTTGGTCATCCCTTTTTCGCAGTTTTTTCTCTCCATTGATTAGAGCAGGGGATTTAAAAAAAAAATGAAATACATGTGATGCAAAGCAGAAACATCCAAACTGAACTCTAGCTACAGGGTCAACTCATTTATCATGAGTGATTCTGGAAGCCTTCCAAACCCCCCATGTGTTTTTGAAACCCTTGCCGTGCCAGTCTCAGATTTTCTTTCTGAGAATGGTTTCTGTGTGGTTCTGTCCAACCATCTCAAGTGTATTGATTTTGATCTTCAACCTAACCTTAATAATGCATAAGATAGAATTGGAATTGGTAGTCAAGTAAAGTAACAAGCTTCATTTCTGGGCAATCTTTGAACAAATAACATGAATGGTTATGATGAAGAAAGATGGCCTAAAACTTTTTGACTCTTCCTTAAGTCATTCAATACTATTATTTTCTATTTCAATGTTTAGGTGACAGCCATTTTGTTTCCAATTATATGGCGTATGGTCAATGAACCAATGAACATTGCATCCAATCTCTTTGAGATCCAGTTCATGTTGAACACTGAATTTCCCCATTCCTTGAGCAAATTAGTACTGTATCAATAACTCACTTTATTAAATACACCCTGAATTGACTGGATAAACATCGTACAATAGTAATGCAGTTATAATTATGTTATATCATTATTGTACAGGTTTGCATTAACATCATCATTGACTTGATATGCTACATTTAACATATAAAGCTACTTTCACTATGCAAGTGGGTATAAAGTCTCTTCTTTAACCATGGCACCCCCATGCCCAGATCATTTGCCTTTGCTCTAAATGTAGACTCATATATAGCTCTTTAAAAATACTCCAGACCATTGAATTGTTCTGAAACTCAAGCAGAAAATAGACCACACTTTGTATGAAATGAACCAAACAAGAAGCTAAAATATTGTGACAGAAGATGTCAATGCTACTACATGTACAACCACCTTAAGATTCCAACCAATTTTATTTGTTTAATCTGGATGCTGAAAATTCCATGACTTATCAGCATTTGATAAGACCTAGTCATAGATCTCTTTAAATGGTTTCATTGTTAACTTTTGCTGCAAACAAAACTTCTTCTTTAGGAGAGCAGCCTGATATTGCTCAGTTATGTTGAGGATAAAGGATCTTAACAGGATGAAGCAAAGGCAAAATGGATAAAAGATCTTGTTTTGTGATTAGATGTAAATGAAAGATTGGTTATGGTTATTCTGTATTAAGGAAAAGCACAATATGGGGATAAAAGAGGTTGATTCATCACAGTTTGTTATATGAAGGTTTAAGACTAGATTTGTTTTCTGTTTTAGGACACAGCAGGCCAGGAGAGATACAGAACCATCACAACGGCATATTATAGAGGGGCAATGGGATTTATACTCATGTATGATGTAACAAACGAGGAGTCTTTTAACGCAGTTCAAGACTGGTATGGAAATCTTACTTTCAACTGTTAATTGTTTAATTGCTTCTGAAATATTCAAAACTGCGTGCTATTACAAATTGTGAGCTTCCCAGTTGATTTGCTTCTATTTTGTCTATGGTTCTGTAATTTATTCCCATTTCGTTTACTTCTTATAATGTTGTCTACATTTAACTTTATATGTGTTAACTATTGATAACATTAATATGTTTTATAATTTGATATTTGCTTTCATGTTACCTTATAACATCCATGTACTTCTTCTGGAATAATTAAAAAAAAGAAAACGGTTAAAAAGACTCATTATATATGATAAAGCCTTGGTAGACAATATATAGATTATATGGGAATTGGTGTTCAAACTAAAGAAATTGAAATGGGAACAAACACTTGAAAAAACAACACCAGAGGACAAAATGGGAGAAGATGGAAGTGGGCTAATACTGTACAGAGCTGCTGTAAGAAAATTATTGTAAATTGAATTACCTGTAATTTTTGCAGAATGTAAGCTTTAAAACAGCATTGGTGGGAACTGAGACATAAACAACAGTTCAATACTGTGTTTCTTTGCCAAATCTCATATTGCTGTTAGATTCTGCAACTAAAGTTGATATGATTTATCTCATCTCAACCATATTTCAGCTATCTCACCTGGGAAAGCTGTCTTTACATGATAGTGTATTTGACAATAATTGTTTATCGCTAACTTGGTTTTATCAAAGAATCAGTCAGAATGTTTTGAATTCAAATTGATGGCATAAAGTCATGACACAATGTTAAGGAGTATTTCCTTTTTTTCCCTCTGAAAATGTTGTTTTATACTATTCCCAGAGGGAGAGCATACTGTCTTTGCTTTGTCTGTAAATGCAACTGTTTATCCAAACAAACTTAAGCACCTTTAAGCTCTACACTTTAGGGCTGGTTCATTTACTTGCATTACTACTCAACACTTTAGAGCTGGTTCATTTATCTGCATCAGTACTCTACAATTTGGAGCTGGTTCATTTACCTGCATTACTACTTGACACTTTAGGGCTGGTTCATTTACTTGCATTACTACACTTCACTTTAGATCTGGTTCATTTACCTGCATTAATACCCTACACTTTAGAGCTGGTTCAATTACCTGCATTACTACCCTACACTTAAGAGCTGGTTCATTTACTTGCATTGCTACTCTACACTTAAAAGCTGGTTCATTTACTTGCATTACTACTCTACACTTTAGAGCTGGTTCATTTACTTGCATTATTACTCAACACTTTAGAACTGGTTCATTTACTTGCATTACTACTCTACACTTTAAAGCTGGTTCATTTACTTGCATTACTACTCTACACTTTAGAGCTGGTTCATTTACTTGCATTACTACTCAACACTTTAGAGCTGGTTCATTTACCCGCATTACTATTTAGCACTTAAGAGCTGGTTCATTTACCTGCATTAATACTCTACATTTCAGAGCTTGTTCATTTACCTGCATTAATACTCGACATTTCAGAGCTTGTTCATTTCCCTGCATTAATACTCTACACTTTAGAGCTGGTTCATTTGCTTGCATTAAAAATGTACTTAAAAGCTGGTTTATTTACTTGCATTACTACTCAACATTTTAGAGCTGGTTCATTTACCTGCATTGATACTCAACACTTTAGAGCTGGTTTATTTACTTGCATTACTACTCAACACTTTAGAGCTGGTTCATTTACTTGCATTACTACTCTACACCTAAGAGATAGTTCATTTATGTGCATAAATACTCTATACCTAAGAGCTGGTTCATTTGATTGCCTTACTACTTGACATTTAAGAGCTGGTTAATTTATATGCATTACTACTCTTCACTTAAGAGCTAGTTCATTTACATGCATTACTACTCAACACTTTAGAGCTGGTTTATTTACCTGCATTAATACTCAACACTTTAGAGCTGGTTTATTTATTTGCATTACTATTCAACACTTTAGAGTAGGGCTGTTCAGATACATTTCGCTAAAAACTTTAGAGCTGATTCATTTACAAACATCTCAAATTCTCTAGAGCTGGTTTATTAAAAAGCATTATCACTCGACTCTCCAAAGCTGGTTCATTTACAGACATTACTTATCAACTTTTTAGAGCTGGTTTATTTAAAAGCATTATCACTCAACCCTTTAAAGCTGGTTCATTTACAAACATTACTTATTGACTCTTTAGCGCTGGTTTATTCAAAAGCATTATCACTTGACACTTTAGGGCTGGTTCATTAACATGCATAAACATTCAATACTTTACAGCTGTATAATGTTTATATGCATCAATACTTGGCAGATTTAAGTTGGACTGTTTACATGCATTTTTGAAGTAGTATTTTTTGTATTTTTTTCTTTTTCATTAATATGCCTTATCACTGGACTGATTGAAGCTTGATTGATCAAAAGCTTTCAAGTATGGATCATTCAAGTTTGGTTGTTCACATCCATTACCACTTTAAACACATGAGTCAATCCTTCACATTAATAACCACTTCAAGCTTGATCACTGCATGCATTTTCAAAACCTTCAAGCTTGATCATCACATACATTTTCAAAACTTTCAAGCTTGATCATAGTATACATTTTCAAAACTTTCAAGCTTGATCATCACATACATTTTCAAAACCTTCAAGCTTGATCATCACATACATTTTCAAAACTTTCAAGCTTGATCATTGCATACATTTTCAAAACCTTCAAGCTTGATCATTGCATACATTTTCAAAACCTTCAAGCTTGATCATCACATACATTTTCAAAACTTTCAAGCTTGATCATCACATACATTTTCAAAACCTTCAAGCTTGATCATCACATACATTTTCAAAACTTTCAAGCTTGATCATTGCATGCATTTTCAAAACCTTCAAGCTTGATTATTGCATACATTTTCAAAACTTTCAAGCTTGATCATTGCATGCATTTTCAAAACCTTCAAGCTTGATCATTGCATACATTTTCAAAACCTTCAAGCTTGATCATTGTTTGTGATCTTGATCAGGGTTTGTAAATGTCACATGATTTTTTAATTATCCTTTCCCCGTCGGACTAACATAATTGGTAAAAAGTGACAAGTCCTTTTATACTGTATTTTCAGGTGCACCCAAATAAAGACTTATTCTTGGGATAATGCCCAAGTTGTGTTGGTGGGCAACAAATGTGACTTGGAAGACGAACGAGTTGTGTCAACTGAACGAGGCAAACAGTTGGCTGATCAATTAGGTAATCCACTAATGCTATGAGTATTCTACAACCATACCTTTATCATACTATCTCCATCTTTTAGATGACATTTAACAACCTTTCCATCTCCAGAGTTTGAAATTCAGGTCTGGTGAAAATTCGATAGTGCCACTATCACATTGGGTAATGCCGTGAAGAAATGACCTTTACCAACAAACCTTTTGATTTTTCTTTTATATTTCTACAGTGATCACATATCATCTACAATTGAATGTGTTACTTTGATACATGGTAGACCATTTTTGGACTATGGGTGCATCAGCACCTTAGTCCATTGAATTTACATACCACTTTTTGAGGGACGGTACTTTATCGATACACAAACACAGGACTGACCCCAATTACTCATTAAACATCCGCCTTCACTGTGCAGACTAATACCTTCTTGGAACTAGGAATGTAGTCCGGATTTACTCGCTTTGTTTTGCTCTATATTATTATATCTGTTGCCTCATGGGAAATTGTAAAACGTCCAGATGTTCGAAAATAGACTATCGTTCAGTCTCTGTTCAAACAATAATAATTATAGTATTGGTGGTAAAAGGAGCAGCTGTTTTCCTCAAGATGTTAAGAAATTTTCAAATGTTTCCTCAATCATCTTGCTTTAAGGGCACCTTAGTCCTTCAGCGCTATCAGTGCTTTGATTCTTTAATCTTTTTGAATATTCCATAAAATGAAATGTTAAAGTTCTTGAAAAGGTTTGTCTAATTTAGCTACATAATTTTGGTTTATTTGCTGGCGTCAATACACTATTTGGTTACTGGGTTTCATATCTATCAATGTTGTGGAATTTCCCAAAACAAGGCTTTTAAGCTGGACTATTGAAAAGGACAGAGTGCTTTTGTGCTCAAACATTTGTCAGAGTTAGCATGTCTGTGTTGAGTTTTAACATGTTGGAATCTCTGTAAATACTTATGTGAATTGATTGGAACTCCACACACTTGCATTGGCCTGTAGCTCTAAATAGCTGAACTTTAAGAGTATGTCCATTTAAAAAAAAAAAAAAGCAAATCCAGGATAAATTTGCATGTTAGTATGATTCTTTTTAACACTGGATTGAGATGTTACACACCTGTTTCCTTGGATGATCTATGCTGATGGGGACATGTCTGTATACAATGATAGGATTTTACTGCAGAATTTTACCTTTATTTAACCAGGAAAAATGATGCAGGTGATAAAACCATTTGTACAAAAGGAGAAAATGCTCAAAACAAATCATGTGCTCCCTTTGTCTCAACGAAATCATTTATAATGATCATGTAGAAATCATCATAAAATCATTTTAACCCATATAAAGTCAAATAAATGAACGACATATAACTGTCATGGAGAAGTTAATGTTCAGATTTCAGTCACCCTTCACCCTTTGTTCTCATTGGTGTGTAATGTATTTTTTATCTGCCAAGCTTAAATTAGATGTAATTTGTAATGGTAAAGGAAACATATTTAACTGGATAAAAATGGCTAAACCATTAACAGAATTGATTTTTGTGATTCCTCTACCTCCTAAACAGTACTCTATTGATAAACCAGCGCACAGTGCTGGAGAGGCCATTGATTTTCAATACATCTCAGGGCTAAAAGGCTAGTCCCACTTAATTGATTTTGTGGGTATGAAGCACAAGTTAAGCAAGCATCTTGGGAAATAAGGGATTCAATAGAATATATTATCTAATACACACACCCCAAATTTGCTGGATATTATTCTCTTATGGCTAGTTTAGCCCTGCCCCCTTCTTTCTTAAGCTCACAGTGATATTGTGACGAGGTATTGTGATCAGCGGCTGAGCCAATGTCGAGGTATTGTGATCAGCGGATGGGCCAATGTCGAGGTATTGTGATCAGCGGATGGGCCAATGTCGAGGTATTGTGATCAGCGGCTGAGCCAATGTTGAGGTATTGTGATCAGCGGCTGGGCTAATGTTCATTTTATCGCATTAACTTTTGCTTTAAACAACATAGATTGGCCAGACTAAGGCGTTTTGGTAGGAATGATTCATGTTTGGATCTGCATCTGATTAAATGTGCTTTAGATGTAAGTAAACAGACAAATCTTAAACCATTGGACATCTTGTTTCAAATTTGTTCTATAAGCTAACATAAATCTGGCATGTTTTATTAACAGGATTGTCAACCCTTTTTGATTTAGCAAGTTAGATATTTCACCATATTTATTTGATATTTATTAAAAGTAAGGTCATACCTTCTTCAAGTAATTCCAACATCCTTTTTATATTTATTTAAGAAGAGAATCAGAACATCTTCTGTATTCTGTGAAATGTAGTATTCACTCACAATCTTCATTGACATGGGTCCCCTTTTCCTTTAAATGAAGAAACCAAACAATAGATGACTGGTTAGTACTGGCTATTTGTGCTAAAAGCCACAAGCCTGACTTGTTGGTACTCGCAAGGCATTCTCTATTTGTGCTAAAAGCCTCAAGCCCGACTTGTTGGTACTCACAAAGCATTCTCTATTTGTGCTAAAGGCCTGACTGGTATGCTCAGTATGGCACACTTTATTTGTACTTAAGGCAACAATCCTGACTTGTTGGCACTGGCAAGGCACACTTTATTTGTACTTAAGGCAACAATCCTGACTTGTTGGTACTGGCAAGGCACACTTTATTTGTACTTAAGGCAACAATCCTGACTTGTTGGTACTGGCAAGGCACACTTTATTTGTACTTAAGGCAACAATCCTGACTTGTTGGTACTGGCAAGGCACACTTATTTGTACTTAAGGCAACAATCCTGACTTGTTGGTACTGGCAAGGCACACTTAATTTGTACTTAAGGCAACAATCCTGACTTGTTGGTACTGGCAAGGCACACTTAATTTGTACTTTACACTACATTATCCTGGTTGGGACCAGCAAGGCATACTCTTTTTGTACTAAAGTTCACAATTCTGACTTATTAGAACCAGCAAGGCATACTCTATTTGTATTAAGTACACAAGCCCAACTGGTTGGTACTGGTAAGGCATACTTTATTTGTGCTCAAGGCCACAACCCTGACTTGAAAGGACCAGCAAGGCATAATCTAATTATACTAAAGTTCACAAGCCCAACTGGTTGGGACCAGCAAGGCATACTTTATTTGTTCTAAAGTTCACAAGCCCAACTGGTTGGGACCAGCAAGGCATACTTTATTTGTTCTAAAGATCACAAGAAAACTGGTTGGGACCAGCAAGGCATACTCTATCTGTTCTGAAGTTCACAAGCCCAACTGCTTTGGACCAACAAGGCATACTATATTAGTTCTAAAGTAAGTTCACAAGCCCAACTGGTTGGGACCAGCAAGGCATACTCTATTAGTTCTAAAGTAAGTTCACAAGCCCAACTGGTTGGGACCAGCAAGGCATAATCTAATTATACTAAAGTTCACAAGCCCAACTGGTTGGGACCAACAAGGCATAATCTATTTGTTCTAAAGTTCACAAGCCCAACTGGTTGGGACCAGCAAGGCATACTTTATTTGTTCTAAAGTTCACAAGCCCAACTGGTTGGGACTAGCACGGCATACTCTATTTGTATTAAAAGTCACAATCCAATACATACATACTTAAAGATGACTTATATTCTGTCATATAGTACTTTATAGTCCTGATTGATTGTTGCTATGCTGTAGAGAGTGAGGTGGCTACGTAACACACCCCCTCTTATAGAAGTCATCATTTATGATGACATGTAAGCCATTTCGGCTTGTAAGTCCATTTCGGACGAATTAATGGCTCAATGGCCAATCCCGGACGAGCCCCCATCTTACGAACAATGTCCGCAACGAAGCATAGCTAGAATAATCCACTTTGGATTTTATGTCCCCTGTGGGGATTCGATCCTGGTTCTCCCGGGTGACAGTCCAAGACATAACCACTGAGCTAAAGAGTCGGCTCAGTAACGCAGAGGTTACATCTTTTCCTGATTGATTATTGCTATGCTGTAGAGAGTGAGGCTGCTACGTAACATCGTACGAACAATGTCCGCAACGAAGCATAGCTAGAAAAATCCACTTTGGATTTTATGTCCCCTGTTGGGATTCGATCCCGGTTCTCGCGGGTGACAGTCCAAGACATAACCACTGAGCTAAAGAGTCGGTTCAGTAACGCAGAGGTTACATCTTGTCCTGATTGATTGTTGCTATGCTGTAGAGAGTGAGGCGGCTACGTAACACACTTATAGAAGTCATCATTTATGACGACATGTAAGCCATTTCGGCTTGTCAGTCCATTTTGGACGAATTAATGGCTCAATGGCCAATCCCGGACGAGCCCCCATCTTACAAACAATGTCCGCAACGAAGCATAGCTAGAAAAATCCACTTTGGATTTTATGTCCCCTGTGGGGATTCGATCCTGGTTCTCCCGGGTGACAGTCCAAGACATAACCACTGAGCTAAAGAGTCGGCTCAGTAAAGCAGAGGTTACATCTTGTCCTGATTGATTGTTGCTATGCTGTAGAGAGTGAGGCGGCTACGTAACAATATAGTGTTGTGATTAAAACGCTGATCGAAGGCAAGCTTCTCTTGTTTGGGCAATTTAAGTATGATTGAGCGTTTTTTTCTATCCCAAAATGGTTGTTTAGTGGTGGTTCAGTTATGTCTAGGAAAGTTTAGTCATTATAGATCAAACATGAATAATTTCATGACATATTCAGCAATATTTAAGACCACTTTATTTTTCAATGAGCATGTTTACATGCCAAAATGGTATTTTTGTTCCTACCTTAGGTCTTCCATTGCTGTGATTTGATTATTTATCAATAAAACTTGTACTCTGCTCCTAGATTTTACAAAGATAGTAATTTTTTTTTTTTCTTAGAAAATATTCATTAACATCAAATTCTATGAGGCCACAGGCCAGAAAGACTGCTATAACATCATTAAAATTTTTCATTTTGTAAGAAGTCCTTTTTCAGCTAACTTAGGACAACATGTACATGTATCACTAATTTCTAAGCATAACAGGATTCAAATTGGAAAAAAAGAACCAATTATTCGTTTTTTCGGGTGGCATATAACGAAAAGTAATTTCAAACAATTTGAATTAGAAACCACCACCTGCTCATGTTGTCCCAACCCGTTTATCATGACCTTTACCGCCTCATGTTGTCCCAACCTGTTTATCATGACCTTTACCTGCTCATGTTGTCCCAACCTGTTTATTATGACCTTTACCAGCACCACCTGCTCATGTTGTCCCAATCTGTTTATCATGACCTTTACCGGCACCACCTGCTCATGTTGTCCCAACCTGTTTATCATGACCTTTACCGGCACCACCAGCTCATGTTGTCCCAACCTGTTTATCATGACCTTTACTGGCACCACCTGCTCATGTTGTCCCAACCTGTTTATCATGACCTTTACCTGCTCATGTTGTCCCAACCTGTTTATCATGACCTTTACTGGCACCACCTGCTCATGTTGTCCCAACCTGTTTATCATGACCTTTACTGGCACCACCTGCTCATGTTGTCCCAACCTGTTTATTATGACCTTTACTGGCACCACCTGCTCATGTTGTCCCAACCTGTTTATCATGACCTTTACCTGCTCATGTTGTCCCAACCTGTTTATCATGACCTTTACTGGCACCACCTGCTCATGTTGTCCCAACCTGTTTATCATGACCTTTACTGGCACCACCTGCTCATGTTGTCCCAACCTGTTTATCATGACCTTTACCTGCTCATGTTGTCCCAACCTATTTATCATGACCTTTACCTGCTGCGTGTAAGGAAAATCAGCTTTAAATCACTCAATTAGTATTGACATATTTCAAGAAACTGGATTTAAGGCAACTGTGGTGTGGAAGAGCTTAGGTAGTATGAATAATGGCCCTTAAGCTACTATTACGTTTGGTTAGAAGGCAAAACTATGCGGGAACCATGTAAAACTGTGCAAACGGAGGAAAGCTCTTACACGTACGAATGAAGTTCCGATATACAAACAACATTATCTACAGATAGTTAAAACAATTGCCCGAAGGATAGCTTTCTTAGATTTTTCAATTTTTTGGGTTAAAATTGGATTATGATTGTAAATGTGTCAACACAACTTACTGTGTTCCTGTTTACAGCCTTTTCCTGCTTCTCAGAAGCACTTTGGCCTACTTTTACATTCTGCTCATTTTGGAGAAGTAGGTGGAGATTGGAGGGCATGACTAGGGTATTATGGTCTTAGCATGGATAAATCTCATCAAGAAAGTCAGTGTTTTATTGTGTACATCATCCATTAGGTTATAGTCTATGTGCTCATCATGTGATGTTACATTGATCATTAAATCTTACAATTATTATGTCCTTTTTTAACTTTCTTCAAATTTGTTCTCTTAACTTTACAAGGGTTGCCTTACATTTCTTTTTAGGTTTAGAATTCTTCGAGACTTCTGCGAAAGAGAACATCAATGTTAAAGCGGTGTTTGAGCGATTAGTGGATATTATATGCGACAAAATGTCAGAGAGCCTGGACGCAGACCCAACTCTTGTAAGCAACCAAACAAAGGGAACCAGACTCACAGAAAATCCAAACCCAACTCAGTCTGGGTGCCAGTGTTGATGGAATCTCTCCCACATTATGTCAAAATTTTAAGTATGAATACATCATGATCGTCATAGACTAGCAGTTGTTTGTTGTAGAAATGGACATGAAAACTTGTAGTCAAACTTTCAAAATTTGTTCATGTTTAAGTTTAAATCCCGTTTAACTTACTATCAATCAGAAATGAAATGACTTCACCGTACAAATTCGAACCAAGATCTGCATTTCTGAATCACCAATTCTTGGCATTTACTTTGAGTATGTTGAATTCTTCAGTATTGTGCCTAGGGTGTTATGGGGGAATGCTACATTTTTAGTCATTGTCCTGCTAATGAAATGAAGAATGACGAAAGAAGTTTGTGCACCTTATGTATGAGTTTGAAAAAAATGAACTACATTCATTAGAAGATAATGACATATAGGGAGTACAGTCTAAATGAAACTTTGTCATGAACAAGAGAACTTGTTAAGAATAGTTTCTAACAGTGATAAAGACTAATAGCAGGCCTGCTAATTTTCAGGCCTGGTCTGATTTGCGGCTTTGAGATTTTAAATTTTCCTTCTTTGGTCATATTGAAGATGTTTAAATTCAGGGTTGCAAGTAATGATTTTCAGGCTTGAGCATTCCTTAACAATAGCAGGCCTGAGTAAAAGGTATAATGTATTACATGCACAATTAGCTCTACATTCCACAGGACATTATTTGAAATCATCAAAACCTGCACTTCTGTTAGAACTATTTTCAAACTACAAAAAGTCATAAAATCTTGAAAGAAAGATTAATCCATAGCCTCTAACTATGCAGTAGGGTCTTTGTATTTTCTTTTCTTTCTTATTATGTATCAAGATACAAAAATATCCCCTTTACTTGTCTGCCACATGGATTTAGATATAGACCTGCTCCTGTTTGCAAGGAAAAAAATCAGTGTTTAAACTTAAGTTCTATACACATTTATACAGATTTATATACGCTGTGAAGGTATTAAATAGATACTCATCATATTGTATGTTCAAGCAAGAATATTTTCCTGAAAAGTCAACAAATGAAGTGTGGTTCAGACAACCTAAAGGGATGCATTTATTTAGTAAATAGTTTCCAGAGTATCTTGATTAAAAGTCTATGTGATTATGAGTGTCTCATAGTATCGATTGTTGGAGTTTTTGAAAGGCATATTTGGATTACTCTAAATAATTATTAAAGGATTGTATCTAGTAAAATAAATGTTTATATAAGGTTTTTTTGTTTTATTTAAATTGCTTGATAAATCAGAGACAGAGAATGTGAAATAACCAATAGGTTGATTTTTTCCTCTCATATTTTAGATCTGCAATATAAGATGTTGTTATTGAAATTAGAATCATGGTATTGGCAATATAGAAATGTGTGAAGTGTGTATAAATGTCTATTATATGTTACATTGTTATTATTTATGTATATAATGGTACTCCATCATTTAGAATACAGTACCAACAGACATAGTTGATGCTGTTAAATTGACCCATTTAGATTAGATATGTTGTGAAGTTTGTAACCATAGGTTGAACTTGACATGTCTAATTTCATCAAAGTTGAAAGTCAGAAACAAACTTGAAGCTTTTGGAAAAATGCCACTCTTAACCCTTTACCAACCGCCAAACTTTCCACTGTCCCAAATTGAAAGAGTTTGCAGATGACATTTCAAAATGAGATGAAATTGGAAAGTATTCACCTGATAGAGAAGGAAACATTGTGGGAAAAGGAGCAGTTTTCTCCTTTTCCCACAGTGTTTTCCAGAGTCGTCTGCAACAAAGTGGTAAAATGTCGTTAATTTTTGTAATGGCTTAGGCAAGTGTTGCTGAGGCATTTTTTCCAGATACTTAGCAACAGAAAAGCTGTTTGTAAATTGATGATGTTTTTTTCAAATGGGTTAGTTCTGCAGTAAAGTTTTCATCTTAAGAGACGGAAGTTTTCACAAGAAGGCGAATTTGTAGAATGTTTGTGGTTCTTTTCTAAACTTTGATTTATCCTAGCTGGACTCAACTTGTGTATAAAGGTTCTTTTTTTCAATCTATATAAATATAGGTATTGTCATTACAGTAAATGATATTCATGCTCTATATAGACCCCTACTTATCGTGACCAGTTTTCCTTATCTACTGTTCTGAAAACATATTTGTCTTGTTATGGTTACTCCTTCATGTAAACAGGTTTATTGAACTCCATAATGATGATTTTTATCTTTTGGTCCACAATTTGGGCTTATAATGGGCATGTAGATGTATTCTTCTTAAAAATTGCCAGGAGTCACCTTAAACAGAATTGCATACACATTTATGTATGCTATATTCCTGGTTATTTCATTTTGACTATTCAAAGAATAAAGAGAAATGTACTATAGACTGTTTTCATGAAAGATCACTTTCACCACAAATTTCAGGGGGGTGTTCTTTGGCAAGACACTTAAGAGCCCAACCTTAGTATTGGTGATTTGTGCAAAGCAGTGCTATAACAGAAAACTGTTGGTTCACTGTTAGACACCATACAAAAAGTTACTTATTGATTAGATTACATGAGAATTTCCAAGAATAGAAGGAGTTAAGCTATTTTACTAGTAGAAGTGATGTTGCTGTTGTCAAGTTAATTACCTCATGGCCCTCAGTATTTCACAGACTTCCAGACTGACATTACAAGACTTTTTTACGTATGGCAGATTGCAAATGTTTCCTACTCAAGAATTTCTTTGCCTATATGGATATCAATTATGTTAAAAATGAAAGCGTAGATAATGTTTATGTTATGTTTCATTAACTACTGATATTATTAACAATTATAAATTGTGTGATCTTTTTTTCTGATATGCTTGAAATCAATCCTAGATAGCGTTTTTGAAGTTTATTAGAAAAAGGGCCACATTTCATTGAGAGTAAATTGCATTTAATAAGTTAGCTATTTGGTATGCATTTATTTCAAAATGGTTAGTATTTCTTCTAAGGGATAGATTATTTTTTTGCTGGGCATTTTGAGTTGACACCAACTATCAGTCAAGTTATGACAGACATGGATCACTGATGTATGTACAAAGCTATTAATCACTGTCGCCATCCAGGTTGTATTAAGATTAATAGTGGTTGTTTTTGTGAATGAATGACTGATTGTATTCCAGTTAATTATTGCTGTATGTGCAATACATATATATATATTCCACCTTTTGTTGTCAAAGGACATAGATGGTACAACAGCTGTTATGGTAGCATTTTAATATCGGTATTTTCATCTCTCTTGCTCCAAAGGTGTAGACCAATGTTACCATATAGCTTAACTAATGTTTCCATATAGCTTGACCAATGTTTCCATATAGCTTGACTAAGATTTGAATAGATGTGTTGCAGTAGGTATTCCAATAGATCAGTGAATAAGTTTGGAGTCCTTATTATTTTAGACTTACCGTAAAGCTCCAAGGTTGTTCTATATAAAGTTAAGACTGATCATAAATTATAGTCGGAGCAGCAGCAGAGCAATAATCATGCTGAGTTCTACATGAAGGATGGAAACTAGAGGTGTTGGTCGTGGTTAAATACCATTCCATACAGCTGGCTTGGGACCAAGTTAATAGATTTTGTTTGTTTTATTTTATGTTGTATTATCTGGAATAAATCATTTGTTTATAATGTCTGGGATGAAAAAAAATACATATTGATTTGATTCAAACCTTTTGAAGAGCCTAAATATGTTTTTGTATTGTGTATGGTATTAAATATTATAGGTTTAAAAAAGTAACACATTTAAAACATATTGGCATACCAACTATCGTGAGACAGAAAGAAACTACACAGAACCAGCTATATTTGCAGCAGTCATGTGTGATTTTTGGATTTTTGAATCACAAATGTTTTGTCAGTTGCATCAAGATAACTTTTTATCTCTGAGTATTCGAACTGTAACTTTTACTTGTAGGCAACAACATTTCTGTTTCATTTCTCTAAGGTTCATCTGGTTGGAAGGGTAAATAATTTCAGCAAATATGGAATAAGACCAAGGATTCTGAAAGCTGATATCAAACTACTTTGTCTCATAGTGCAATGTATCTTGTCACTCAAAAATCTACAATCACTGACTGAAACTTCCTAGGCAGCAAATGTATGATACACATATACAAATTTTGTTTGATAAACACACATACAAACATGTTTTGTATGTTGTCATTATGGCCTTAGCTGTATTGATCTACAGTTTTATAAGGCAACAACATGAAAGCCCACATTGAGGTAATGACACATGCTTTATCTCAACTGACATATGGGAAGATCACTACTGGTGAGGTTTAATTCCATGTATTCCAATTCTTGTGACACATTATGTAGTGTGTAAACGAAACACTTAATTAGATTTGATATTGTCTCCTGCACTATTGTATATACCATGTTGCAGACAGATCAGTTGAATGCTTTTCTTCTACACAGGCCAAATTTGGTAAAAAGATGGTTTTGAGAGAATTTAAAGCAGTGCTATTTCAGTAGGTCCAGAAGCATGGATGACCACCATGCTTTGACTTAATTGTTTAATACAATTTCAGTACTCTGTAAGATCTGATGCGTTTGGTCCTACAGCATAATTACCAAGTTGGAATTGTGCTGGACTGTCACTGTGGTTTGTATTGGAATTGTGCTGGACTGTCACTGTGGCACTGTGGTTTGTATTGGAATTGTGCTGGACTGTCACTGTGGTTTGTATTGGAATTGTGCTGGACTGTCACTGTGGTTTGTATTGGAATTGTGCTGGACTGTCACTGTGGTTTGTATATTTAAGCATTTAAAGCGAAGGATAATGTGTTCTCTGTTCCTTTATTAGTATACCATATTATTATACTGTATATTTTGAAGACTGGTTGTGTTAATGTTGAATAAATCTTCTTTAAAATGCTTTTTTATTAAAAGTAAGGTTGATATAAGATCTGATATTTCATTTTACTTTTTTTTAAAGAATTAAAATATATTGCTAAGTAACCTAAACCAATTCTTCAGGCAAAGCTGAAGTAACTGGTGTTACTCAAAAGAAGAAAAAAGAACATGAAGTGTGAGTTTATCCATCACTCGCCATGATGAAAGAAAATGGTGTTAGAAACCTTAGGCTTTTTTATTGACCAAAGATTAATGAGTGTGTTTTACCCAAGTTCATGATCCTTTCTTGGTTTTTAGTTAATTTCATGAATATTGCATAAATTTGATGTGTTGCCTAATGCACCCTCATGGTTTTTACAGAGGGCAGTCCATAGACATTCTCCTCTAAAACAGAATATGTCTATTTCGGAAACACAGAAAGACAAATGTATATCTTTAAATGGAATGTTACATCAAACACATTGAGGTTGCTTTTGTTTATTATTTATAATTTTCTTTAATCTTGTTTTCTTTTGTTTTGTTACAAAATTTTTAATTTACATTCCTTTTTTTGTGAAATCCAATTGTCATTGAAGCTTTATATATTGATTTATGTTTACCAATTTTGTTTTCTTCATAGACTATATTTATATACTTCAAGAAAAAATGAAGGATTTATTCATTGTGAGTTTTACTATGTACTTCCTCTAGTTATATAATTTCACTCTTTTTAAAGCACTTCATTCTTTTATGTGATATCTATCTACTCTGCATGGGTAAATATTATAGTATGTCAGCTTATAAATAGAAAAAAGAGTCCATAATAAAAGATGAAATTGAAAAAGTGTTCATAGATAAATATTTATTTTCCATTTTTTAAAAGATAGATGAGGCATATTTTGGTCATTAAAGATACAATTAGAATATCCAATTCTACTTACTCTTGAATAGACCACCAAAGACAAATACCATTACTCACATTTTCATACTTGTATAACTATAACTGCTTGGTTTAGAATATGTATTTACGCAATATGTTTTCCCATACACTTTATAATGTTAACAGCATAGATGTATTTACCTTTATTATTTGTTATTAACAATCTCAATTTGATTAGATAATAGTTCCCTGCTGTGCAATAGCAATTTCTTGTTTTATATATATATGATCGAGTGATATGTCTGCCAAATGTAGTGTGTGTCAGCATATTTAATGGTACCGGTAGTTGTAATAGGACATCTTTGTCTACATAGATTTTCATCCTTTACATATTGGGTTTGTAATGTCTCGCTACAGCAATGTACAAACATTATAATAAAGGCATACCTCACTGTAGACTTGGAGTGATGTTGACTGTATGGACAGTTTACAACATAAGTGACAATGTAATTGATAAAGATGTGAAAGTAAGATTGTACAGTCTTATGAAGTTATTCAACTGTATCAGTTTCATAGTACCATAGACTTGAGCTGCTCCTGACATTATAGACAGAATGATTTAACCCATTCCTTTATTCCAAATGTTTTAACTTGTCACAATTGTAAACATTGTCAATTGTAAAACACATTTAAGCATCTTTTTTTCCTTCCTCAATTCATTGTGACAACAGAAGAAAATGCTTGTCTATATACCAATTTCTTTTTTGTTTGAGTGGTATCTTACAAAATTTATCCACTGATACATAAAACAAGTGTATATTCATCATGTAGTAATGGGTTAAAGATGATTTTTAAGTTCAGATAAATCATGTCCATGGCACCTTTACCATGACAGGTTGTTAGAAGGAGATGACAAAAGGTGTCACAACCAAACTGTCTATAAAGTTGCGTATTTTGTATAAAAATACAGGACAATAACAAGTTGATTGTGATGCACCTTCCTTCAACATTCTTGCAATCATGTTTTTCTGGGAATATGCTGCTTCATGTTTGACAACATTTAAAATACTATTATATAAATATGGGACCACTATTTTATTCAATAGATCTGCACACAAAGTATTGTTCACTTGTCAGTTTTGAATTGTATACATTTTCTTTCTTTCATGTAGACATAATTGTATCGAGTACAAATCAGAAATAAATATGTTGATGGTTAGCACAAAATTGTGTTTGTTGAGTTTATATATTTTCCAAGTGTTTCAAATTTATTTTATTTTTACAGAAGTGTTGAAATTGTCTTATTCACATTTGATTAACCAGATAGTTATCTTTAAGTATACTTATTCTTGACCACAGGTGTGTATACCTATAAACACTGGTAAACTAGTGTTTGACTCTGCAACCCCGTTAGATCCCCAAATTTGGGTGTATTTCTCTTGGGACAAGTCATCAACAATTACTGCACATATCATCAGTGAACTTAATCTTATTTTTAATCCTGATATTCTGTTATGACACAATGAATCTTCGCAGATATGATTGTGTGTTATTGAATTTGGTCTTAATGACATGTGCATTGTACAAGACGAATAATCTACTTCACTGTTTGACAAATTAAAGAAAGATAGAACACTTCAAGCAGCACACCCAAGATGATCCAACAAACCTTTTTTTCATAAAAGTGTCAAACTTGTCCATGTAACATTTGATGGATTATTACAGCACTCTATGTTTGAGAGAAATATCAGCAATGATAACACAGGCTTCCCTCCCTGGCGTCAGACTCGGCTAACCGTGAACCAACATGAACTCTTGCCAGTGAATCAAACGCTTGTAAATGTAGCAGATTGATGGGTTAGTCTTTTATATGAACTTTGCAAGTGAGCTAGACCGAAGATCTAAAAGATGTGTTTGATGGGTAGTGTAAATAACAAATAGAAAAAGTAGTTTCATATGAATTTTATTGAAAGAAAATATTAAATCTTGGTTAGAAAAATTTCAACAAGAAAAGATCTTAAGTAGTATGGTCCAGCCATGACATGGTCAAAATTTAACTACTCTAAATTGCTTTTTTTAGTAACAATACTTTTACAGCTCATACCTGCTACTCAACACACAAGGTAACCACTTAAAGTCGAACAGAATTGAACAAATAAATTGGACAGCTCAAACAGCTGCTCCCATTTTGTTTTTAATAACATTTTCATGATTTTGGGGATTATCTTTAATAAAATGTTTGTATCAAGGACAACTTAAAAACTGTTTCCCTCAATTTTGGAATTTATGCAAAGAATATAATGGGGGCCAAACGTTAAAATTCACCAGAAGCAGTTCTGAATACTCCCTTATGAATTACACATTCCACCTACACAATATTCCCTTGACAAAGTCACTACATTTTACAACTGATTCCAAGTTTTGCCTAACATGCTGGTTAAATCTTTCCTTATTGCTACAAGAGCCTTTAGTTCATTGAAGCATGATATTTCTCTGTGAACCTAGTATGTATTTTGTGAGTGGGTATGAGTATACATGTAAGACATATATTAGTATAAATGTTAGTATGAAGGTGAATCCTAAAACATCAAGCATAATAGCTGCATAAATCTATGACTCCATTATAGATAGTTTTAAAGGCCCATAATGAAACAATCAGGATACTGTAACTGTAAAGGGAATTTACAATAGTTTATTGATAGAACTATCATGGGAAGGAGATTTCCCTTTTTGAGTTATTTCTTCATCCATAGCTATGCTTTCACATGGCGTGTTTTAACAACATGTGTAGTAAACATAAGATTAACAACACATGGAGTAATGGGCTAGCAATAAAATCACAATGTATCTTTTATGCAGTCTTCATAAAACGACAGAAGAAAATGCTCATTTCTTCATTGCTATCAATTTTCTCTTTTAAAGAATGTGCTATATAAAGTAGTTTATTGCAGAAATGCAAAATTAAAGACATACATTACATTAATTTCTGTTATTGGAAGTCTGTTGGGAATGGTTAATCTTATGTAACAGAAAGTGCTGTGTGGATGTTTGCTGTAAAATGGCATCCTGGATGGAACAAACCAATATCAAACCAGGTGGTACTGGTCAGTAACCACCAACCCCATTCAACTTTACACTAGTACATACAAAAAACCTTTTGCCCATTTGGTTCATAACAATTGACATCTGAAGTTAACCTTCCAACAGACACTGAAAAGTCCACATACATGGCTTTTATAACAACCTTAATTTACATTGAATACATGTATAAACATTATTGTATTTATTTTCTATATAGACTGAGAATAAGTAGAATCTGCTGAAAAAATACAGTTTGATGGTTTCAGAAACTTAACTGCATTAGACTAATGATAAGTTCATATTCAGGGTTCCATGCAAGACTATAGTAAGTATTTCACAAACACCAAGCACCTACTACAGTCTTGCAATGAACCCTCGAATAATGTTCCTTTGTGAATGATTTTGTCCATTGAATACCAAAGATATCATCAGTTTTAACAAGTCTATGTTTGAAGAGAGGTCAGAGAGCATGAGAGACATCATTTTGTCCAGTAAGATCTCCGATATTGAATAGTCTCAATATTCTAACAAAGAGAAATATATATATATATATATATATACTGTTCTGATGGTAGCTGTTAACATTGCCATATTATTGATACAAATTACTCAACCATAATTCACCATTTTAAATGCACAATAAAACAAATATATAGATTTATATAAAACAATTCTGTTGAAAGATGCATGTACTTAAATGCTAAAAAGACAAAAGATAAAATGCATATTGATAGTAAAAATATAATAATTAGATATATATAATTATATATTTGCACAACTTTTTTATAATGACATAAAGATGGGTAGATACTACTCAAACATACATGTAAATTTAATGTTAATAAGATAAACAGAAATAAATAATGCTTAACAATGCACCAATGAGTAACAATCCATTTTGCAGAGTAACTTCTAAGGAGACTGTTCATGTGATTTAATAGATAAAAGATGTTAATCAAAGAAAAGAAAACATAAACAACATTGCAATGTAAGTTTTGTTTTTAGCTTGTACCCAATTCTGACAAATATCACTTTTTTTTATCTGTGTAAGAAGTATTCATAATTTACAATTTTTGTTGATGTTTTAATTTAGGCCGATAAAAAATACTTTATAGGCTATGAGATTAAATAAGTCCAAAAAAAAAGATGGGAAGGGTTTTGTTTTCTCATGGCCTATCGCTTTCCTACTTTCACAAGTATGAAAATCTTCCTTCTTTCACAAGTATGAAAATCTTTGAGAAAAATCTCAGCAAAAACTTCAAGTGAAGAAACAAAATCTTGCAAATAAACGCTGGTGATGCACATCCTGTCCCTAAATCGTAAAGCAGAAGACACTGATCCATGAGAAACAGGGTCTACTTGACGACCTTTCATCCATCCATATTTCGTGTGAGTATTGGTTTTGTATCCAGGAAACAGAATCAAGAGTGATGAAAATAATTTGTATGAACTTGCTTTACAATCAATTTAAAATAAAAATGTTTAACCCTTTCAACCTCTTTGAAAACTAAAGTTGAAAAATCACAAAACTGTACAGAAAGTAGATAACCAAGAAAAGTTTAAGATGGGAGACCAAAAGAAATACAAAGCTCTAAATATTTACAAAGCATTTGAGTAGTCAATTCATATAATAACATAAAAAGTCTGTCAAGAGCAACTGATATAACAAAGCATCTGGAACTAGCTTTCCTAACAAGACTATCATATCATGCAATTTTTCCTCTTCAGTCGATGATTATTTATTTGCCTCCCTGTTTTTTTTTTTCTTCTTGGACTTTCCACTGGTCAATGTGCGTTCATCTATAAATACAGAAAAATTGGCATTAGATACATTGAGAAATACAAGCCAGACACCCGCAGACATATTTATCTTAATCAAACACAGAGACAGTGACAAACACAGTGACAGTGACAAACACAGAGGCAGTGACAAAGGCAGAGACAGGGTCAAACACAGAGACAGTGACAAACACAGAGACAGTGACAAACACAGAGACAGTGACAAATACAGAGAGAGGGACAAACACAGAGACAGTGACAAACACAGAGACAGTAACAAACACAGAGGCAGTGACATACACAGAGACAGTGACAAACACAGAGTCAGTGACAAACACAGAGACAATGACAAACACAGAGACAGTGACATACAGAGAGAGAGAGAGAGGGACACACATACAGAGAGGGACAAGCACAGAGACAGTGACAAACACAGAGACAGTGACAAACACAGAGACAGTGACAAACACAGATACAGGGACCAACACAGATACAGGGACAAACACCGAGACAGTGACAAACACAGAGACAGTGACACACACACACACACACCCCCCACACACACACACAGAGGGATTAACACAGAGAGAGTGACAAACACAAAGACAGGGACAAACACAGAGATGGTGACAAACACAGAGACAGGGACAAACACAGAGACAGTAACAAATACAGAGACAGTGACAAACACAGGCATTGATGAAAACATACACATATAAATCAACATAATATATTCTCTGCAAAACTCATGTTAGACAAAAAACAAACAAAGGCATTTTGCCAGGATTTCGATAAGAAGTTACATTATTTTTTGGTAGGGAGTATGGACATGTATTGGTAGGAAGTTTGAATATGTTGGATAGAAAATATGAATATGTGTTGGTACGAACTTGGAATATAAAGACTTGTGAATGGGAATGTAATAGATGAGAATGGGTATATACTGTATAGCGCATTATATTCGCGGTGCCAATATTTCGCGTTTTTTAAGGGTTCCTAAATTCGCAGGGTTTATATATCGCGATGGTTGAAGGTACCGCGAAATTAAAACCCCATCACCAAAGATCATCCAAATCAACATATAAACTACTTTTAAAATACCTGTGTTTATTTTACAACAAGGATCACTGTTTAGTGATCGACATGAGAATCAAATTATTGTAAAAAAACGTATGATTAAATGCATTGCTTGAAATTTTTTAAATAAAATGTGTTTTCTTTATTTATCTGTCTTTAAGTCAGCGAAAATGATTGATAAAGGTAACAAATGTTTCATTGATACTCGTAACAGAAATCAGTTCGCAGAACAAGCGTGTCATATGTACTTCTCAACCAATCATGAAGATTTGTTTGCATTGAATTAAATCCCAATTAATACAAGCCTTGGGCATTGTTTGACAAGGGGATAACAATTAACGCTTAAATTTGTGATTCCGGAGATATTGTTAGGTGTGTAAAATGTTATATCTGTCTTATATTCAGATCAAACTTTCTATAAAACTTACCTCGCAATCGGTGAAGTAAATTTCGAAATAAACGAAAACAACAAAATTGAAAAGTATTCATCTACAAAATCAAATACAATAACTGTGCATAACGTAACAATACATGGTGGAAGGGTTAACAGAGTGACATCCAGGTAAAATGGCAACCTGGCATGGCCCACAGAATGACGTTGTAGTTTATTAGCGGTGTTTAGAATTCGCGCTGTCGGACCGACCGCAATCGCGCAAAAAATTAATACCCCACGAATAAAAGTACTTATACAGTAGTAGATATAAAAGTGTATGCCATAGATGTGAAAAGGTAAGCAGTAGATGTCAATGGGAATATAAAGAGTTGCGAATAGGAATGTGGTAGATAAGAATAGGTATATAGTAGAAAAAGATGTGTATGTAATAGATGAGAATGGGTAAGCAGTAGATAAAGATGTGTTACCATAGATGTGAATGGGTACATAATAGATATAGATGTGTATGCTGTAGATGTGAATGGGTATATAATACATATAGATGTGTATGCTGTAGATGTGAATGGGTATACAGTAGATAAAGATGTGTTACCATAGATATGAATGGGTATATTATAGATATAGATATGTATGCTGTAAATGCGAATGGGTATATAGTAGATATAGATGTGTATGCTGTAGTTGTGAATTGGTATATAGTAGATATAGATGTGTATACTGTAGATGTGAATGGGTATTTAATATATATAGATGTGTATACTGTAGATGTGAATGGGTATTTAATATATATAGATGTGTATGGTGTAGTTGTGAATGGGTATAAAATAGATATAGATGTGTATGCTGTAGATGTGAATGGGTATATAGTAGATATAGATGTGTATGCTGTAGTTGTGAATTGGTATATAGTAGATATAGATGTGTATACTGTAGATGTGAATGGGTATTTAATATATATAGATGTGTATGGTGTAGTTGTGAATGGGTATAAAATAGATATAGATGTGTATGCTGTAGTTGTGAATGGGTATACAGTCGACCCTCGTTTATCCGAACACTTTCGTTCCTAGGAGAAATGTTCGTATTAACGAATTCTCCGGAATAAAGAATGTGCGAGTTACAGCGAAATGTGGTTAGTGGCAAAATGTTTACCTTTACACGGTGTCGGTGTATCATGATAATTACTATGAAGTTAGAAACACACAATTCTTATTTTTTTTCTTTTGAAGGGAAATATAAAGTGTTTATTTGGTTAAAAAGGATTTTTAAAAAAATGACAATTTGAAGCGATTTCTTTCGAAAAGTTTAATTTCCTTAAGATAGCTCTGAAGGAGCATATCTATTGAGTAATAATTGAAAATGATTACCAGACATTGTCTCCTGATCGCTGTCTGAGCAGCCAATCAACACCTTTTACAAACTGAACTATCGACGTGCGACCGTAATTCCAATTATGTAGGACCAATCAACTGACAGAATGACCGATTAACAAACAATCAACACCTTCCAGTACACTACACTAGGTGACATGTTATGGTCAAGCATACATGCCAGTTTGCAAAACACGTGCATGCCATTTACAACAGTAGACCGATCCCTTCATCGCAACTGAAACCTCAAAATAAACGATTATAATGGTTTCCGGACTAGCCATACACATATACTATGAAAAGTGACTGTTGGTTCCCGATTTTTTTTGTCCGGTTCCGGGCGGATTTTCCGCATTAAACAGTTAAATTAATGAAGGTAAGGACCGTTCCCTAGAAATTCTGTTCGGATGGTGAATAATCCGGATAAACGACGTTCGGACTAACGCGGGTCCACTGTATAGTAGATTTAGATGTGTATGCTGTAGATGTGAATGGGTATATAATAGATATAGATGTGTATGCCATAGATGTGAATGGGTATAATATAGATATAGATGTGTATGCTGTAGATATGAATGGGTATATAATATATATAGATGTGTATGCTGTAGATATGAATGGGTATATAATATATATAGATGTGTATGGTGTAGTTGTGAATGGGTATAAAATAGATAAAGATGTGTATGCTGTAGATGTGAATGGGTATATAATATATATAGATGTGTATGGTGTAGTTGTGAATGGGTATACAATACATATAGATGTGTATGCTGTAGATGTGAATGGGTATATAATATATATAGATGTTTATGGTGTAGTTGTGAATGGGTATATAATAGATATAGATCTGTATGCTGTAGATGTTAATGGATATACATGTATAGTAGATAAAGATGTGTATGGTGTAGTTGTGAATGGGTATATTATAGATATAGATGTGTATGCCATAGATGTGAATGGGTAACCAGTAGATGTCAATGGGAATTTTTTCGCCGACTTGTGGGGTTTGTGGTACATGTAAAAGTATATGACTAGAAATACCTGATCCTATAAAGTATGTTGACATTGTTTTTAATGAATATTTTGTTAGAAGTGAGATTATAAAGAAGCAGCCAGATAAGCATCTTGACCCATAAAATCATTACCTTGGGACACGGCATCTTCTGTCTTGGTATCTTGTGTGGTTATATCGTCACTTTCATCATGGTCGGGGATGTAACCTGGGTTTATTGCGGACAGTTGGTGATCACTGATATGGGAGTTTGTCTGGCTAGGTTGTAGACTGATAACAGAACCTCCTGGAGATCTCCCATCTAGGGAGTAAAACAAACAATAAATCATTCAGGACAATTACCAAACAACAAGAACTTCCATACACAGGGTTTTTGTATTGATGCAGCACTAAACAGAGCCTGCATTTCCTTCCTCTTAATATGGTCAGGTCTCTTTATTTATGATTAATGTTGTTTCCTTTTTCTTTCCCATTTAATACCTCTTAGAGAAAAGTGTCTGATTACCACAACCCCATATAAATATGAAAATGGCCCCAATTATTAGCTTAAATATGCTTTACAAATAATGATACAATTATGATATTTTCTTATTTGGTCATAAAAGGTACTATACATATGCTATGAACATACTATGATGTTTATCTGATGGTTGAAAGTATACAAGTAGATAGGTATACTATTAAGGGAAAGGGGCTTTATTCCAAACTTGTAAAATGATGAAATAGAGGATAATCAACTCCTTTTTATTGATATCAAAAATATGCCACAAGAATGGGTTGTTATCAGGTTGAAAAAACAAGTTTGAAGAACAAGTTTTATCTACATGATAACAACCCATTCAAGTGACATATTTTTTATATCAATCAAATGGAGTTGGTTATTCTATTTATTTAATTCCACTATAGTAAATATATTTACCAAAATACCTCTATAAACACCAAATGGAATATAAAATGGGAGGAGCAAAGCAGTTAACAACACCCATGACGTTATTTTTGCATCCTTTGACGTCATTCACGTGTATGGATACATTTTAGAACACAAACATTTCAGTGCCGTGTGCAAAAGTGCAGCCATGACTTTAATGCAAAGGAATGGTAAAATAAAGTAGTTCCGTCAAAACTGATATTATCACTAGTGATGATATGACTTTTTGATATCATCACTAGTGACTATATTCACTGTGACAAAATTGATACACTGAGAAATCCCAGTATTTCACTGATAGGAATATAATAAAGAGCTTTATTCCACTCTGTCATTTTTAATGAAGGGCTTAGTTCCGCCATTCGTAAAGAAAACATCTCATTCAATCAAACATCTTAAATGGTTTATACCCTTAAGTTTTACTGAGATATGGTATAAATAGATCATGAGGTCCATAACTTTCATTTGATATATGCTTGAGAATCAAAGAAACATTTCTAATTGGGTAGAGTAAGCAACAATCATAACTGAATCCATGCTACCAAACAATGAAATGTGCAGCTCTCTATGTGTTTCATTTGATGAAGTAGACAGTAATACCGTTTGGGTATTGATCCCTGGCCGTCTGGACTGATCCACTAGATGCAGGTCTCAGTGCTATAGGTGAACCTTGGGTTTGACCTCCAGACAAACTGAGTACACTGCGAGACGATGATGCCGAGGGAGGCCTGG
Source organism: Cerastoderma edule (assembly GCA_947846245.1). Classification (NCBI taxonomy): domain Eukaryota; kingdom Metazoa; phylum Mollusca; class Bivalvia; order Cardiida; family Cardiidae; genus Cerastoderma; species Cerastoderma edule. Next base: position 38,566,565 of record OX401405.1, on the reverse strand, counting down.
ACACTGACGATGATGCCGAGGGAGGCCTGGTCACAGAAGGCGAGAGAACTCCCTCCACAAACGGTGCTCTAGTAACATCTCTGCGAAGCTGAGCTTGAGAACCAAACAAACTTGACGCTTCAGACCGCTCTCGTCTATCTTGGGATAGGAAGCTTGGAGCCTGAATACAAACATCTACACTTTATAGTCAGGACAAAATCATCGGCATAAGTTGTCATTTGTGACATGACAAATGGTTTTTAAACAGATCTGATGGTACAAGAGTTTTAAAGCTTCTTACCCATTTAGTAGATTATCATTATAAAAATTTAAGATTGCTAAACTCTTTTAAGATTTTCTACTATGTATTTTTCTCCATAGAGAAAAGATAGTTGGTGTCCCTGAATGAAAATGGCTATTGGACAATGCATGGGAATGATATCAATGAACTGAAGGCTGATTTATGACACCAACCATCTACCTATATATGTCAATTATTAATACAATACAGTTGTACCCTGTTATCTTGATTAAAGTAAAAGTCTCATCATTTTGATCAACATGGAAAAATAGATTATTACATATGCTAGAGATTTTAATTTTCATTTTTGTATAAGGTTAAAGACATTTTCTTCAGTTATATAACAGTTTCCTTGGAAGTCACCAGTATTAGGCTTGGCCCCTATTCTAGTAATCCAGGGAACTAGAATTGCAACTGTAGGTTTACAAAAAGTTCCGAAAACACAATAGACATATAATCCAATGCAAACAGTTTCAGAAACAATGAGTGCAGTAATTTTTGGGAACGAAAGATAAAAATAAGTTGAAATAAGATAATACAGACTTGTATGTATAAACTGTTTGCCATCAAATTAAAAATAATTGTTAAGAACAAAAACGATAAGTTTAGACTTATTCATTTTACATTTATTGTGATGGAAGCTTGAAACTTATTAACTCTTGATGACTGCTTCCTGGTTACTAAACCAGTACTGGCACAGATTTATGGGTGAGTCCCAGCATTTTTCACAACGCCTAACAGAGATCGAACACAGGACCCCCAGTACAAGAGCCAATGCTCTACATCTGCACCACTGTCGCCCTGTAAAATCATTACTTAAGTTTGTTGAATCTTTTTTAAGGTCTTATCTTTCTTTTAGATAGTCATTTAGGCTTTTTTCTAAAGTTTATGCAGCTAAGTTGGAGGTGGAAGACAAAAAAAGATTAGATTCAATACAGGCAAGCCCATTTTCTTTTTAATTGAATCTAAACCAGTTTTTGTTCTAAGTAATATGAAACTTGTGACATTAGATCATATCATTGGAGAGAAAATGATAGTCTAAGGTACCATATATATCAACATTGTGAGAGAACAAGAATTCGATCATCAGGAGCAAGCTATTTTTGTTTTACACAATATCTATGAATATCATTTTCAGCAAAAAGGAAAAGGTTAAGTAAATTTTTCCAGTTTCTATACATAAAATTTGTCACATACATGTAATACTGAAAATGCCTCATAACTCTGAGAGTACCCCTGTTTCCACTTTGACAATAAACTACCATTATAAACTACAAATGTACATGCAATTGGCTATATTTAAGTGCACTCAACTAGTTACTTTAAAATGTGTGTTACCTGGATCTGACAATGAGACGTTTCATACACATGATGCTTATAGACTGGTAAACAGACCCACAATTCATCACTACTCCTCAGATACACTTAATTAATCCCTTTATTACACTTATGGGAAACAGAATACAAACTAAACTAGCTCGTACATGAATGGAGAACTGTTGAGTTTGACTTAAACATGGGCTATTTTTACAAATTATTCTAAAGCCAAGTCTGTTTGAATCATTCTCTAGAACAATGATAAGGTTTCAAGATCTATGTATTGAGGGGAGGTGTGGTGTAAGATGCCTCCTAAAAAAGTTTGAAAGCCAACCACTAGGAGTTCAGCATATTATTAATCTCATAGAGGAAAATCAAAGACAAAATTATTTCTTTAGAGGGACAATTTGATTCAAGTACATGCATAAAAAACATCAACCCAAATACTTTGTTGCAATGTGTATAATAAGATGTAAATATCTAGTAAATGTCTTCATATGATACACTGGTTTAAAACATTGTTGCAGCAGAAGATCATAAAAATTTGAAAACAGTAGAGAATGCTCTCCACTGTCCTTTGAGTCATAGTACCTTTCCTTAACCAATTACCAAACAATAACAAAATTTGACCAGTTTGTTGCAGACAACTCTAGAAAACATTGTGGAAAAAGGAAAAAATGCTCTTATCGAGCTATTTCCTCCTTTTCCCACAATGTTTTCTGCCGTATCAGTAGAAAATTTTCAATTTCATCACATTTGAAATGTCATCAGCAAACTCTTTCAATTTGGGACAGGCTGAAGTTTGGCGTTTGGTAAAGTGTTAAGAAACATAACACAAAACATTTCTACTGTTTAAACATTTGGTTCAGTTATAAGCCCTGGGCATAATTAACCTACGTCTGAGAGAGCGGAATGTGGTCGAGGAGGTGGATGATGAGCTGATTGAATGGTCTTCAGTCCAGTTTTCTCTGGGACCGGATTGATCATGGCTGATGTAGACTGAGTTGCTTCCTCCTTATCTTGCTCCAGTAACCTAGAACAGAAACAAAGGGTGTGTATACAAACTGTCCTAGCATTGCATTTCTTACCCCCAAATTGAAATGACCAGTAAATAACATTTCTAAATATTACAAATGCAATTTCTTTCATCAAAATGCATAAAGTAATTGTTACAACAAAGGACATAATTGTCATAGAACCAGGTTTTCAATGTCAAACAACTTCCAATATTACTACGCCTGCCAGGCACTAAAAAATCTAAAAAAAAACCTACTTAAAAATCTATTTGTGGAGAAAGTGAACTTGACCTTTGACAAAGAGAAGTTTAGAAGAGAGGAAACACAACAAAAAAGATTTGTGGCAGGTTTACAAAACTGACCAATAATGCTTTGTTGAACCATCAATTTCATTGTAAGTATCATACCACATTGAATTAATTAATACCATTTCTCTGTAACATATTTCAATATGGATATTTGTACAGACATTTGAGACACATCAAATGTGAAGTATGTAAAAACTGTGATAAATGATACGTCACTGTGAGTACATTTTATTCCTCTAGTTCAAACATTATTGGCTCATTTTGAGTAAAGACTTATCTTTGATATAAACATGCACATATAACTGGTCTTTGTGCATTCATTATAAAAAAAAAGTAGGGATGGAAACCAATGATCAATTATTGGGGTTTAGGTCCAAATATTTATATCATGAATAACTATTCAAATAATCTTTTTTATTAAGCCAATGTTAGTGTATTTGTGCAAATAGAACTTTTGAAAATCATTTTTTGTTTCAACGCTTGGCACTCTCTGACCTTATCTCTGATCAAACACCTATCAACATGTTAACATCAAATATCAAACACCTGTCAACATGCATCCAGTTGCAATTTCCATATCTTTAAACGAGGCAATGAAATTAACGGTATCCAGAGAAGTGCCCTCCCGGAGAGGTGCCGCCTAATTTCAAGAAGGCGGAGAAGTGCCCTCCCACTAAATCAGGAGGGTCGGATATCTGCCCCCCTGTAAAACAGTATGAAACTTTGTCTTTTGTACAAGTGGAATAGCGCAATTTTGCGTTTTGCATGTTAATTGTAGAGGTTTCTTGAATATTTTTTTAACCAAATACTAAAAGGGACTTTAAGAAACAGTTTGCATTTTGAGCAGAGTTAAACGCCATCATTTATTTTGGGGACCGGATCAATTTCAATAACTGGGTGCGTACTTATTACCTTTGAAGAGAGCAGGCAACATTTTATCATATTATCATAATTAACCGTCGAGATCAGTAATATAGAAGACAAGCAAAACAATCATTTTTTAAAGTTTGTATATGCTTTCATGAAATTGCTAACTCATGAATTTTGTCGCTCTTTGTCTGAACTGCGAGAAAAAGAGAGGATAACATATAATTCAGTAGCGAAAACTTTGTGAGCATATGATGAACATGGAAGCTTTTCGTTCTTTTGTCTTTGGTTACTGCACATGAGGAAAAACATCTTGCAGAAGGGCATTCTTTAAGGCGAAACACCACCAAGGAGGGCTTGTTTTTGACACTAGTTTTGACAAGAGGGCACCTCTCCGCCACCTAAATTCTAGTAGGAGGGCAGTTCTCCGCCCTGTTAAAAATGTTCGAGGGGGCACTTCTCCGGGAGGGCACTTTTCCGTGATCCAAATTCACCCTCTGTTGACCATTGCATTAAGAAAATAATTAAAAATTGGAGGGCACTTATCCGTGATCCAAATTCACCCTCTGTTGACCATTGCATTAAGAAAATAATCAAAAATTAACAAGCATCTCTTGAATTCCATGTTACGAAGAATAATTCAAAACAATCTTACTTATGGTTTAACTTCTTTCGTGTAAGAAACAGTGTATTTACTTATTGTTGAAATCACTATAAATTCAAGCATTCTACAGCATGTTATCAACTACACTGAACATAATAACAACTTTGTTTTTTTGGAGTAAGTTAATTGTTATGGAACACATATCTATGTTTCTATCAGTAAAGGCATATCAATATTGCCACTATTGTGATTTATTTCGTTCAAAGTGTGATATCCCTTTCTTTTGCAAATTTTTTGTTTCTTCTAGCAAGAAAGTAATGGTAACCAGAATATACTCATTGCAAAATTGAAGCTAAGCAGTCTATTATGTAAAATTCATGCAAATGTATGCCTACCAATCCTTCGACCTATAAAATTGCTGTAACAAGTAAAGTGATCCTTCAAAGCACCCTAAGCCTGTGTTCATTTTGTTATATACATCATACATGTAGTTGGTTGTGCATTATGCATTGACAATATTATAATTATCCAGTCAGTATGTAAGCATGTTTGATATCCTAAATTGTTCTACTGGATATATAACGAATCACACAACAACAGCATAATTTGATATTTCCTTCTACATTTTTGTAACGCTAATTGCCAACAATTACATTGAGTTTAAGCTATTTGTAGTTTGTTTATATATATCTAGTGATGTTGAATATAATCTTTAAGATTGATATGGTTTTGTCCAACATTTCTACTGTGTATGTATGCTCATTCACCATACATAATAAAGCTCTAAGGGGTCCCACATGACCCAGCGGTTAAGCTGGCCCACTTATAACTTGGGGTTCAAGATTCGAGCCCTACAGATGCCTCTAGTTTCATGAGAGTGACCTTTGGCAAGTCACTTCAGAGCCCTAGCCTAGTACTGGTGAATCCAGGAAAGCTGTAACATAACTGAAACAAGAGGACCATATTGGCCCTAGAACCGCTCACCTGACATTACCACCTATTTGAAGAATAGTTAGAAACATTGCTTTTAACTTTTACACAGAGTTTCTCGTGCTTCTATGCATTGGCCTTTTTTTTATTCCTATTTTACAAGTTTGACAATGTATGCTTGATGTGGGACATTAAAATGGTACATTATTCTTACAATGCGGAAACTGAATATTTTTCTCTTACAGATTGTATGTACGAAGATCAGCCTTCACTTTTGTCCAGTATGATCTATTGTTGCCATTTTGTGGTTATCATTTTGGCATATTTGGACATCCAAATTGATATTGATGTATTTTGTTAAAAATTCTACCATACATGAATCCTGAAGGGGCCGAATTCCGGTGATATAAGATTTGATCTCTTTAAAAAGACTAAATACAAATGTAGCACTTGCTTTTTATGCCTAACGTAATACAGCAATATTTTACCTTTGTTTCCAAGCTATTTTTTAATACAAATATGCTAATGTGACGGAGAAAGGGTGGTTTAAACAAACCCTGGTTCAAGTTTGTCACTGATTGAAAAAGTGACCTAATTCCGGTGACGTCATACAAGGGAAGCTACCCATACAAATTTTCAAGGGAAAGTACCCAAATAAACACTTTAAAGCAAAGGAATTTAATACTGATAGTTTTGGGGGTTTTCGGGAAGTTTTACACTTTTTAATTCTTTTAACTTGCTCTGTACAACACAAACATGTATATCAAACTTATTTCCAATTCATATGCACATCTATGCTTTTAAAAAGTTTTAGGTTTTTCTTCTCTATAACAACATTGAAGAAAAAAACTGACTGATTTTTTCTTTGACAAATCTTTATTCCTCTAACTAGGGATGCTTCACATAATATATCATTGAAATTGACCCAGAGATTTGGGAAAGAGAGATGGTTGTTAAGTTATGAATTTAACCATACATGTATATAGTGAAAACAAAAACGCATTCAAAGTTCAACACACCCTGGCAGCCATGTTTTTCAAGATATCTAAATACTTTTAACAATCTTTATAGAAGGGCCCTTAAAAAAACATTCCTGTGAAATTATTTTGAAATCTGACCAGTGGTTTGTGATGAGAAGATTTTTTTAAGGTTTTTACTACATATGGGCATGTCAGCCATTTTGGTCAATTTTTTTTGACAAATCTTTCTCGCCTCCAACTAGGGATGCTTCACATCTCATTGAATTTGGCCAAGAGGTTTGGAAAAAAAAGATGTTCGTAAAGTTATAAATTTTAGCATACATGTAATTATTGAAATAAAAAATGGGTTCTAAGTTCAATGCAGCCCGGTGGCCATTTTCAGGGATATCAAAATTCTTTGAACAACTTTTAAAAGAAGGCCCCAAAAGAACATTCCTGTGAAATTATTTTGAATTCTGACCAGTGGTTTCAGACAAGAAGATTTTTTAAAAATTGCAAAAATTCCCTCTTTTTCATGCCACGGCAACCAAAGTTCTGCATGGAATCAATTTCTTTGAACAAATTTGGAAGAACATTGTCCAACAGACATTCCTGTGAAGTTTGATTAAGATTGGCTCAATGGTTTAGGAGGAGAAGATATTTTAAGAAATTGTTGACGGCGCACGCTGGGCAACAGACATTTGGCAATCACAAAAGCTCACCTTGAGCACTTTGTGCTCAGGTTTTTGTGCTCAGGTGAGCTAAAAAGTGTTGATATGGCATTTAACACCATACAAAACAAACAAACAATAAAACCCTTATAGCGTAAACATCATGTAACAAGTTCAGACTGAATGATTAGAACATTGGTGTACTTACGTTTCTAGGTCTATCAAACCCACTTCTGGTAAACCATGTATCATTTCTCGGACATTATCTTCTTCCTATTATGAAAAAGATATGAACAGTAGCATCTTTACTTAAAAAGATTTGAATTATGGAACCTTCCAATGACAAGACTATCTCTTATAATTCATTCCAATAACCAGCCTGTCTATCATAACTCATTCTGATATCTAGCCTGTCTCTCATAACTCATTCCAATAACTAGCATGTCCCTCACAACTCATTCTGATATCTAGCCTGTCTCTCATAATTTATTCCAATAACTAGCCTATCTCTCATAACTCATTCCAATAACTAGCCTGTCCCACATAACTCATTTAAATAACTAGCCTGTCCCTCATTACTCATTCTGATATCTAGCCTGACTCTCATAACTCATTCCAATAACTAGCCTATCTCTCATAACTCATTCCAATAACTAGCCTGTCCCTCATAACTCATTCCAATAACTAGCATGTCCCTCATAACTCATTTAAATAACTAGCCTGTCCCTCATTACTCATTCTGATATCTAGCCTATCTCTCATAACTCATTCCAATAACTAGCCTATCTCTCATAACTCATTCCAATAACTAGCCTGTCCCACATAACTCATTTAAATAACTAGCCTGTCCCTCATTACTCATTCTGATATCTAGCCTGACTCTCATAACTCATTCCAATAACTAGCCTATCTCTCATAACTCATTCCAATAACTAGCCTATCTCTCATAACTCATTCCAATAACTAGCATGTCCCTCATAACTCATTCTGATATCTAGCCTGACTCTCATAACTCATTCCAAAAACTAGCCTGTCCCACATAACTCATTCAAATAACTAGCCTGTCCCTCATAACTCATTCCAATAACAAGTATGTCCCTCATATCTCATTCCAATAACAAGCCTGTCCCTCATAACTCATTCTGATATCTAGCCTGACTCTCATAACTCATTCTGATATCTAGCCTGTCCCTCATAACTCATTCCAATAACAAGCCTGTCCCTCATAACTCATTCTGATATCTAGCCTGTCCCTCATAACTCATTCCAATAACTAGCCTGACTCTAATAACTCATTCCAATAACTAGCCTGTCTCTCATAACTCATTCCAATAACAAGCCTGTCCCTCATAACTATTTCTGATATCTAGTCTGTCCCTCATAACTCATTCCAATAACTAGCCTGACTCTAATAACTCATTCCAATAACTAGCCTGTCTCTCATAACTCATTCCAATAACTAGCATGTCCCTCATGACTCATTCCAATAACTAGCCTGTCTCTCATAACTCATTCCAATAACTAGCCTGTCTCTCATAACTCATCCCAATAACTAGCCTGTCTCTCATTACTCATTCCAATAACTAGCCTGACTCTAATAACTCATTCCAATAACTAGCCTGTCTCTCATAACTCATTCCAATAACTAGCATGTCCCTCATAACTCATTCCAATATCTAGCCTGTCCCTCATAACTCATTCTGATATCTAGCCTGTCCCTCATAACTCATTCCAATAACTAGCCTGTCCCTCATAACTCATTCCAATAACTAGCCTGTCCCTCATAACTCATTCCAATAACTAGCCTGTCCCTCATAACTCATTCCAATAACAAGCCTGTCCCTCATAACTCATTCCAATAACTAGCCTGACTCTCATAACTCATTCCGATAACTAGCATGTCCCTCATAACTCATTCCAATAACAAGCCTGTCCCTCATAACTCATTCCAATAACTAGCCTGACTCTCATAACTCATTCCAATAACTAGCCTGTCTCTCATAACTCATTCCAATAACTAGCATGTCCCTCATAACTCATTCCAATAACAAGCCTGTCCCTCATAACTCATTCCAATAACTAGCCTGACTCTAATAACTCATTCCAATAACTAGCCTGTCCCTCATAACTCATTCCAATAACTAGCCTGTCTCTCATAACTCATTCCAATAACTAGCCTGACTCTAATAACTCATTCCAATAACTAGCCTGTCTCTCATAACTCATTCCAATAACTAGCATGACCCTCATAACTCATTCCAATAACTAGCCTGTCTCTCATAACTCATTCCAATAACTAGCCTGTCTCTCATAACTCATTCCAATAACTAGCCTGTCTCTCATTACTCATTCCAATAACTAGCCTGTCTCTCATTACTCATTCCAATAACTAGCCTGTCCCTCATAACTTATTCCAATAACAAGCCTGTCTCTCATAACTCATTCCAATAACTAGCCTGACTCTCATAACTCATTCCGATAACTAGCATGTCCCTCATAACTCATTCCAATAACAAGCCTGTCCCTCATAACTCATTCCAATAACTAGCCTGACTCTCATAACTCATTCCAATAACTAGCCTGTCCCTCATAACTCATTCCAATAACTAGCCTGTCCCTCATAACTCATTCCAATAACAAGCCTGTCCCTCATAACTCATTCCAATAACTAGCCTGACTCTCATAACTCATTCCAATAACTAGCATGTCCCTCATAAACTCATTCCAATAACTAGCCTGTCCCTCATAACTCATTCCAATAACTAGCATGTCCCTCATAACTCATTCCAATAACTAGCCTGTCTCTCATAACTCATTCCAATAACTAGCATGTCCCTCATAACTCATTCCAATATCTAGCCTGTCCCTCATAACTCATTCTGATATCTAGCCTGTCCCTCATAACTCATTCCAATAACTAGCCTGTCCCACATAACTCATTCCAATAACTAGCATGTCCCTCACAACTCATTCTGATATCTAGCATGTCCCTCATAACTCATTCCAATAACTAGCCTGTCCCTCATAACTCATTCCAATAACTAGCATGTCCCTCATAACTCAGTCTGATATCTAGCCTGTCCCTCATAACTCATTCCAATAACTAGCCTGTCCCTCATAACTCATTCCAATAACTAGCATGTCCCTCATAACTCAATCCAATAACTAGCATGTCCCTCATAACTCATTCCAATAACTAGCATGTCCCTCATAACTCATTCCAATAACAAGCCTGTCCCTCATAACTCATTCTGATATCTAGCCTGTCCCTCATAACTCATTCCAATAACTAGCCTGTCCCTCATAACTCATTCCAATAACTAGCCTGTCCCTCATAACTCATTCCAATAACTAGCCTGTCCCTCATAACTCATTCCAATAACTAGCATGTCCCTCATAACTCAATCCAATAACTAGCATGTCCCTCATAACTCATTCCAATAACAAGCCTGTCCCTCATAACTCATTCTGATATCTAGCCTGTCCCTCATAACTCATTCCAATAACTAGCCTGTCCCACATAACTCATTCTGATATCTAGCCTGTCCCTCATAACTCATTCCAATAACTAGCCTGTCCCACATAACTCATTCTGATATCTAGCCTGTCCCACATAACTCATTCCAATAACTAGCATGTCCCTCATAACTCATTCCAATAACTAGCATGTCCCTCATAACTTATTCCAATAACTAGCCTTCTTCTGATGACTCATTCCCATAACAAGCCTACTTCTGATGACTCATTCCCATAACAAGCATATATTCTGATGACTCATTGCCATAACAAGCTTATATTCTGATGACTCAATCCCATAACAAGCCTATATTCTGATGACTCATTCCCATAACAAACCTTCTTCTGATGGCTACTTCCCATAACAAGCCTTCATCTGATGACTCATTCCCATAACAAGCCTTTATTCTGATGACTCATATTCTGATGACTCATTCCCATAACAAGCCTTCTTCTTATGACTCATTCCCATAACAAGCCTTCTTCTGATGACTCATTCCCATAACAAGCCTTCATCTGATGACTCATTCTCATAACAAGCCTTCTTCTGATGACTCATTCCCATAACAAGCCTATAATTTGATGACTCATTCCCATAACAAGCCTATATTCTGATGACTCATTCCCATAACAAGCCTATATTCTGATGACTCATTCCCATAACAAGCCTATATTCTGATGACTCATTCCCATAACAAGCCTCCTTCTGATGACTCATTCCCATAACAAGCCTACTTTTGATGACTCATTCCCATAACAAGCCTTCTTCTGATGACTCGTTCCCATAACAAGCCTTCTTCTGATGACTCGTTCCCATAACAAGCCTATATTCTGATGACTCATTCCCATAACAAGCCTTCTTCTGATGACTACTTCCCATAACAAGCCTATATTCTGATGACTCATTCCCATAACAAGCCTATATTCTGATAACTCATTCCCATAACAAGTCTTCTTCTGATGACTAATTCCCATAACAAGCATATATTCTGATGACTCATTCCCATAACAAGCCTATATTTTGATGACTCATTCCCATAACAAGTCTTCTTCTGATGACTCATTCCCATAACAAGCCTATATTCTGATGACTCATTCCCATAACAAGCCTATATTCTGATGACTCATTCCCATAACAAGCCTACTTCTGATGACTCATTCCCATAACAAGCCTTCTTCTGATGACTCATTCCCATAACAAGCTTATATTCTGATGACTCATTCCCATAACAAGCCTATATTCCGATGACTCATTCCCATAACAAGCCTATATTCTGATGACTCATTCCCATAACAAGTTTATATTCTGATGACTCATTCCCATAACAAGCCTATATTCTGATGACTCATTCCCATAACAAGCCTACTTATGATGACTCATTCCCATAACAAGCCTTCTTCTGATGACTCATTGCCATAACAAGCTTATATTCTGATGACTCAATCCCATAACAAGCCTATATTCCGATGACTCATTCCCATAACAAGTTTATATTCTGATGACTAATTCCCATAACAAGCCTATATTCTGATGACTCATTCCCATAACAAGTTTATATTCTGATGACTCATTCCCATAACAAGTTTATATTCTGATGACTCATTCCCATAACAAGTTTATATTCTGATGACTCATTCCCATAACAAGCCTATATTCCGATGACTCATTCCCATAACAAGTTTATATTCCGATGACTCATTCCCATAACAAGTTTATATTCTGATGACTCATTCCCATAACAAGTTTATATTCTGATGACTAATTCCCATAACAAGCCTATACAGTGGACCCGCGATAATCCGAACGTCGTTTATCCGGAATATTCACCATCCGAACAGAATTTTGAGGGAACGGATCTTACCTTCATCAATTTAACTGTTTAATATGGAAAATCCGTGTTCCGGAACCGGACAAAAATATTCGGGAACCAACAGTCACTTTTCATAGTATATGCGTATGGCTAGTCCGGAAACCAGTAAAATCGTTTATTTTGCGGTTACAGTTGCGAATGAAGGGAGCGGTCTTCTGTTGTAAACGGCATTCACACGTTTTGCAAACTGTCACGTATGCTTGACCATAACATGTCACCTAGTGTAGTGTACTGGAAGGTGTTGATTGTTTGTTAATCGGTCATTCTGTCAGTTGATTGGTCTTACATTATTGTAATTACGGTCGCATGTCGATAGTTGAGTTTGTAAAAGGTGTTGATTGGCTGATTGGCTGCTTAGACAGCGATCGGGAGACAATGTCTGGCAATCATTTTCAATTATTACTCAATCGATATGCTCCTTTTCCCTATAAATAAACTCTCGACAATCCTTACCTATCTCACTTCTCGATATTGAAATAAGAAGATACAACTTGAAGATGTTTACACCCACAGCAAAACGAAGACAGTTCTTTTCAGGAATTTTAACATTGCTTCAAATTGTCATTTTTTTTAAAAATCCGTTTTGACCAAATAAACACTTCCTTAACACACTTTATATTTCCCTTCAAAAAAAAAAGTAATTGTGTATTTCTTACTTCATAGTAATGATCATGATACACCGACACCGTGTAAAGGTAAACATTTCGCTGAAACTCGCATATTCTTTATTCCGGAAAATTCGTTAATACGAACATTTCTCCTGGGAACGAAAGTGTTCGGATAAACGAGGGTCCACTGTAGTTCGATGACTAATTCCCATAGCAAGCCTACTTCTGATGACTCATTCCCATAACAAGCCTTCTTCTGATGACTCGTTCCCATAACAAGCCTTCTTCTGATGACTCATTCCCATAACAAGCCTTCTTTTGATGACTCATTCCCATAACAAGCCTATATTCTGATGACTCATTCCCATAACAAGCCTTCTTCTGATGACTACTTCCCATAACAAGCCTTCTTCTGATGACTAATTCCCATAACAAGCCTACTTCTGATGACTCATTCCCATAACAAGCCTACTTTTGATGACTAATTCCCATAACAAGCCTTCTTCTGATGACTACTTCCCATAACAAGCCTCCTTCTGATGACTAATTCCCATAACAAGCCTACTTCTGATGACTCATTCCCATTACAAGCCTTCTTCTGATGACTCATTCCCATAACAAGCATATATTCTGATGACTACTTCCCATAACAAGCCTACTTCTGATGACTCATTCCCATAACAAGCCTTCTTCTGATGACTCGTTCCCATAACAAGCCTTCTTCTGATGACTCATTCCCATAACAAGCCTTCTTTTGATGACTCATTCCCATAACAAGCCTATATTCTGATGACTCATTCCCATAACAAGCCTTCTTCTGATGACTACTTCCCATAACAAGCCTTCTTCTGATGACTAATTCCCATAACAAGCCTACTTCTGATGACTCATTCCCATAACAAGCCTACTTTTGATGACTCATTCCCATAACAAGCCTTCTTCTGATGACTACTTCCCATAACAAGCCTCCTTCTGATGACTAATTCCCATAACAAGCCTACTTCTGATGACTCATTCCCATTACAAGCCTTCTTCTGATGACTCATTCCCATAACAAGCATATATTCTGATGACTCATTCCCATGACAAGCCTACTTCTGATGACTCATTCCCATTACAAGCCTACTTCTGATGACTCATTCCCATAACAAGCCTACTTTTGATGACTCATTCCCATTACAAGCCTACTTCTGATGACTCATTCCCATAACAAGCCTACTTTTGATGACTCATTCCCATTACAAGCCTACTTCTGATGACTCATTCCCATTACAAGCCTTCTTCTGATGACTCATTCCCATAACAAGCATATATTCTGATGACTCATTCCCATAACAAGCCTACTTCTGATGACTCATTCCCATTACAAGCCTACTTCTGATGACTCATTCCCATAACAAGCCTACTTTTGATGACTCATTCCCATAACAAGCCTTCTTCTGATGACTACTTCCCATAACAAGCCTATATTCTTATGACTCATTCCCATAACAAGCCTACTTCTTATGACTCATTCCCATAACAAGTCTTCTTCTGATGACTCATTCCCATAACAAGCCTATATTCCGATGACTCATTCCCATAACAAGCATATATTCTGATGACTAATTCCCATAACAAGCCTTCTTCTGATGACTACTTCCCATTACAAGCCTACTTCTGATGACTCATTCCCATTACAAGCCTTCTTCTGATGACTCATTCCCATAACAAGTCTTCTTCTGATGACTCATTCCCATAACAAGTCTTCTTCTGATGACTCATTCCCATAACAAGCCTTCTTCTGATGACTCATTCCCATGACAAGCCTATATTCTGATGACTCATTCCCATTACAAGCCTTCTTCTGATGACTCATTCCCATAACAAGCCTTCTTCTGATGACTCATTCCCATAACAAGCCTTCTTCTGATGACTCATTCCCATAACAAGCCTTCTTCTGATGACTCATTCCCATAACAAGCCTATATTCTTATGACTCATTCCCATAACAAGCCTACTTCTTATGACTCATTCCCATAACAAGTCTTCTTCTGATGACTCATTCCCATAACAAGCCTATATTCCGATGACTCATTCCCATAACAAGCCTATATTCTTATGACTCATTCCCATAACAAGCCTATATTCTTATGACTCATTCCCATAACAAGCCTTCTTCTGATGACTCATTCCCATAACAAGCCTATATTCTTATGACTCATTCCCATAACAAGCCTACTTCTGATGACTCATTCCCATAACAAGTCTTCTTCTGATGACTAATTCCCATAACAAGTCTTCTTCTGATGACTAATTCCCATAACAAGCCTTCTTCTGATAACTCATTCCCATAACAAGCCTTCTTCTGATGACTCATTCCCATAACAAGCCTATATTCCGATGACTCATTCCCATAACAAGCATATATTCTGATGACTAATTCCCATAACAAGCCTTCTTCTGATGACTACTTCCCATAACAAGCATATATTCTGATGACTCATTCCCATAACAAGCCTTCTTCTGATGACTCATTCCCATAACAAGCCTACTTCTGATGACTCATTCCCATTACAAGCCTTCTTCTGATGACTCATTCCCATAACAAGTCTTCTTCTGATGACTCATTCCCATAACAAGTCTTCTTCTGATGACTCATTCCCATAACAAGCCTTCTTCTGATGACTCATTCCCATAACAAGCCTTCTTCTTATGACTCATTCCCATAACAAGTCTTCTTCTGATGACTCATTCCCATAACAAGCCTTCTTCTGATGACTCATTCCCATTACAAGCCTTCTTCTGATGACTCATTCCCATAACAAGTCTTCTTCTGATGACTCATTCCCATAACAAGCCTTCTTCTGATGACTCATTCCCATGACAAGCCTATATTCTGATGACTCATTCCCATTACAAGCCTTCTTCTGATGACTCATTCCCATAACAAGTCTTCTTCTGATGACTCATTCCCATAACAAGCCTTCTTCTGATGACTCATTCCCATAACAAGCCTATATTCTTATGACTCATTCCCATAACAAGCCTTCTTCTGATGACTCATTCCCATGACAAGCCTATATTCTGATGACTCATTCCCATAACAAGTCTTCTTCTTATGACTCATTCCCTTTACAAGCCTACTTCTGATGACTCATGCCTTTAACAAGCCTACTTCTTATTACTCTGTCCCATAACTAGCGCATGTCTGATAACTGATACACATTAATGCATGCCTTTAACAAGTTTAAGTTCAAAAGTTTATTAGCGTTACATATACATGTTGTTGATAACATATATGTTAATATATTTATGACAAGTATTATAAATTAAAAAACAATACAGTTTAGTATTTTTAAACATAGAAATTACATCAGTATCATTCCTTAAGGAGAAAAGTGTGAGAAAGTATTAATGAAAGTGTTTATGGATGGCTATATAAATATAAAAAGACAAGCCTACCTCTGATGACTCATATCTTTAACAAGCCTACCTCTGATGACTCATATCTTTAACAAGCCTACCTCTGATGACTCATATCTTTAACAAGCCTACCTCTGATGACTCATATCTTTAACAAGCCTACCTCTGATGACTCATATCTTTAACAAGCCTACCTCTGATGACTCATATCTTTAACAAGCCTACCTCTGATGACTCATATCTTTAACAAGCCTACCTCTGATGACTCATATCTTTAACAAGCCTACCTCTGATGACTCATATCTTTAACAAGCCTACCTCTGATGACTCATATCTTTAACAAGCCTACCTCTGATGACTCATATCTTTAACAAGCCTACTTCTGATGACTCATATCTTTGACAAGCCTACCTCTGATGACTCATATCTTTAACAAGCCTACCTCTGATGACTCATATCTTTAACAAGCCTACCTCTGATGACTCATATCTTTAACAAGCCTACCTCTGATAACTCATATCTTTAACAAGCCTACCTCTGATGACTCATATCTTTAACAAGCCTACCTCTGATGACTCATATTTTTAACAAGCCTAACTCTGATGACTCATATCTTTAACAAGCCTACCTCTGATGACTCATATCTTTAACAAGCCTACCTCTGATGACTCATATCTTTAACAAGCCTTCCTCCGATGACTCATATCTTTAACAAGCCTACCTCTGATGACTCATATCTTTAATTAGCCTACTTCTGAGGACTCGTATCTTTAACAAGCCTACCTCTGATGACTCATATCTTTAACAAGCCTACCTTTGATGACTCATATCTTTAACAAGCCTACCTCTGATGACTCATCATCTGAAGAGTTCTCTACCATCACATCGAGTAAGTCATCATCAAAGTTCTGCCTCACTAGGCCAGGGTACAAGTCCTCATAGTAACCATCCTCTTCTGTTAAGGACAAAAACATAAACATACAATACATTATGTCATTTCGTTGAAGTTGATTCATATAGTAGGTTTAAATCTATTCATTCATTTTACATAGCTTGTGAAAAAGGCTCTAACAACTTAGATTCATCACTTTCTCTTTTCCCTCCCTATTTTCAATACAAGCATTAAATGTGAAATTAAGAAAGGTAAAATCAGACCGCTATACTCAAAGCAATTGAGCATATTGAACCCTTATGTCCCTAGACCATTGATCTTCCCTGTATGACTGTCGCCACATAATTGTCCTCCTAATGGACAGAGATATCAAGCTCCTTAGCAAGGGGGTTATTTCACAGGTTAACAAACCATGCTTTATCAAGGTTACTCCTGTTTTCAGTCAAAAGACTTTAGCCAACATCTTCTTTTACCATTTTGATGTTTCTGTACCAAAGCATAAGAGATAAAATCATGAAAATCAGCCTGGTAATCAAAGGAAGAAATTTGAAGGGGGCAACTACATATACCTTAAAAGATCTACATGACCATTTTTCTATGTCCAAAGCGAATCACTAGTAATTGATATCTAAGTTGAATATGAAATCTGATTCAATCTTTTAGTACTTTATTTATTCATTTCATATGGGTTTAACATTGCGTCAACATTATTTCAGTTAAGTTGCGATGCCCAACTCTTTATGATTGAGAAAGACCACAACCACACATAAGGGCTGATCAAGCCAGGCAGAACCATCCACATTTCCTAAGTCGGTTGGGAGACTACCTCTCATGAATATTAAAATGATTTCACCCACGCAAAGAGGGGCCATGTAATTTCAAGTTCTCTGACCACTAGGCCATGGAGACCCCTTTGATTACTTAGTCCCCTGACTGCATCTTCACTACTTTATTGGGGTTGTATGTCTCACCTTCAAACTCCTTGCTGTCTGGTATGGAAGGCCAGACTTTCTCAATAGTTGGTTCTGTCAGTCTTTGCTTGGCTACTTTCTCTGATCTACCATTTAGGAACAATCCTGGAAAAAGATAGTGAAAAGAAATCATGTTTTAGTTCAACCAAAACTTAACGATTAAGCGTATGTACACAATAAAGTTTATGGGGATTGGTGATTGTTTGTAAGGAGACGTATGTTCACTGATGATTTCAGTGATATTCCCGTTATCTGGATTCCATTAAACAGGGCTACAGCCTGTGAGAACAGGATTATAATATGTATTTATATTGATAATAATAAACCTCTCATAAAAAACTGAACATTGAATAAGATCTACAAACGTCTGTTTCAAAATTTTTATAAAATATCCTGTTAACATTAAAAACAAAATGTCTAACAAAAGATCACCCTCAAACTCAAATGCTGAGTGCTTTCTAACACTGACATGCTGAGTGCTTTCAAACACTGTCATGCTGAGTGCTTTCAAACACTGTCATGCTGAGTGCTCCCTATCACTCAAATGCTGAGAACTTTCTAACACTGTCATGATGAGTGCTCCCTATCACTCAAATGCTGAGTACTTTCTAACACTGTCATGCTGAGTGCTCCCTCACACTCATATGTTGAGTGCTCCCTATCACTCATTTGATGAGTGCTCCCTATGACTCATATGCTGAATGTTCTATATAACTCATATGTTAAGTGCTCCCTATCACTCGTCTGTTAAGTGTTCCCTATCACTCAAATTAAGTACTTCCTATCACTCATATGTTGAGTGCTCCCTATCACTCATATACTGAGTGCTCCCTATCACTCATATACTGAGTGCTCCCTATCACTCATATGTTAAGTGCTCCCTATCACTCATATACTGAGTGCTCCCTATCACTCATATACTGAGTGCTCCCTATCACTCATATGTTAAGTGCTCCCTATCACTCATATACTGAGTGCTCCCTATCACTCGTCTGTTAAGTGTTCCCTATCACTCATCTGTTAAGTGCTCCCTATCACTCATATATTTAGTGCTCCCTATCACTCATATACTGAGTGCTTCATATCACTCATATGTCAAGTGCTCCCTATCACTCATATACTGAGTGCTCACTATCACTCATATACTGAGTGCTCCCTATCACTCATATGTTAAGTGCTCCCTATCACTCATATACTGAGTGCTCCCTATCACTTGTCTGTTAAGTGTTCCCTATCACTCATCTGTTAAGTGCTCCCTATCACTCATATATTTAGTGCTCCCTATCACTCATATACTGAGTGCTCCCTATCACTCATATGTTAAGTGCTCCCTATCACTCATATACTGAGTGCTCCCTGTCACTCATATGTTAAGTGCTCCCTATCACTCATATACTGAGTGCTCCATATCACTCATATACTGAGTGCTCCCTATCACTCATATGTTAAGTGCTCCCTATCACTCATATACTGAGTGCTCCCTATCACTCATATACTGAGTGCTCCCTATCACTCATATACTGAGTGCTCCCTATCACTCATATGTTAAGTGCTCCCTATCACTCATATACAGAGTGCTCCCTATCACTCGTCTGTTAAGTGTTCCCTATCACTCATCTGTTAAGTGCTCCCTATCACTCATATATTTAGTGCTCCCTATCACTCATATACTGAGTGCTCCCTATCACTCATATGTTAAGTGCTCCCTATCACTCATATACAGAGTGCTCCCTATCACTCGTCTGTTAAGTGTTCCCTATCACTCATCTGTTAAGTGCTCCCTATCACTCATATATTTAGTGCTCCCTATCACTCATATACTGAGTGCTTCCTATCACTCATATGTCAAGTGCTCCCTATCACTCATACACTGAGTGCTCCCTATCACTCATATACTGAGTGTTCCCTATCACTCATATGTTAAGTGCTCCCTATCACTCATATACTGAGTGCTCCCTGTCACTCATATGTTAAGTGCTCCCTATCACTCATATACTGAGTGCTCCATATCACTTATATACTGAGAGCTCCCTATCCCTCATATGTTAAGTGCTCCCTTTCACTCATATACTGAGTGCTCCCTGTCACTCATATGTTAAGTGCTCTCTATCACTCATATACTGAGTGCTCCATATCACTCATATACTGAGTGCTCCCTATCACTCATATTCTGAGTGCTCACTATCACTCATATTTTAGTGCTCCCTATCACACATATGTTTAGTGCTCCCTATCACACATATGTTTAGTGCTCCATATCACTCATATGTTTAGTGCTCCCTATCACACATATGTTTAGTGCTCCCTATCACTCATATGTTTAGTGCTCCCTATCACTCATATGTTTAGTGCTCCCTCACACTCATATGTTTAGTGCTCCATATCACTCATATGTTTAATGCTCCCTATCACTCATATACTGAGTGCTCCCTATCACTTATATACTGAGTGCTCCCTATCACTCATATACTGAGTGCTCCCTATCACTCAGATGTTTAGTGCTCCCTACCACTCATATGTTTAGTGCTCCCCATTTTCAAATGCTGAGTGCTCCCTATCACTCACAGGTTTTGTGCTCCCTATCACGTACATGTTTAGTGCTCCCTATCACTCATATGTTTAGTGCTCCCTATCACTCATCTGTTAAGTGCTCCCTATCACTCATATGTTTATTGGTCCCTATCACTCATATGTTAAAAACTCCCTATCACTCATACGTTTAGTGCTCCCTTTCACTCATATTCCTGAAATTGGTGTGTAAATATAACAGTTTGAAGCGAACGCATGATCGGAGACAATGTGAAAATTAGATGACAACTATCAAACTGTTTGGTGTTGAAAATTAAAGACGGTGGCGTAATAACGCACCTATTTTAGGTATGTTGCTCGATCATCACAATGAAGCATTTACTACAAAGTCGGCGAGATGCATTCTCTTCATAAACTGACTGATTTCTCAATTTATTGCCATTTGAAAAAAAAAATAAAAAAAAAAAACACCTTTTATCCTTTTAACATTGGTTTCTGTCAATTCCAAAGCTTGGTTCATTTTTTTTAAATCTGCGCAGCTCAATTCATATGAGTTATGTGTTTCTTGTTTTTTGTACAATTTAGAGGTATTTTCAGACAACCCTTATGGTATCTTTAATACATTTATATTAAACGCAAAATAATGAAGCATGGGAAGAGCCAAAGACTTCCCAATTAAATAGAAGTTTATGATAAGATAAATAAAGTAATGAGCTGCTGTACATAGATTTAAAGCAATATAATGAACAAAAAGCTTCTTACTACTCAATTCTAATAACTACCGTTAAGTCATCAATTCAAAATTGGCTCCACTTTTGGCTCCACTTTCTCAAATTTGGCTAAAAAAAAATCCAATTTGCGAAAATGGTTGCGACAAGAAAAAAATTTCCAGGGGAGGCCCTGAATGTTCAGTGCTCCCTATCACTCATAGGTTTAGTGCTCCCTATCACTCAGATGTTTAGTGCTCCCTATCACTCACATGTTTAGTGCTCCCTATCGCTCATCTGTTTAGTGCTCCCTATCACTAATCTGTTAAGTGCTCCCTATCACTCATATGTTAAGTGCTCCCTATCACTCATATGTTTAGTGCTCCCAATCACTCATATGTTAAGTGCTCCCTATCGCTCATATGTTAAGTGCTCCCTATCACTCATATGTTTAGTGCTCCCTATCACTCATATGTTAAGTCTCCCTATCACTCACATGTTGAGTGCTCCCTATCACTCACATGTTGAGTGACCCTATCACTCATCTGTTAAGTGCTCCCTATCACTCATATACTGAGTGCTCCCTATCACTCATATATTTAGTGCTCCTTATCACTCAGATGTTTAGTGCTCCCAATCACATCATATATTGAGTGAACCCACCACATATATGCTGAGTGCTCCTTATCACTATTATGCTGAGTGCTCCCTTACACTCATATGCTAAGTTTTTTTATGCAATGTAAATTCTAGTTTATTTCTGATTACTATTCTTGATAAAGACTTACCCATGATATACATCTTCATTAACATGCGTTTTTTGTGAGGCGGTACAAGAATAAAATCGTAGTCTCTCTGGGCTAGCCTATGACTGAACATTGGTACCATGCTCATAAACTCGGTGGCGGTTTTGCGAACAGTCTTCTTAACACTTGCTGAAAACAATACATAGGAATATACATAAGTAAGCAAACAAAATGAGCTGTCCATACGATGGTTCAAAAGAAAGTGTGATGATCGCTAGAATAAAGTGATACTTAAATTTGAACTATGCCAAAAAATACATTGCCATGATCCGAGTAAGTGCTATGTACGTTTTTATATTGCGCAGTAAAAATTCATTCATTTGTGTATATCGATGATTTTTTCAAAATCTATAGTATATATGTTGAAATCAAATAATTCTATTCACAATATATGAGGCCTCCGGCCCATAATACAAACATAATTTTTACAATATTTCCCTGATACATATGGTACATGATTATTAAAAAGCATTAACATGCAATTTGGAATTAAGTATTTTCTGTTTCAAGAGGTCTGTAGCAGGCATATTGAACATATGAAATTTATCTTGGATTATTTAGTTCTATTTAAATACGCATACAGACAATTTTATAACAAAATTTTGCAAACTTTTCAAATAACCCTGGTAAAAAGTTTAAATCTATTCCATTCAGTAGTTAAATGACCTACACAGGTCCATGCACTAACTTTTTCAGGAATTTAGAATTTGAAAAAAAGGAATATAAGATGCTTAAAACCCAAGCCAGAGCTGCGAGACTTGATCAATGACCCAAAGTTTATATCTGAAGTTTACATTTATTCCCTCAGTAGTCAAAAAGATAAGCAAAGGTATTAAACCAACACAAATGCTAATGTCATGTTGTGTAGTATAGCTCTCTTATTAAATCCATTAGTCAAGCTGAAACAGAGGACATGGATTGCTATGATATAAATCCTAGACAGATGATACTTGGTCAGTGGAATAACATTATGATCCCAAATACACATTTATCCTTAGTAGTTCATGAGAAACTGACTTGCATGTAGTCAAAATTATATGAATATGAAAAAAAAAGCAAAATTTACTTATAACCAAGACAGAGTAATTTTGCAATTACATGTAAAAGGAGGTAATTAAATCTAAAAGACAGGAAAAATGACTTTATTTCAACTTCACATTTTCCTATTTTCAGAATTATTCTGTGTACTCAGTAGATATATAGAACATCTAACCAACCTGCAAACAGTGATTTGGGCGAGAGTTCAGCATGTGTTTCTACTAGTGTATCCAAAGTTTCCCAGAGAACCATGTGTAGGGCATCACGTGTATATTCCGCCTCACGACAATAGGTGTTAATGATCTGTATATGGCGCCCAAGTTCATGTACAGGGGCAAACATAGCTGGAATCCTCACAACATTTTCTGAAGGAATAAAGAGATTAAAGAAAATCATTACTTCACTATTAATGCCCTTTCATAGGTATCATTGCCTATAATTTGATAAGTTTTTAAAATGAATCTCCAATTTCATACAAACTCAACCAATAATTAAGAACATTAGAATCAACCATGAAAAGCAGAATTACATCGAATTCTTTAAATATAATGATACAATTTTACCATTCAGAATTGAAATAAATTGAAGAACTCTTGGTATTGTTATAAAATATTACTCTATTGGTAGAGAAACAAAGGTGAACAAGTCAGATTATCTCTCAACAATCTCAAAATGTATCTGTAAACAAGTACATGTAGAATAAATTACATCGTTTGGTATAAAGGGTTGAACAGGAAATCAAGGAACAGGTTTTAACAACAAATGTGCAGGAAATTGATGTCTATCCTAATCCATGTAATAGTATTACACCCTTTTCACTATTTTAAACGGCTCAGATAAATCCTTAACATATTTATAAAACTAACTATCCAATCAAAACCTTAACTACTTTGAGGATGTTTATATTTTATAAGTATTATAAACATATTATTAAATGACCTGGGTTATATAAATCAGTAACAGAAAAGGCTGAACACTAATTCCATAGACCACATAAAGCCATAACTTTATTTCCCATATCTATTTTTACGATATTAATATAAAGACAGAGGATCCAGCATAGTTAAGGCTAATATATATCTTAATCCATTAATAATTCAAAAATGTATGTAAGTGCATATAGACAATCATTATAGATTAAATCTACAAGGAAGTATCAATCAACTTGCATCAGTATTGCACGGCAAAATAACAAAAGACAAATTTCTTGGTATATTTCTATACATAATAAGAAAGGAGACACCTTCTAATTATTGTACTTACCATGAACCAGTTTGGCTTTAATAATGCCAGTCATAAATTTCTTTGTTTCCCCAGTCAGTTCTCCTGATCCCGAGGAGGCGATGTTAGGCCAGACTGGTCGTTTGTAGCAGCTCTTTGTCGAATGACACAATGTTCTTGATATCAGATAAACGAGGAGAGCAAACAGTGAGACTAACCACATTGCTTGAACAAATATGATAAAGTAAATGACATAGTCAGCTGTAAGCCAAGCATTGGGTACTGTATAAGAATTATAGCTTGCAAGTAATGTTCCTATAAAGCAATTTCCCATATTGCAGAGAAGACTAAATACAAGGAAGGCATTACAACTGGTTAGCCTGAAGGGTCGAACAACAAGGAACAAAATGGCTCCAAATAGCAAACATATTGCTGACAGCAGTCCTTGTGTTTTGATATTGTGAAAAGCAGATGTGTAAATTATCAAGAGAATGAGCTTGAAAACTTGCATTAAAGGCCTGTAATATTGTCCACGAAACTTGAAAGGAGAAAATAACCACATACTGTCAAACAGCCAAGACCGATTTAAATGGATCTTATACTCTGTTTCTTTCATCAAGAGGAATGTGAGATATCCATCTGATGTACCAGAGTGGGATTCAAGCCAGATTTTCCAAGCAATCAATGCAGGATAAGCAATGAAAAACAAAATGAGAACAATTACTCCTGGACCTGCTAACTGCCAATGGCTAGATGAGAAACAGTCATATTGGTTCATCACAAACACCTTCCAATAATCTCCTTCACACTCATACAACCTCATGAATACCAGACCGATTGGAAGTGATGCTACATGGATCAGATTCACATAGAAAAACTGCAGTCGTGACATGAAAACTCTCGCTCTTGGGTATGGATAAAACCTATATTTCATTATCATATGCAGAATCCCATAGATCAAACCTAGAACTACAAATGCAGCTAACCAACCATAGCATATGTTTTCATACTTGATTCCAATACTACTGCTTTCAATATAATCTCCTTGCAAAACAGAAAACACACTGGAATCCGTAAATTTGCTGTATTCCCAAACATCTGCATTGAAAGCAAATAAAAAGTAAGTATTTCTCAACCATTTCTCAGGGAATACCCATCGCAGTGACATGGACTGAATCAATGCAAGAATTTGAAGAAAGTCAAGGACCAAAAGAAGTACATCAATCCAGACTAAATTGACAGATCTCTTTGTTTTCTGATCAACAACATCAAAAACTTCATCATCATCTTCAAAGATCTCAATTTCTTCCTCATCTTCATGTCTGATGTTGCGACCAATGGGTTTCTGTCGGTATGTTGGGGTTCCAAGCCAATCAGTTGTCAGGAGGGGGTAAACTTCCCCACTTTTCTTCTTGTTTCCCATAATTCAAGATAAGAAGTTTGGCCCTACAGGATTTATCTGAAAAAATATTTCATGAAAGAATGATAAAGAACCACTTATAGATGCAAGTTTAACAGTTGTTATTATTTCTGTTAAATCTTTAAGGCTTTAAGATTATAGCTTATCAATGACACCATATATGTTTATGTATAAGCCTTCAGATTATCCAAGAGAAAAATTTGATGACCCTTTTACAGTTTTGTATAGAATGTTTGTCTTCAGACACCACTGGTGTACTGTCCATCAGGACCCAAATCAATTTAATCATTGTAACCTAGTCTGATATCCTGACGGAATATCAAACTGTCATCCCTTTCGGACGGTCTTCTAGTTTTATTGCTTTTTGTCCTGTGTAACCGTATTTCATGTGTGAGTTGTGTGCTGTTTGATAAGTGGGAGAAGTTCTATTGTTTAGTATAAATCAAAATGATGCCTAATGATTCATCATTTAAAATTAGAGCAAACCTTCATTTCTGCCATTTTTACTACGTCCTTTTATTCCATCTAAAAATTCGAAGAAACAATTTCAAATTTTGTTTTCCCTGTTCAAAATAACATAGACAGTTATATTTAACCTTGGAGAAGATAGCTGATGCAATTTCCATTCTTAATAATGGGTCTTCCAAAAAGCTTCTGTCTATCCAATACACAATGTCCCTTACCTTTATTTCCCGATCTCAAAGTGGGAAACTTTGAAATTTATTATGTCTTACATATCAAAAGACATGTCTGATGGTTACAAGATGTTCAAATATATCATTTTAACTTTTTCACAAGTTTATCAAATACAATGACTTGAAAATAGAAAAGTGTTTGAAATTAATCAACCAATGATGATTCTAAAAATGTCAAGAATGGCTCAAATATTCTCTCTTGAATGAGAACCAAATTTGAAGCCAGTTTCTACAAGGACTTATTGTTGTTTTTTTATACTTTTTCAATTAATTGTTCATATTGTACAAAATAGACAAATTACAGATGTTGGTTCTCTGTGGCATGTGGTGTTTACTTATGTATGACACAACGACAAGATAAAATATAGCATAGAATGGAACGTATTTTATATTTTTCCGTTACTGTAAACTGTCTGAGGTGATGCCATAATGATGAAAACAATGTTTCTGAGGTGCCCCGATCTTCTGTAGATCCGAAAAGATTGTAGTTTTTTATGCTGTTTATTAGGGACTGGAGGGCCATTAACAATTATTCTTTGATTTTTTGATGAGACAGTTTATTTGACAAGCAAGTTGTATCGCCTGAAAGTGTAGTCAATTCGATGTGAAGATTTCTTTCTATTTTCTGATGGGGCAATCTAACGTCGAACGATCCAACTAATGTTGGACTTTTTTATTCTAATTTTCGGATTTAAAGCACAAAAGGCCATTCAAAATCAATTGATATTAGCGTGAACCAGCAAGCGAGGTAACTCTAATTGGGTTGTCATTCTAGGGGAAAAAAAATCGGTAAATTTTTAGCGTTAAAAACGAGGGTTGCGTTACAGCTTTTTTCGGTAATTTTCCAACGATTTTCTTCGGATAAAAAGCTATATTATGATAGATAATACATTAAAGAAAAGAAACCCCGACGTCTGAGAGCAGTGCGGAGTGAAATTGGAGAAAAAAACGGAATTTGAAAAGTTTAAAAGGAGAATTAAGAAGGAAAGAATGAGCGTTTTACTTTCATACTATTATTTTAAGCTTAAATGGGCATTTGCAACTATGTAAGCATATCAGTTGGAAGAAAAATGGACGTAAAAAGTGTTTAATTCATTTTTTTTCCAAGACCTCGTAAATCCATATTTAAACTGGAAGTGGAAATCCAAGATGGCGGCACCCATGGATTTTTTGTGTGTATATAAACAAATACTGTATGTTTGACCCTGTATTTCACATAAAATCCTATGAACACGCTAATTTAGGCTCACATAAGTGAGAAATTGATAACTCTGACATGTTCTTATGTTGAATGGTTAATTTATTGAACAATAATGACTGAATCTTGAATCATTGAATGCTGGACATTGAATTTTTTTTTTTTTTATGATTCGTTTTTTTAAGTTAAACGATCTCGCCTATCTCTGCATCTGAAATTTATCATTTGTTGGAACTTCCTTTTGTTGGAACTTCCTTTTGCTGGAACTTCCTATAACTACCTACAAGATTGTTCTAATTTCAATCATCAATATCTCGAACATCTGACAAAAATGGCATGAATTAAAGGTAGTTTTATTGAAAGGTGTTCTACACTACAGTTCAGTAAATTCTTATCAGTAATTCCTTGTGTCGTAAGCTTTTCAACTTATCTGTGTTACCACTGCATTTGATTGTAATTACTTTGTTGCAGATGTCAGATTAATTTCTGTCTCCTCTACCCTTCAATTTAACAACTTCTGGAGCCCCCTCCTTCCAGGGCAGTTATTGTACATAGAATGAGACCCAGAGCTTATTATCTTCAAGAAAATGCCTGTTTACAATGGCAAATGCGAAAGAAAACTTGGCTAAAAGGTAAATAAATATCATGATTTAGTTCATCATGTAATTATTTTAATAATACAAGCAGAGCTTTTATTTGTTTTCCATTAATGTACAGGACTCAGTCTTGAGTGTTATAATACATGTTCCATGGATATTACACATCCTATTTAATTTTTTAAACTTTCTTCTGCATGTATTTTCATACTTACTTATATAAAAATAACTTACTTTCTTTTATAAAAAAAAATAATCCCCACCCCCATCCAGCCAGGACCCCCCTCCCCCCAAACCCCGCATGATGTACCTAAACAATCCTGAGCAAGACAGGGCATATATATCCAATTTTCATCTTGACTTGGGTATTATATGATAAGGGAGAGCCTTTTCTTATAATAACTTGTTTGTCATATTTCAGAATTGCTAGTCCAAAAAAACGTTAAAACGTTCAATTTCCCACTTTACCCATTCAACTCCTAACAATCTTTTTTTTTTTTTAAAGATATGTTTTAGAATGCATATTATCATGATTACCACAGATATCATTTAAAATTGCATAGAAAGAAGAATTTGGAGAAGCAATATTTTTCATAATAACAAATTATTAAAAAAAAAATCAATGGCAATGCCGAATGGCGTACAAAGTCTGATCTCTTTGTGGTAAGGGTTAACTTTTTCAATGCACAGATTATTTTTTCATTTACCACAAACCCCTCTATATATTAAAAAATATATACTTATAAACATGACACATGTTTGATTAATACAAAGTTCATCTCAGAACAAAATACTATGTTTGGTAAATCCATCATTTTTATACTTATTTGATAGACGGGATGGAACTTGCAGCAGATACAAGTGCATGACACCATCCTCTCTGATTTTTTAGATGTTTAAACCCTGAAGCAATGATTTAAAATGATAAACATGTAAATCTTCTCTATTTTCAGACACTTTAGATGAACAAAAACACCAAAATTGAGGGGAGTGTGTGGGATAAACCACTGGCATCTACAGAAGAAGACAGAAAAAACCTTGTAAATGTTGTAAATTTGTTGTGATATACAGTTTTAAAAAAATTATTAAAAATGCATAAGTGTACAGAATGCTTTTGTTTTTGATGTTTTTTGGTACAGCAATGATAGAAGAAAAAGATGACACTTTAAAAAGTGAAGTTACCTGGTATTTATGGGATATAATAAGGGTTGAATAGAATTTACGATTTCTGTGCGAAATAATTTGAGGTGGGTTTTAGTGCCTTTGAAATAAAAAGATTTAAAAAATTCATATAAAATTCAGTTTTGACCCGATTTCAAAAAAGTAAAAAGTTTTGAAGTTCTCATATTTTTGTCTAACAGTGTGCTGAATTTCAATGTCCTATGTCAATTTGAAAAAAATCATTGGTTCACCCTATTGATATGACACGATATGTTAAATAAACTTAAATATACCAAACAATGGCATCAATTGCAGTTAAACAATTAAAAAACGCTTAAAAGGTTTTCCCATTCCAGTGCGCATGCGCATAAAGAAATCATTGTGAGCAAAATCTTCAACTGACATTTACTAAACCGTTCTTAAAAAGTTTATATGCGGAATACAGACAAGTAAAGTGCCTGGATTTATTAAAAATGGATTAATTCACAAATGTGAGTAAAATTATTGGATAATTTTCAATAACAATGGAAATATTGGTCTTCAAACGGGGCGACGATTTTTTTGTCGCAAGTGGCCACCATTAAATGAATTGTTCGAAAGGGAGATATTGCCCAATACAACAATTTCTAAATATTTTCTGATTACGTCATATTAGTTTGACTACTGAAAGTGATGCCACCGGTATTATTGGTTTACAAATCCATATCGTCAATTTATCGGTAGAAGACAATTTATTTTAACTTTTAAAAAGATAAAATCCCATTCGGTAAGATGGTTCTTTTCAAGTCTGAACTTCGTGTATGTTAGTTTTGAAACTGAAATATCTATCGAAACTTAGAAGAAAACCTTTTTGTGTGTTTTTTATTATCAACAAACTTCCTAATTCAAACGGTGTAGTATGTTATTTTCATTTTACCGTTCTTGATGTGCTTTAAAACAAGCGATCGGAAAAGCCGCCATATTGTTTACACCAACAACGGAGAAAATGATTGACTGGCTGATTTTTTCTCTCAGCAGTTGGTGGGGTCTGAAGTAAGCGCTTTAGGTCAATATTGGAAGCAGTCTGGTTTGGTTTTCGGCGTTTGGAAATAACAGTGCGTAAGAGAAAGGAAAAGCGGCAAACAGTATATACATATTGTATTCGATTAGTACTGACAGTTTAGGAGACACAATCACCACAATAAAAAAGTCACAAAAAACACGAAATATTACAACAACAATCCCCCAGTGATACACATTTATATTTTTTTCCCCAGTGATACACATTTATATTTTTTTTTCATTTGTAATAAATAAATTTGGAAATCTGGTGTAATTTTACTTGTAAAAAATGGTAATCTTTCTTTTCGCAAATGGAACAAAAAAGTCTTCTCTAAGCAGAAACAAATGACCCATTTTAAAACGAACGTGCTTGGCGCCTATCGAAAGAGAAGCTTTTAAATTTTTATCAATTTATTTTAATCAAGGTAACGTTTTTATTACCATGAACACAATAAGACGAATGATTGTTTTGCATGAGAAGTGTCGTTCTTTTTCATAGATATATGATATCAATAGGCAAGTACTTCTTTGGCTTGGAAGTCTACTTTCAAAAAGATGTTGAAAATTTCTAATAGAAATTCTATAAAATATGATGCCGACTATCCGGTGATCAAAATTAAATATGGGGCACGTTGATGTGTCAATTATGATACAAACGAAACATATCCTTCTGTAATGTATAGTTGTCAATTGAATTGGGGTAACCCATTGAATTGGACAGTACTATTGGGACAAGGCGTCGGGTCTAAATGTTAAAAGCAGTTGTTACTTTTTATGATAGTTGAATTTGATTGCGGTTTCCGGTCCTTTGAGCAGTAATAATTGATTAAATATCCCTATTCAAATTATAATTCAATCTCCTAATCAATCATCATTCAGTTCCTTCACATTCAATCATAAGATCTTTGTCTTGATATTTTAAAATCAACATAGTTTGGCCAAAATGTTCATCTGGTTTTATAAGCATTTTTTCATTCTCAACTACATTTTAAGTTCATACACACACATTTTATGACCCAAATTAACCTAGCAACTACTGTTATCAAAACATAGGAATAGAAAAAATGTATGATTTTTTTCTCTTTTTTAAAAATGAAAAAAAATGGAATTTTACCATTTGATGGAAACTATTGTTGCATCAGAAAAATTGTGAAAAGGAGTGATTTTTTAAATATTTCAAACATATAAATATTGATGGTTTAATGTCAACTGTAACCTGACAAATCACACCCTTTTCCAGCTTTTGTTCTTTTGGCAGATTGTTTTACTCTCCAATCAGATATTTCAGACAGATAGTAAGATAATTGCTAAATTATGTCAGTATGGCATATGTGTAGAAAACAATGTGTAATGAATGTTTATCAGATAATGGTCAAGAATGGCCCCTAGGTAAAAATAACTGACCAATCAGGAAGAGTTTGAAGGAAATAACACCTAGACAAACTAGTATATATTGGATAAAATTTGGAGGGAAATAAGATTTGAAAGTGACTGAAACATCTGTAAAGACTGCTTTTCAAATACTTCTGGATATAATAACAATGCCTCCTTCTGAAGTGAATCAAGTGTCCAGTGGAAAATTTAAAGAAGATGTGTTCATGAATTCAAAACAGAAGGTAAATTTTTTATCTAAATAAGGCACATTTGGGTAGTGTTCTTTTCAAGTTTTATGAGTTTTTAAATTTGTCCACATGATTCCATGTGTTCATTTGTTTATTTTAATTTCTAAGTTGTAAAAACAAATGGCAGGTAATTCTTTGAAAAGTATTTTTTTTTTTAAATATTTCAAACACTTATCAACTGATCTCAAAGAAATTTTAAATGTTGTTCTTGTGTAAAATTGTGGGAACAATTTTGCTTAGAAATCTTTCTTAGATTAATGCAATTGTGCTGATGCATTAAATGTTCTTTTTATAGATGGTTGGACGCGGTAAAAAACGAGCTAATGATACAGTTGATGGCCCAGAACAGAAAGGAAAGCGACAAAAGGGTATTTATTCAATTAAATGTTTAAAACTTTTGTAAGAATTTCTTAGTTACATTCATAATTATCAAATAATGATGTGTCTTATCAACAATTTTGAAATGTCTTTTTTTCATTGATTTGTTTTACATTGATTGTGAAGAAAGCTAGATAAAGTCTATGCAAAATCTCCTGGATTGACTGCTTCCTAGACACTCCACCAGTACTCATGCCAATTTGTGGGTTAGTCCCGGCAATTTTTTAGTTGCCTTACAGGGATTTAAAACGGGAATCCTCGGAACAAGAGACCAAGGCTGTCGCCTAGTGTGTATTTTACATTCATCAATATTCGCCTATTGATTTTCTTTTAGTTCACCACAACAGCCACCTGTCTACCCCTGGTAAAGTACTGACATGTGGGGAAGGGGATGTTGGTCAGTTAGGATTGGGTGAGGATGTAATGGAAAAGGCCCGTCCAGCACTTGTTACCCTTCCAGACTCAATCATACAAGTGTGTGGAGGAGGAATGCACACAGTCTGTCTTTCACAAAAAGGAGAGGTAAATGGCTATGGTTTATTCACAATTTCAAATAAAGTTTTTGTTTGATAAAAGCAGAAACAACATGGATATATTCATGTTGGTGGTACTGTAACAGCTCAAATAATGATATACCTGAATACAGCTCCTTAGGAATTTTGTTTTAGAATTATTATTTATAAGTCATTATGCTTTATTTTCACTTAAATGTTGTGTGGGATGTCAAATAATGAACAACCTGAATACTAACAGGTCATTCTGTCAACTACATAGGGAATATGGGGTTTGTGTTATGATTGGGAAAGTTATTTAATGAGGCATAGAAAGCAGGGAGGGCAAGTTAAGATGCACCAAGCATATATTCATTTTAATCATATTTTCAAGAGCTGTTTATCATTCATTGAAGAAAGGTTAAAGCCATACTTTCACTCATTGACACTTAAATTATGAAAGATCTAGAATAATAAAAAATTAACTTGAAAGTACTTCAAATTCCCTTTTACAGAGGAATTGAGACTGTAACACGTTCACATGATGCTTTTAAACGAGTAAATACTATAAGGTTTGTTTACAAATATGGATACTACAAGGTCACCCGAGAAACATTTGAAACCAATAAAACCCAAGAAGTTACTCAAATGTACAATGAAGTTAAATTGGTGGGCACTAAATTTGTGAAAATAGCACTATGAATAATAGATAATAAATTGTGCATGCATTATATTGTCATGATCCTTCGGGTTTTCGCTATGTTTCAACATATTCTATCATAATTCATATTACCCATTTTTTCTGAGCTAGTATGCTTTAAACAAATGAGATATCTAATCAAGTAAAGTGATCAAACACTTCTGTACAAACACACACAATGTTAAAAACAAAGATGACAGTGTATAAAGCCTTTAAGGGTGAAAATTGGGCATGTTACAATTTGTATGAAAAAGGTTAATCATGTTTGAAGGAAACCAGTTCAATTAAACAAAAAAATTATATCAATTTAAACAAAGAAAAAGATTACAGTAGCACTGGTATTTATCTATCAGTATGCCCTGATAAAAAACTTGTAGTTTTTCAAAACTTTCATCTTTGAAAAGTAGAAAGATTGCAATTCTTTTACACACACTAACAGTCTCAATATAGAAGTCAGAAGTCATCATAACACACATTTAAGTCCACAAAGATGTCCAAATGTTAAAGATGAATAATTGTGTATGTTATATAATTTGATAGTTGTAAACTTTGTCTGTAATGATGATGATTATTGTATACAGGTGTTCACCTTTAGGTGTAATGATGATGATTATTGTATACAGGTGTTCACATTTGGATGTAATGATGATGATTATTGTATACAGGTGTTCACATTTGGGTGTAATGATGATGATTATTGTATACAGGTGTTCACATTTGGGTGTAATGATGATGATTATTGTATACAGGTGTTCACATTTTGGTGTAATAATGATGATTATTGTATACAGGTGTTCACCTTTAGGTGTAATGATGATGATTATTGTATACAGGTGTTCACATTTTGGTGTAATAATGATGATTATTGTATACAGGTGTTCACCTTTGGGTGTAATGATGATGATTATTTTATACAGGTGTTTACGTTTGGCTGTAATGATGAGGGTACGTTGGGTCGTGACACATCTGAGGAGGGAAGTGAGACTACCCCAGGCAAAGTTGAAGGCCTTCCCAAAATTGTCCAGGTGTGTGCTGGAGACAGTCATACAGCAGCCCTATCCGAGGACGGCAGAGTGTTCATTTGGGGAAACTTCAGGGTAAGTTAATGTATGTAGAAAAATGTCATACAAACTTGGATAGTTTCACAAGTCCCAAATCAAATTTCAATCTTTTTTACCAGATTTTTGTAAGGAGCTGACATTGCATGACTAATGCTGTTGAGTTAAAAGAAAATTCAATGTCCTTTTTTTTCGTGAGAGTGACCTGGCAAATCACTTCAGGATCTTAGCATAACACTGGTGGGTCCAGGAAAACTGAAAAACTATTGATATGGTATTTAACACCGTACCATAAAATGAATAGAATGATGGCCTTTTAAGTAAGTAGTTTGTTTTTGACATTTTTTAAATTTCAGGATGCAAATGGATCTATGGGCCTCACAAAGGATGGATATACACAAAAGCCAATTGAAATTCTTGAGGGTGAAGCGATAGTGAAGATAGTATCTGGTGGAGATCATTTAGTCATACTTTCAAACACAGGAGATGTGTTCACCTGTGGTAAGTGTCCAGTCTGTACATGTGTATCTTGATATACAGAAGTAAACCAAGAGAAGTCATAAGGATTTGAATTTCTGCATGAGATAAAAAAAACTTTAATTAATTAGAGTCAAAATTTGTTTCAATATATTTTTAAGAAAGTATCATATAAAGCAGCATTAAGATGAAGAAATTTATATAAATTGCGAACAAATATGTTCCTAAAAATGCTATACTTTGCCACTCTGAACTGATTAGTGAATGAAATTTTAACTCATTATTTCTTTAAAGACACATCTTCTTGGAAAACTAAGACTTAAAAAAAAGCTGACTCAAATAGATTGGCTAAGTTGTTCAAGACGCTTTATTTGAGAATTATTTACA
Organism: Cerastoderma edule; assembly: GCA_947846245.1. NCBI lineage: Eukaryota > Metazoa > Mollusca > Bivalvia > Cardiida > Cardiidae > Cerastoderma > Cerastoderma edule. The sequence goes on along the minus strand of OX401405.1, from coordinate 38,530,825 downwards.
TTTTATAAAACAGCCTTTTGAGCAAGATCGTAAGTTGGATGTTGATACTACAAAAGCCACAAATTGTAAAGAAAGAAGAAGCACAATTTTTCTCAGTTAATGCTTTGTATTTTTCATGTCTACAACCATTTTGGCCAGTGACAAATAGGTATGGCACATTTTTCATGATATGTCATTTAGCGTTGATTTCTTGATTTTTGTTGGCTTGGTTACTACATTGGTTTCAAAGTGCATCCTTCTTTAGGTTAAATACTTTATCCAAATTAAAATACAATAATAAATACATATCCATTCTAGGATGTGCAGAGCAAGGACAGTTGGGCCGTGTTGCGGAGTGCTTTGCAGTTAAAGGAGGAAGAAAGGGATTGGGTAATACATATATTTAGTTTCAGTCATGATTAAGTTGACACTTGTCATACTTAAGTAGACACTAGTTATACTTGTTCTTTTTCAGCAAGATTTCTTAATTATGGGTTGTTATTTATCACTTTAGTTGTAAAAAAATCCGAAGCTGAGTGTTACAACTGAGTTATAAAATGACTATATTAATTAGGGTTTTGTATCACCAACATTTAGAGAACAATTTATATAAAATTGGTCATGTTTGACAAATTCATTCAACAACATTTTCATCCTGTCAATAAGTAAAAATGCATAACAATTACAGGATGAACATGAAAATAAATATTCTTTATTTTTTTCAGACTACATTTTAAAACCAGAAAAGGTTAGATTCCGAAAGAAGTCTGCATCATTCTCTGATATCTGGGCTGGACAGTTTATAACATTTGCAAAAGAGAAAAATACAGGCGACATATATTCTTGGGGCCTTAACAACTACTTTCAATTAGGTGAGGTATTTTCTGGGTCCTTTAATATCATGTTCAACAAGTGAACTGGCAAGAAAGTAATGAATACAAAATCTAATGGAAAATAATCTATGAAACCAAAAACAAAATAGGTTTTTATCTTAATGTGTATGATTGTTTTTACTTAATGATAATTTTGTGATTTCCTGTATAGTTAAATCCTACAATATTCATACTTATTATAATATTTGATATGTAGTGATTTGTTTGGCAATTTTTACGTTTCTGTTGTTCATCCAGGTTTTGGTGACATGGCAAACCGGTTTGTTCCTGAGAAAGTAAAATCCTTTGCTAAGAAAGAGTGGGTGTGTATACAAGGTGGACAGCATCATACTGTGGCTCTAGACAGTTCAGGTAAGCCTTTTGAAAATAGTGATTAATCTAGGTTGTATTTTGGTAGGCATGAGAATAAGCATGATAGGAATTTGAAACCTTTGTAACCGTCAACAATATAATGTCTTTTAAATCATTTTTGGACCAAGAGTGTGTCAGCACCTTAGTCCATTGAATTTACATACCACTTTTTGAGGGATGGTACTTTATCGATACCCAAACACCGGACTGACCCCAATTACTCATTAAACACCCGCCTTCACTGTGCAGACTAATACCTTCTTGGAACTAGGAATGTAGGCCAGATTTACTCGCTTTGTTTTGCTCGATATTATTATAACTGTTGCCTCGTTGGAAATTGTAAAATGTCCAGATGTTTGAAAAATCATTCAGTCTCTGTTCACAGAAATAATAATTATAGTAATGGTTGTAAAAGGAGCAGCTGTTTTCCTTGAGACGTTTTTGTGGTCACCCAATGTCCATCGTCCGTTGTGCGCCGTCAACAATTTCTTTAAACATTATCTCCTCCTAAACCATTGAGCCAATCTTAACCAAACTTCATAGGAATGTCTGTTGGGTGATGCTCTTCAAAAGTTGTTCAAAGAAATTGATTCCAAAGTTCTGCAACTTTGGTTGCCGTGGCATGAAAAGGGGGAATTTATGCAATCTTTAAAAAATCTTCTTGTCTGAAACCACTGGTCAGAATTCAAAATAATTTCACAGGAATGTTCTTTGGGGGCCTATGCCAAAAGTTGTTCAAAGAATTTTGATATTTCGAAAAAACATGGCCGCCAGGCTGCGTTGAATTTTGAACGCATTTTTGTTTTCACTATATACATGTATGCTTAAATTTATAACTTTACAAACATCTTTTTTTCCAAACCTCTGGGCCAATTTCAATGAGATATGTGAAACATCCCTAGTTGGAGGGGAGAAAGATTTGTCAAAATAAAATTAGTCATGTGACCAAAAGGGCTGCCATGCCCATATTTGGTAAAAACCTTAGTTAAAGGGGAGAAAGATTTGTCAAATATGCCCATATTTGGTAAAAACCTTAAAAAAATCTTATCAAAAACCACAGGTCAGATTTCAAAATGATTTCACAGGAATATGTTTTGGGGGCCCTTCTATAATGATTGGTAAAAAAAAATTAGATATCTCAAAAAACGGCCACAAGGGTGCGTTGAACAATGAAGTGTTTTTGTTTTCACTATATACATGTATGGTAAAATTTACGACTTAATAAAAATATTTTCTTCCCTAACCTCTTGGAAAATCGATGTCATGCTGAGCATCCCTAGTTGGAAGGGAGAACGGTTTGTCAAAGCAAAATTTGACATGTTACCAAGATAGCTGCCATGTCTATATTTGGTTAAAACTCTAAGAAAAATCTTCTTGTCAGAAACCACTGATCGGATTTCAGAATTAATTCTGCAGGAATGTTCTTTTTGGGCCCCTTTTTAAAGATTGTTCTAAGAATTTTTATATCTAAAAAACAAACATGGCCACCAGGGTGCGTTAAAATATGAACCTGTTTGCATTTCCACTATATACATGTATGGTATAATTTTTAACAAAATACATCAATATCAATTTGGATGTCCAAATATGCCAAAATGATAACACCAAAATGGCAACAATAGATCATACTGAAAAAAAGTGCAGGCTGATCTTCGTACATACAATCTGTAAAAGTAAAATATTCAGTTTCTTCATTGTAAGAATTATGTACCATTTTAATGTCCCACATCAAGCATACAGAGTCCAACTTGTAAAATGGGAATTAAAAAAAAGGTCAATGCATAGAAGCGCAAGAAACTCTGTGTAAAAGTTAAAAGCAATGTTTCTTACTATTCTTCAAATAGGTGGTAATCTCAGGTGAGCGGTTCTAGGGCCATTATGGCCCTCTTGTTTGTAAAAGTGTGATACTGCTGGTAAACTTTTTAATCTAAAAGCCTGACAGTTGGATTCTTTTTTGCACAACACTGAACAAATTAGATGAGGGATGTTTAAATCTTTTGAGATAGTTGATTTACCAAAAAAACCATTGAACGTTTGAATAACAATAACAATGAAGGATTAACCATTTTCTTTTTCAGGTAATACTTATACCCTTGGTCGTGCAGAGTATGGGAGATTAGGTCTTGGTGAAAACAGTGGGGAGAAGTCAGAACCAACACATATTAAGTTGGATGGGAAAGCCACTTCTATATCTGCCGGACAGTCAGTGTCATTTTCACTCATGGAAGATGGTAAGTATTTACTAATGGCACAACATATCTGGTTAACATTATAAGTAATGGAAATTCAAGTTGATGAAGAACCAAACATACGTAATATTTGGGTTGATAATTAAATCAAATAATGATTCTACAAATTAACACAGATGGGATTCACCATACATGCATTTGAAGTTTATTCAAAGGTGAGGGTTGCTATAAATAAATAAACAAATTCAACTTTATTGAAATAGCGCTTCTTAATGATATATTTTTTTGCAAAATGGGGGTGATGATTAATTGCTACTTTGAAATATTCATCAATTTTCAAGAAAAGTTTTAGACACTTTTCTTCTAACATAGGCTTAAACTTGTTTATTGTGACTGTTGGTTAATTTAACAGGTACTGTGTCGTGTTGGGGTATGGGAACAAGTAAACAGTTAGGCAATGGTTCAGAAGATGATTTCTGGGTACCAACCAAGATGGCTGGCAAACAGCTAACAGACAGGTAAACACTTTTCTTAAAACCTTTCTAAGTATTTGATAGAGAAAATTTGTTATCAAGTGGTAATGTGTCCACAATTTTTCAGTTCTATTACAGCTGTCCATAGCTAGTTTTGCAATCACAACGGGTTGGTGGTGCTCTAAATTTAGGATCAAATCATTACCAATTGGCCATTAAACTTGCAAAATGTATATTCTTGTATAAACAGCATCTATAAATCAAATTGCAATTTTCTATTCCAGGAAAGTGATTCAAGTCTCCAGTGGAGGCCAACATACAGTCCTGCTTGTGGTGGATAAATGATGATGGTTTCAGGCTAGATTGAATGCTCAATTATCAGGCTAACTTACATACTTGAACTCACTAAATGAATGTGTGAAGGCAGGCCCTCCACATGGCCATTGTAAGGGGTTTTCATCTCTATCATATTAAGCACAAGGTGTTTTTAATACTTTACAAAGATAAAGGCTTCTATTAGCATGCGATAACAAACTGTGTGAGGACAGCTGTGTGTACTACATCAGACAAAAATCAGCACATATTCATTTGGACATGTGCAATTGTGAACTAGATCAGGGGTGTTTGTTAGTCATTTGCAGGCCTTTCTTTCAAACACTTAGTCAAATCTTATTTTATGTGTACTACGGATTTGTACAAAATCATGTAAAGACAATTCTTATGAGATCCAATAATAAAGAGCTAATATCATCAATGACAAGAAAGTAAAGGGAAAGCAAACGCCCATAAAAATTCATAATGTACAGTTGAAAGTGATTCATGGAAGGTATTCCGACCCTGATGGTTAATTATTAAGTATTCTTTCAAAGGCATTCACCAAGCTGTTTTCCCGAATTTGTACAATTTTGAATTTATTATACCAAAATAAATATATCAATCATTCTGTAATAAATCCATAGTCAGTACTCCCCACAATTATCAATTTTATATAACGTAATGAAAGGTGGCAAATAAAAATTTCTATCTATAAAAAACTCTTATGATATAGAACTTTCTTTATAATGGCATTTGTTTCGTTAAATCTTTGACTTTATTATACTGACTTTTTTCCATCGGTGGTGGAACACCTTAAGAAAATATATATCAATTGATGATAAAGGTTTTAGGACATGGCGGTTTTGTAGTGAAATAAGGCAGCAACTTGTTTGATTGTATATAACATTGTCTTTCTGTTGCATTTATATAACATCATTGTTTGTCAGTTCATTAAAATTTCATCTCTTCATTTCTTTGTAGAATCTAGTACTTTTACCATTCATGTGTAAACAATGTTATTTACTCACCAAATATTATCAATTTCATAGAAAATGCAGTCGATGGAACTGTATGAAAAAATAATGAAATCCTTAAAACTCAAAAAATTGTTGTGCTTAGATACTTTATCCTTCTTATATGACTACAAAGAATTTGATAAATGAAGGGTTTAAAAAATGAAGCGTCCTAATCCTAAGTAAATGATTATTTGAAATTGGACTCTATTAGTTGTTTACTTATTTACAGAGCATGCTGAATAATTTTGTGAACGGAAACTATTTTAGCTCCTAAGTTTTTATTCAACAACTTATTATTAATGTAAGAAATTGACACCTAGGTAACATCTTGAAAATAAGATCAATATCCCAATTATGGGTTCGAAATGTTGTTATGTCAAATTAAATTGAAGATCATTTAATGTAATTCAACTTTTGCTATGATATAGCTGAAACTACATAAAAAAAAACACTATTAGACTTTTTTGTAGGACTATTATTCTTTTATCCACACCCAAGAAATTGAAAATATGTAAAGATAACAAAAAAAACCTGCTGCATTCACTTAATCATGCATCAGGAACGAAAAAAGGCAATTCAATTTAGTAGTTTTGTCACAAACTCTTTGTTTAAACATCACATAAGCCAAAAAGACATTGAATTCAAAAAAAAAAAGAAGGATCCCTTTGCACATTTTAACAAAAGAGTTTGCCAGAAATTCATAAGAAAAGAGTTGAGTAGAGGTTTAAAGTATGAAGCTTAACCAAACTGTATGCTGGAATCAAATGGCCATTAGGTACTTAAAGCTAATCAAATTGAGTAAATGGGATCAATCTTATGGCAGACTGATGTACAATAGTTATAGAAAGATGAATTGGTAGTCTTTCTATCTGGTAAATATTTTCAACTGGTCTTTTCAGCTCTCACCAAACATGTTCCTTAGGCAAAATGTCTAGAACTTCGACAGAAACATTGACCAAAATCACACAAATATGACACCTAATTGGAGAACAGGTCTTAGGTTGGTGGTTCATGAAAAGACGATCTCTAAAACAACAAAATCTGTCTCTTTGATATTTAGCTGGAACATTTGGAAAACTTTCCAGAGATGAGTGAAAATCTGTTATCCATTTTAACACCTCAGTTACAATAAGTCAACTTGTTCCTTTGTTTATCCTATCTGATGGACCATATTAGAGTATATAAAACCCATAATATGACCAAGAATAAAAATTTACCAATATTCAAATTTTTATGACATGTAAAAATGAATTGGTTGCAGCTTTTAGATTCCTTGATCTATTTTCCTGTTATGTTGCAAAGAAATTGTCTCAAAATTTGGACATTTATCACTTGCCAAAGGTTGATGTAAATATGCATGGTATTCCTTTTTCTATTATAGTTCTCATTGAATATCTCACATGGAGTTTTCACCATTTCTTTAAAGTAACCTGACAATCTGGTTGCATCCATGTTTACGCTTGTTGTCTTATGATAGAAAGATTTACATATTCTATGATAAAACTGCATACATTTATATTCCAGTTAGTGGCATACTACATTTGTATTTCTTTGTTCTCTTCTGTTGCATTGATTTCTGAGCAGTTTGATAATTGTATTTTTCACTTGTCAATATTTTGCAATGTGTGATAGATAATTTTGAATTATGTTCGGTCTCATTTTTACCAAGTTTCATGTTTTGATGACTGATTTGTTGATAAATTGCAGTTTATAAACATGTGTACTAGAAATATCAATAAACTCAGTTTCCAACCAACAGCCGCACATGGGATTTGCTCTTTTAAGCCCCAATTTAGAAAATACTGCTAACAAAGGAATTGGATTAGTTTATTGTACAATCATGTAAGTTGACAAGTATTACCCCCAAAAGTGTTTTGAAAAAAATGAGCTTTAAAAACAATACCCATGTGCACTTGTTTGATGGGATCTGTATAATATTCTTTTTTCTAAATCATAATGAATATTTCTCTGAGGTTTTCTTTCAACTGGTCAGTTGAAGAAAATGATAAGATCATAAATGTTATTTTAATATGTACTATGTTTTTATCTTTCACATGTTTTTTCTGGATGTAATTTTAACATATTCAGGTTTTAAGAATAAATATGATGATGAATTTCAGCCATACTCAAGATTGTTAATTTGCCTATTTTTAATAAAAGATTGAGTAACATTATGAAGTTATAGAGAATCCTCATTATACCCCACTGACTTGCATTCACTGAAGATGGTCAGAGCTTGTGACATTGTGAAATGTTTTCTCATTTCATTTGTCTCGTATATATGCCTTATTTTGAACTAATTCACCAACTCAGACTGTACTGGAGAGACATGCTTCTTTATATGGTCTACATTAATATTCTTCTAATGTAACTTGCTAAATATTTTTTTGAATAAAACTCCTATACATGCAACTAGTATGATCACGATTGACATTCATATGTAGATTATCATTAAAATAATAACCACATCACAAACAATGCTGAAAAATGGCCCAAATCCTTCATTTGTAACCAAATGTTAACCCCATATCCCAACATTCACTTCTGTAATTCTTTAAATTTGGAAATAAATTGGTTGACAGTTTCAAAACCCACCCTTTATTTGAGATGACTTTGAATATTAATATTTTTTCTCTGAATCCACAGTATCAAATATCTTGATTGATATGGAAGTTGCCACAATGTGAAACTAGCTTGTTTTCAACTCTTCTTATATCCCATAATAAACTTAAGCATGGTCCATTGATTAGGGAAGCAATGTGACTGTTGCACATACATTAATGAAACTTTGAAAAATTATCATAGCTTATGAATTTATGTAGGGGCCTCCGTTGCCCAGTGGTTAGAGTACAGAACTTGAAATCACATGGCCCCTCTCCGCGTGGGTTCGAATCCTGAGAGGGATATGGATTTTCATGAGAGGCAGTCTCCCGACTGACTTTCGGAATGCCGATGGTTCTACCCGCCTTGACCAGCCGTTATGGGCAGTTGAGTAAGGGGGTCTTCCTCCATCATTAAGAGTCAGGCATCGCTACATAACTGAAATAATGTTGATGTGATGTAAAACCCATATATGTGTGAATTAATGTAATGAATTAGTAGTGTCTTTCAAATTGCCCAATTGAATTAAGCATGTGAAAGCGGTGTGTCATGGAGTGTTCTTCTGAATCAAATGTGTTTTATATGACAAACCTTAATTTGCCTGTAGTATTGATTGGTTGGATGTTAAACAGGAATACCAACTGGGAAATCTATTGAAGCATATAGTATTCTGGTGATAGCTAAAAGTTTTGGTGTGTAACCTATCTTTGTTCTTGTGTTAGCTATTTGAGTGACCTATCTATAAGCCGGTCATAGATTTTGGTGTATAGACCTTAATAATCTGGTGATAGCTATGAGTGTAAAACTACCTATCTTTGTTCTGGTAATATCTCTTTGGGTGAACTATGACCTATCTATTATCTTGTGAAAGCTGTTGATGTGACTTTGTATGAATTACAATTAAAAATAGGTGTTGAAGCATTCTTTGTTAAATATGCATCAATATAATCACTTGGGTACATACAGTTCATATGTTGTAGAACTCGAAACTGTTGCAATATTTTTGGATCTTAAATACTTAATACATATCAAATGGTTTAAACTTATTTATCTAACATCGATTGTGAAACAAGTTCTTACAACTTATCACTTTCAATTCTGCTTCCTGGATCATAACCAGTACTCACACAGAATGTTGATTAATGAAAGGTTGCAAGGCGGAATCCCCATACACACTGGATTCAAACCCATGACCCTCGTGTCTGGGCTCCAGCCCTGGACTTCTGTCCTCCACAATTCACTGTATACAGGCTGTAAAAACTTGTATAAAAAGTGTTTCTGTCCCAGAGGCTACTTCAGTGCTATCATACAACAGCACAAGTATTGTACAGATTTAAAATACTACGTCTTATTCTAGGCTTAAATCTTTCTTATGAAAAAACTGTTTGCAAAATACGCAATATATTTTTTTTTATCTATCGGTATGGTTATGAGCGTTGGAAAGGTGTTAATGATCTAGTCTTATGGTACTTAAGACATGATGGAAGGGTTCCCTTTAAGATGATAGAAAGCCTTCCACTGTGAATGATGATAGAAAAAAGCTTTGCTAAGATGACTTTATACATGGGTCTATTTGATTTAGTGTAAGTAAATCCAAGGCCCTTGATGACTTCAGTGAACATTTAAAATGTGTCTGCCGACAACTTTCTATGACCAACTCCTCCACCGAGTTGGCATAAATATAATTCCTAGAAGATCAAATTCAAGCGACTAACACATCTGTTGATAGACACAAGTCTGTCTAAAATAAAAATTGCAAAATATTTAAGCTTATTGGAATATAAAAGAAATGAAGTCCCAGAACATGGCAATTATAAAATCATGTCCATCAAATTTATATTTTTTTTCTATTTTTTTTTAAAACATAAAAAATAGCTTGAAAAGAAAATTCACAAAATATTTGAATGTAATAAATAGGATACTTCATAGTACATCCATGAAGAGTGGTTAAAAGCATGTGTGCACTTAAGATGAACTGAAATGCATTAGTGCATTGTTCCACACTCTACCAACACTGTTCAAATCATGATGCAGTGTCCTATCCTGGGACACAGGTTATGTTCCTGAGGTAAAAATTGATATTAATTGATTTATGTGACCATTATAGGCCCTGATGGTTCTACAAAAAATAAATTTTAAAGTTGAGATCAGTTAGATGTATATCTATCAAAAATGCATACAAACTGATTGGTATCTAACTTTGTTTAAATAAGGCAAGTTCCCTTTTGTTATCAGATATCAACTTGCTGAACACTGTTAAGGTAAATGTGAAGTCTAGCGGCTAATACTACGTATTCTTGAACCTTGAACTAAGGCACGATTTTTAACTGAATAATAGAAAATGTTTGTTTAATGATGATAAACATACAATATCTAATTTATGTAACAAACTGATTGATAATCTCTGGTCAGTTTATTTAAATTTTTTGCTTGACTTAGCAAAATAGATGGCCAATGTCCCTATGACATATTGCACCTTTATTCGATTTGTTTTAAGTAAAAAGTCAATAAAAATGTAGCTCCATCTGATAGAATATAAACATCAAATTATAAAGATTATCCTATGCATTTAGCGTCAAGCAATAATGACATGGTTTTTGGACTAAGGGTGCGTCAGCACCTTAGTCCATTGAATTTACATACCACTTTTTGAGGGACGGTACTTTATCGATACCCAAACACCGGACTGACCCCAATTACTCATTAAACTTCCGCCTTCACTGTGCATACTAATACCTTCTTGGAACTAGGAATGTAGTCCGGGTTTATTGGCTTTGTTTTGATCTATATTATTATAACTGTTGCCTCATGGAAAATTGTAAAATGTCCAGATAAACGAAAAATACACTATCGTTTAGTCTCTTTTTACAGAAATAATAATTATAGTAATGGTGGTAAAAGGAGCAGCTGTTTTCCTCGAGATGTTGCCAAAAGAAATTTTCAAAAGTATCCTCAATCATCTTGCTTTAAACGCACCCTAGTCCTTCAGCTCTATCAGCGCTTTGATTTTATCAGTCAGCTTATGAAACAAAATTGTCAAAAAACCATGAAATCTTTGTGATGTTAAACAAGAGTTGGCTTTGCTGATATAGTTTAAAGGTGTCTCTTAAATATATAAGAGTTCTGTACAACATTCAATTAACCAAGTGAGCCCCACCATTCATCAAACAATTCATCAATGTTACAGAGATAACAATAAACTGTCACACAAAATACTTTCTTCAAGGCAAGTCTGCTACAGCGATCAGTCATTATTTATAAAGGAGCTCGGGTTTGTAACTCTTCATCTAAACTAATATGGACCAGCCAAATAGTTGTGGTTCATGTCAATATCTCAAATGAGTTTGTCATTAAGCACTTTACATTTGGAATAAAACCATGAAACATTGTTGGAAAGCATAATGCAATTTCACAAAAAAGATATCCTTCATACTATTATCATTTCAATGACGTTTTAAGTATGTTCTTAATTGGGGAACATGCTCCAGCCCTTCTCTGTGCTCTATAGTAAGAGTGGGATTTAAAGTTTTCCTTTTTTTTAAGGTTTGCAAAATTGATAAAAAATGACATACAACATCCTACAGTTTTACTTCAACTTTAAAGTTTCAAATTTTGTCAAGTACTTTTTCAAGTAAACACTCTAATTTAATTTGTTGCAGGTACAAACCTTTCTCAAGGAAACTCAACTTAGGGTGATGGAAGTGCTTATATGCAATGAAATCTGGGAATTCTAATACAATTGTAATTGGACATAAAACTATATTTAATGTCCTTTTTATAAATAATTGGAATGGTGAATAGGTCAAATAATGCTATTGGAAGTGTCAAATTGATGAGCTTTGTTTACAACTGGCAATAAAATGAGAAGTTTTGCTGGGAAAAGATATCATTTAACATTTGGGGAGCAATGAAATTATAAGTCAAGATCCCGGAGATATTGTATCCATATGGTTTGTGTGTATCACAAGACTTTCTTAAAAAGGTGCCCCTCGTTGTTGTTTTTTCTGAGCAAATTTTTTAATAGATCTCGAATGTAAACAAAGTTGTTAAATTGTTGGCCCAACAACATGTGAGAATAGGACTTTGAAACATCTAGTATACATAAAGCATGCATTTTGATGTCATATATATATATAGAGCTCTGCCATGTTTTAACATATAGTTTTATTATATAAAACTCCATTTGCACAGTTAAACAGTTACTTATAGTTATTCATGTTTGACTTTCATTCTTACTCGTAAATTAACCTTTTATTTAATATCTACACCGATCACAGTCATTCAAAGTAGTAAAAAAGGCTTTCTCCCAAGGAATTCCAATCATCACTGTGTTTTTACTTTCCGTCTCTGTATGCACCATAGATATCCTGATAGAACAAAAGTGCAGGAACAAAGTGCCACAATAAACACAACTGTAGGAAAACGTCCCTGGAATAGAAAACAGTGTTGTCATGAAGGAGTGTATGTCATATTATTGAACCAATTATATTACGGTATCAGTATTTCTATGACAAACACAAAGTGTACAGTGTCATATCATTGATCAACAATTGGAAAAAAAGAATTTCTACACCATTTAGTTATATTTCATGACCCAACAGTGATTGGAACATTTATATCTTAAAGAAGCTATCAACCTCATTTGGATTCTGGATTGATATTGCTGTATACTATTTTTATCAATAAGTAATGTAAACAATGAAAATAGAAATGTGGTGTTTCACTATGTTGTATCATGTTGTTTCATAATTTAATACCCATTTAACCCAGTTTTACAGATTTTTTAGTGCTTTTATACTTTTAAATGAATAAAAATTCAGCCAACACAGAAAACGAAAGTGTAGCATGATATTTAGGACAGCATCATAATTCATAGATCCTAGACAATTTTTTATTTAATTCAACTTTTACTGCAAATAAACTAGTATATAAGTATTTATCACTTATGTGTATATATCACATTATGCATATGTGTGAATGTATATGAAACAGACGCCTTAAATACTTGGATGAATTTGAATCGCATTGTTTCAGTTCTGTTGCAGATTCCCTGCTCAATACTCCAAGCTTAATTGCTATCAAGGTTGTCAAGCCAACCAAAACCATTAGCACTCCACAAGCTGGACTACTGACTACACAGGAAAATCCATAAGACTTGATATGGATTTTCACCCACAATGAGAGGGGCTATGTTATTTCAAGTCCTGCACTTTAATCACTGGGCCATGGACATCCCATGATTGAAGTGCATGTTATCTTGGATAAGTAGTAATTCAGCTGTAAGATATGGTCAGTATTGGGTCTGACATTTACTACACATGACAAATATGTCTTCAATTTCTAGGATATATAGAAATGGATGTATTTGATCCCTACAAGGGCTCATTTGCAAGAATACATGCACACACCATGGTAAAATAAAACATATAATTAGAGCCAAGGCAAATCAATTTAATTGAAACTTGCATGATCAAGTACCACAAATGGTTATCAAGTTGTATACAGTGATCATGATCAAGTACCACACATGGTTGTCAAGTTGTATACAGTGATCATGATCAAGTACAACACATGGTTATCAAGTTGTATACAGTGACCATGATCAAGTACCACATATGTTTATTAAGTTGTATACAGACTGCATGATCAAGTACCACAAATGGTTATCAAGTTGTATACAGTGATCATGATCAAGTACCACACATGGTTGTCAAGTTGTATACAGTGATCATGATCAAGTACAACACATGGTTATCAAGTTGTATACAGTGACCATGATCAAGTACCACACATGGTTGTCAAGTTGTATACAGTGACCATGATCAAGTACCACAAATGGTTATCAAGTTGTATACAGTGATCATGATCAAGTACCACATATGTTTATTAAGTTGTATACAGACTGCATGATCAAGTACCACAAATGGTTATCAAGTTGTATACAGTGATCATGATCAAGTACCACACATGGTTGTCAAGTTGTATACAGTGATCATGATCAAGTACCACACATGGTTATCAAGTTGTATACAGTGACCATGATCAAGTACCACACATGGTTGTCAAGTTGTATACAGTGACCATGATCAAGTACCACAAATGGTTATCAAGTTGTATACAGTGATCATGATCAAGTACCACATATGTTTATTAAGTTGTATACAGACTGCATGATCAAGTACCACAAATGTTTATCAAGTTGTATACAGTGATCATGATCAAGTACCACACATGGTTGTCAAGTTGTATACAGTGATCATGATCAAGTACCACACATGGTTGTCAAGTTGTATACAGACTGCACGATCAAGTACCACACATGGTTGTCAAGTTGTATACAGTGACCATGATCAAGTTTGAAGTACCATAAATGGTTGTCAAGTTGTATACAGACTGCATGATCAAGTACCACACATGGTTGTCAAGTTGTATATAGAGTGCATGATCAAATACCACAAATGGTTATTAAGTTGTATACAGAGTGCATGGTGCATCTCACATGAGGTTGCTTACCTGTTTGAGACATTTGTAGCCATGGTAACCTTCCTTACACAGACATTCCACATCTCCAGGTTCTCTCAACACACAAAAACTGTTTGAGTTAGGACATGACACTGAAATCACAATGATCATTAAATTAATATTCAAGGTTATGGAAGTCCATTGAAGCAAATGCATAGTTCCCTTTTGATATTAATTATCATAAGTGTAAACAGTTTGAAAGCTAATGGTTTGATAATTTGGTAGAAAAGTTGACCTAAATGCAAATTCTTACACAATTTTCAAATTAAAAAAAAAGTTGTAAGTGTAACATTACTTTGTGTACACAGTCCCGTTATAAAAAGTACATCACATATATGAAATCAACACCGGCTTTTTACTTTAGAAGAAAATTGGACCTTACCGTAAACCATTTTTGAGTTGTATGTGCCAATTGTTTTTGTCTTATGGCAAAGCAGAGTAAAGTCTCTTGGTCAATGGTGATGGTTTGTACAGGGTAAGTGTATGGAATTTGAAGGCAAATGTATAAATTCTTTGTGAACTTAGTCAATCTAAGTGTTAAAACTTGATTGGATGCAGACAACCCTCAGGTGTCAAAAGTTGTTCATTTAAAGCATACTAGCACTCAGAAAAACTGTAAAACTAGGTAATAGGAGTTATGAATTATGATTGAATTTGTTGAAACATAGCGTAAAACCACAGGATCATGACAATATAATGCCTGCACTATTTACCAGCTATTTTTTAAAGTGCTATTTTCATCAATTTGGTGCTCACCAATATAACTTCATTATTTACATTCGAGTTACATCTAAAATAGCAAGGACCACTCAGACTAATGAGTGGCGATAACTTGGTTAAAAAAATCATGTGAAACACATAACAATACTGTCATTTATCCAATATTAACAACTTGAACATTCAAAATGGAGTTTCTTGTGTTTTATTGGTTCCCAACATTTCTCGGCTGACCTTGTTTTATCGCTAATTGTAAACAATCTTTGTAGTATTAATTATTTTAAAAGCACCAGGTGAACACTTTACAGTCTCAATTTCTTTGTTAAGGGGAATTTAAAGTACTTTTAAGTTAATTATCAATTATTCTCAGACTTTCACAATTTCAGTGTAAACGAGTGCAAGCATGGCTTTAATTCATTGAAAATAGATGATTAAAAAGGTTGGTCCACCTTATTTGCATAATTTGGTAAATCACATTCTTCTTTAAATGAATTGTCCATAGGGTGGACTTGAGGTAAATAGGGAAACAACATGCTAAAAGGAACTGTGAGTATCCCATCAACAGATCAGTTTATTCGTTGATCCATTAATGCTTTACTGAGGGTGAGCTTGTCTACTATCCAAGTCTTCCTCCCATTTCCTGTCTGTCAAGAGAGCAATTACCAGGGCTATCCTTTCTCCCTTCACATCCTACCATCACAGTCTTAGTCTGACAGTGGTCCTCCCCTCCGTGTCCATGTCACTATTGTAAGGAAGCAAGCATGGCTCTCTAAATACCAATAAAATCCAAGGATGTCCTTGCCTTCAATTTTAACTCGTCAATTAAAAAACAACAGACATTGACAAATGAATAAACAAGTTGAAATTCAAATCATTTAAGATGGTTACTCAGGACCAAATGCTACTTTTGTCACAATTTTCTTCAAGGTCCCCTTTAAGAGGGTTAAATCAAGAACAGATGGAGTGACTGTTTGAGCAGTACATGTTTAAAAAGGCTGCTTGATATAAGTTTGACTGTAAAAGTTTCTACAGTTCCAGAAACAACTGCAGGCAAAGTAGATTACCGTTATTGCATAAATTAACTTCATCCAGGCACAGGACAGCATCCTCAGTGTTGTCTGTGTTATTCCACGACTCATTACCACCAGGGCACTGCAACCCTTTAGGCAATGAACTTAAAAAAAAAAACAAGTAAGTTTTTAATCACTGCAGATAGAATTAGCAAACAAGGAAATGTTTCAAAGTTTAGACAGTTTAAGAAATTAACAAATTTGAAAGGTAATAACGAAAGACATAAAGAAAGTACTTGTTCCTTTTATCTCTAAGCAAATACATGTAATGCTATTTTGATCAATTAAAAAAGTATTTCTAAGTTCCATTAGCCTTTATTTCTGGATGAATGTGAGCCTATTTCATTCCAACAGGTGATTTGAATTAAACTTCAGAAAAAACTGTTTTCTAGTCCAGGAACTTTTCAGAAGTATGGATCAAACACTCACAGATATTCTAGATGCTGCAATCCAATAAAATCACCTGCCTTTATCTTCAAATCATTTCCTTGCAGCAATCTGAAATATAAGTCTAAGTGAAAGCCATCCTTGCATATAAGAGGAAGCTGTACATCTTATATTAATGAAAACAAAAGATAAGACTAAAGAACAAAATATCAAAGACAATAAAATATTTTTCCAGGTCCTTGCTACAACTTGAATAGGACATTTCACAAAGTGTCTTTTATATATCCTATACCTGCTGAAGGAGGAGATTGAGGAATTATTATGAAATAGTAAGGTGAGGTGAATTCTTGTAGAGATGTCAGGCTGTGTGAACTTTTCCTCATCACAAACTCTATACACTTGACTAAAACCAAGGGGCTTGTATTTTCATCCATCATAAGTGTGTTGTTCACTGACACTCAGATACACTAATGAGTATAACACTATTGAACACCCAGGGGACTTCGAAGCAGTACTAACATTGACAGCAACCAAATCAGCCTCGCTGATGGAATCAGCTTTGGAGAGTTCAACTGAATACTCAAGGAATATTTGGATACATTGTACTCTCAATTCTAGCCATAAAATGTTGAAGAGCTTTACGTGTATCTTACTACCCATGGATAGGAAGCAATTGAGCCTGTTTAACTCATCAAATCTGGTATTTGGGAACTTGAAAAGATTTGCAGATTTTAGGGTTAAGAGTGTTAGAAATATCAATAAAAATTTATTTACAGTGGCAGATTCAAATTTTAATTAAGATAGCCATACATTAGGCCTCCTTTAGTTTAATATTGAAAACATGGTGTGAGTTTGGCAATTAAACAGTTGACCTCTGACACATATTTGGTTAATTCTAACAACCCCTTTTACACAATGAGTAATTAAGTCGTCTGGCAAAACTTGCCGCTCGAAAGTGTCCTTAATGATTCCAAAAGGTCCATTATTTGCTGGTATCACATGATCACACTTGATACAAGACACTCTTACCCAGTTCAGTTATTTTGCAGGATGGAAATAAAAGATCACTGATTACAAAATAAACGGTTAACTAAATATGCCACTTAAATATGCTATATACAAGGTTATGAAATGAGATAGAGGTGTACCAATTGTCGTTTTCTGTAACTTAATAAGTCCCTCCTCAGAACTGGTCATGTTCTCAAACAAATAGCAATAATTTAATCTTACTTTTCCTATGATCTTTGGTGAAACCTTTATATTTTCAACTGTCCCAAATTGAAAGAGTTTGCAGACGAAATTTCAAAAAGGGCAATATCCGCAATACAAATCTATATCCCTTTTTTAACCAGGTTCTTCTTCTTCTTCCTGTTAATGTACAGCACTCATTTTTTAGTATAATAGTACATGTTCCCTGGTTTCCCACCAGTACTAGGCTAGGAAACGTGTCTTGCCCAAGGACACTCTACCGTGAAATAATTGGCAGCCATTGTGGATCGAACCCGGGGTGACCAATATCTGGTCCCCGATGCTAACCACTACACCACCGAAGAACCTATTGAAAAGCTGTCAATAATCTAGTCTTACAACTTATCCTAAAAAGTTTAAATCCAAATCAGTCCTTTAACACATTCATGAAAACATGTGTGTTATTTATATAGCTGTTTTCATTGCAGAGGCTATAATAAATAAAGAAATGAGTCACCAGTCACATTTATGATAAATGATAATCAAGTGTACTTACATGACTTTGAGGTTAGTGAAACCTGTAAAGACTCCTTCCACTGACGTCAAATGACAATTACTGAGATCAATCCTGCATTATAAAGATAAAACATACATGGTAACACAAAACTATGATACTTCTCACTGAATTGTATCTGCAACTGACAACACTCTATTTGAAATATTTTTGAAAACTGAATCTTTCTTTTTAAAATTTCTGTAGATAAGATGTATTTTTGTATAATACATTTTCAAACATCTTTTGAGTTATGAGTAATGACATGGATAGAATGATGAACAGTAATGGTGGCGAACGTGGGTGTGATATGACTGAAAAACTGCTCAAAATTGGGAGCAAAATCTTAACCCACTACCAAACAATTATGGCATTTGACCAGTTTGTTGCAGACGACTCTTGAAAACATAGTGGTAAAAGGAGAAATTGCTCTTCACAAGCAATTTCTCCTTTTCCCACAATGTTTTCTGCCATATCAGAAGATTATTTTTCAATTTCGACGCATTTTGACATGTTGTCTGCAAAATCTTTAAATATGGGAGAGTAAAAAATTTGGTGTTTGAAGAACTGATCGATCTATAATGTAAGATCTTTTTTTACAATCAATGTAAAATATATTTATAACCACAAAATGTGTTAACCAAATTATTAGGGATGGGAACGAATATTCGAATATTCGAATAGCGGGTCGAATATTCGAATAGCAAAATAGTATTCGAATATTCGATTTTAATGAACCCATATTACTGTATGTTTACCATAAATTTTATTCAAAAATAATGTTGTTTTATTTTCATTTTCTTCCTCTAAACCGATCCCAAATATCGAAGAACGTGCCTAGCTCCCAGGTGCAGTTACGATGTTTTTACAACGTATGTCACACTGTAAAACACCTGTGACAAATTACCACATCTTTTGACAGTTTGCAAAACGATTAATTCCTAAGTGTGAAAATAGTCGATTTTAAGCCGCTAAATCTAACACCTTAATGATCTGCACTTGCTCCTTATTATCCAAAACAAGTCAATCACGCTAATTGACAATTGTCAGTGTCAACCAATCACGTAACTTGTTTGTCGTGAAATTAAACAATTACTCTTTCAATAACGAATCATAATCATGATTGCATATGCACGAAGACCAATCAAATAATGTGTTAGAAAGTATATTTTTCATCAGAATAATTTGTCAAACTTATCTTCATTCTAATTTCTACATCTATTCGATAAACCTCATGATGTCTCCATCACGTGTCTGGAATTACTTTACTCGTTCTGCCGACAAGTCGAAGGCGACCTGTAACCTGTGTAACCAGGACTATGTATTCAAGAATACAACATCCAACCTACTGAATCACTTGAATGGCAAGCATCCATCCGTTTTGACGTCCGAAACTGTAAAACAGACGACCATGAACCTGTTTGTCAACTCGTACACAAAAGGTTTGAACAGAGGAATAGTGTACTAGTATTCGGACATGCAGACATTCGGACATCAAAACGAATTCTAAAATCGAATATTCGAATATATTCGAATAGTTCTAGTCGAATATTCGAATAGTGATTTCACTATTCGTTCCCATCCCTACAAATTATACAACTTTAAATGCAGCTCTTGTTAGAATTATATTAATCATGTTACATACCCAATGACATCAAGATTGTTATTTATTGTCTTGTTTTTACAGCACAAATTTGACAAAATCAGGTCACCAGTTTGATTTTGATTTATACAATACTCCACAATAATGGATGCTGGGGAATGGATATCACATTTGTGGCAAATATCTTCAGCCTGGCAATGAAAGAAAATCATAACAATTCTTTAGATATGATAACAATGATGAAATATTTGCAACAATTGTCTGTAAATGGTCTGTGATCTACTATTTGATTAATTCATCTTTACAACACAGTAAATTACAAAAGGTTTGTGCCCATCTTAAATGCTGTACATAGATCCTGATTTGAATGAATTATAGGACTGCTTTTCTTTTTCATTGAGCTTTTGTTTGGTATTACAAGTCCAGTCCCACTGAATGAAGTTTGAATCTTGAATGACGTTCATATCTGCAGTTGTGAAAGGAAATACAGGATGTAATGCAGATACTAGTAAAATAGAGTATAATTCTCTAAATTTCTACCAGGACTTTACACTTGCATGTGAAAATATAAGATGCAATTAAATGTATTTCTATATTTTTTTGTCATTTTGACAAAATGGAATGGAGACAAAGCCTTTAAGCGGGATGTGAAGATAGATAATTGTGGAATACATGTTGTTCATGGTATGCAGGTTTGAATTTCTAGTTTGGATTTTTCCAAAGTTATTTCTAATGCCATTGCTAAAATAACAGGCATTGAGGTGATTTAGAGACGAAATACCGGCTGGTGCTGTAAACTAGCATTGTTTCCGAAGATCCAAAATTCTTGAAAATATTGTGTGATGTAGATTTCTCTGTGTTAACTTGGCCAATTGTGTTGAAGGATCGGAGGTCTAATTGGACACAGACATCATTTGGCTACACAGGACATATGGTGCGTATACCTATTACCGGCTTATATGTATTACCGACGATTCCAGAAATTGCCAGATATCTGGCGCATGTACCCTCTGATCAAATAACTTCCGCTGTGATTAGTTTGTTGTTTTCACGGACCATTGCACAATGTCTTTTTAACAGATAAATAACAGTATTACAAAATATTTATGATAAAGCCAAGGAAATGCTTATTTTCCAAGGTAGATTTTCTTATCTGATTATAATTTTGATTCATGTGTAGAAACTCAATAAACAAGTTTGCAAAAAAATGTTCCAAATGACATGGCAGACAGCTCTTGTTTATGAATTGACCTCTGACCTATTTTCCAGACGGATAAACAAGGTGAATTTATACAATCATCGGTAATTGGGAATTTCTGTTCCTTTTTTTAGCTTCAATATTGCAAACTTAAAATTCAATTTTAATGGTAACAACAAGTTTATTTAACTTCTTAATGATGGTGATTAACACAAATATGAATGAATATTCATATTAACCTTTAAATATTTAAATATACATAGGCGTAGGAGCTGGGGGGGCCAGGGGGGGGCACGGCCCCCCCAATATCCAGACTGGGGGGGCCAGAGTATACTTTGGCCCCCCCAATATTCACAATTGCAAATGGGGATATTTGAAAAGAAAAATGAAAGAAACGAAATTTTACAGCAGAATAAAAATAAATGTGTATTTTTGTTCTTTATCTAATACCAATTCGCCTTTTGTTACGAACAATAAACAAAATCTTTTAGACGTCATCATCGCAAATGGCAATCTGAACACATCGGGTTTATCCAATGAAAAATCAGCTCACAAAACTACCCGGGAAGTTTTGATTGACAATAACAATGGTGTAAAAGAAGTCAGAAGTCAGAGATCAATAGGGGCTTCAATTATTAGCTAAAGCTTTAATATTAAACTAATTCTTTCACTAATGTGACAGTTGAAGCCGTGGCTGTGACAGTCTGGTCGCTGTCACCTTTTGTTAAGATTAATACATTTGATTTCCGCGTGAGATCGAACCCTGGCATTTCCTTTTCTTTTTTTTTTTTTTTATTAAAGATACACATTTTAATACGCTTTCTCTTAATTACCATAATGTTATTGAATTTGTAAATGCATGAATAGTCATGAAAAAGTTTAGGAACATTTATTCTTAGACCGGTCCTTATCTGAAGTTGGCCCCCCCAATGTTGAAAACGCTCCTACGCCTATGATATATAGGGTTGGGATTAAAATACTCGAAATTTGCTTCTTAGGTCAACGGTATTTGGTATACTATACCCAGTACAGTCAACTCGACAGTTTCGGATCATCGACAGTTCCGGATCATCTTATGTTTGTTCTCAAATTTCTATGAATGCAAAGAAACTCTGGCCTTAAAATCTTAAGTGTCATTTAGCATATTCATTAAGCTGTTGATAAAACAAAGATGACATTTCCATTACTGTTCAAGCGATCACAATCAATTTGGAATGGTTAATTAAGAACAAGGCAAGTCACCGGAAGTTGACCTAATTTCAACAATATTTTGTTCTCAGCGATTTTGTCGCTCATTTTAGATAAAATGTACACTTATGATTGACATCATTCGTAAGAAAAATTATAATAGAATGTAGTCATGAGAAAATTTCACGCTAAAACGGGTCTGAGATTAAATAATTGTATGTTGAATGAAGGCAGGGGAACTCGACAGTTTCGGATCACCTCTTTGGTACTATAGACACTATAGGGGTTTTCTCAACATTACTTCCGGTCATTCAATCTTAAAAGGAAAAAGTAAAATAATTCATTAACCCTATAGCACTCAGGCACCTTTAGCTGATAAGCCTGTATCTACTTATCCAATATTGGGTTTTGCTTTGCCCTATCCTCAGACAATTTACCAATATTTGTTTTTTTAAAAGAAAAAAAGGGGTATTTATACAAATGCTAATATCTTTCGGATTAATTATTGCATTTGAGCAATTTTTTTTTATTATGAAGGTAGATGAATTGTCTTTTTTTATATATTAAAATTTCAAATGGATGCATGATAATATTTAATTACTATAGCCAATTAAAAGGGAAGAATGAAAAAAAGGTTGAAATAAATGTCATTCATTAGAAAATTTCATTTTTATATAGTTTATATAATAAAGATAAAATTTAAGATATAATTTTTATGAGTTCATATTTCAATCTTGCAAAGGTAAATATTAAAGCTTATTATGAGAAGATTGTTGAAATATCCAGATATACCTAAAAAGGTATTTAAATACCACATTGATTCCATAAAACACAAAGCAGTTACAGGAATATTCAAGCTCATTATGAGTACATTTGAAATGTTTTTTCTCTTAACTTCATAAGTGTTTGTCACAGGAAACATTAAGGGACAACTGTGATAAAAAGATAAATTGCTCCCAATCAGCATTTAATCAATTTGCCGCAATGGCTTCTTAATTGAAACTGTTAAAAGTACAATTGAAGTTCATCCTGGGGTCTATTTCAAGTCCATATTGTCAATAAAATGAAAATTCAAACAAAAAAAGTATGGTCACAACAAATGCAGTATCTTGATTCATGAAATTGGACATTTTATTGTTTTATTCATCGCTAGATTAAGACAAAGCAAACCAGAAAATGTGTGTGAAATATGGGCAGAGGTGGTGCTTAATTGGGCTTGTAAAACAATAAAAAAAAAAGTATAAGTTTTCACAGTTATAAATGCCATGGGAGCAAGGGTTAAATTTGTTGCTAATTTAACCCTCTAATTTACGAGTAAGTATATACAGGAAAACTAGTGAAAACTAGTTTGACATGTGCTGCAAACACTTATGACAAGAATTGCACTTACTGGGTCAGTGTTTACACAAAGGATTTTATCAGAGTCATAAATCACCCGCTGAGAGTGGTGTATATTTTAATCGATAAAAGATGCTAGATAAACCTTGGTCAACTATGCCGACAAATGTGTAGTAAAATTTTTAAACTGGGAGAAAACTGTTGATTTAAAAGAGAGTTAAATGGTACTTTAGGAAGAGGCATAGAGCGCCCAAGCAACGTGGAAATTTTATGGAAAATTTTATTTGTGATTCGCTGTTTAAAGGGGAACTTATGCAATATTATGTAAGGTAATTTCTTAGTTTAACTAATACTTGATAAAAATACCATCATAGCTTACATTTTTGTGAAAAAAACAAAATATTTAATTGTGATATCTAAGAAAATTTTAACAGGTTTGAATGTGTATCATATATCGACCAAAGTATCGATGTCAGAAAATAGTAAAATGTCGATCTTGGTCGACTGAAGTAGTGGCAAAAGAAACGATATAGACGTATTGAGTGCTATAGGGTTAAGGAGAAATTGTACCAGGCAAGTCTTTGATGAAAACTAAGTATTATTTGATGATATTTTTTCTGTTTTTATCGTCTCTTTGCTAAGTTTACTCTTTTTAGAATAAATGATATGACAATTAGCGTGATTAGGAACTGTCACATTTGATCCGAAACTGTCGCGATGACCCCGTTATTGTTTTCTTCAAAACCTGGAAAATGGTAAATAAAAGCAGCAAACCATTGGTATAAATGGACAGAGGATGTTTTACCCGTTTAATTCATATGTTGATTTCTACAGGAAATGGGTAAGTGCAAGAAAAAATTATCTTTTTTCTATTAGTGATCCGGAACTGTCGAGTTGACTGTATAATATAAAGAATTGACAGACAAAAATTATCCCTGAGATCATAGGCAATCTACATAGCGAATTATTTTGACTACCCTGCACTTTCTTTAAGATTCAATCATATACTTACAAAAAACCTACCTTTGCATTAAACAATAATAGCGTAACGCATAGCAAGACGATAAATGAATATTTCGATTTGTAAACAGACATTTTCCCGATCAAAACGAAACCGGAACCGGAAACTTGTTCACTTCCGCAAACAGTGTCGTCTGGCGGATGTATCGATGACGACCGATATAAACGTAATTGTTACTCTGTTACAACTAATTCCATTGGTTCAAATGAAACCAGAAAGCCAATAGTTTTTAGTCTACGATAACATTTCTGTGCTTGCTGTTTAGATAGCAACGAGCTGTGTGAGGATTCAAGTCGTTGGACAAATAAAGTAAGTTGAGATTTTGGCTTTAGTTTTTGATGATATATCTAGCGATGGTTTATTATGATTGAAATCGAACGTTGACAAATTAAACAATGTGTTATTTTGATTACGTTAATCATTGGTATACAAATTAAATTGTAACCTTGTTTAACTGTCAAACAGTGAGGGTCATTTAAAATATCCCAGACGCCATTTAACCATACGTTAATGCAGATTTGAAAGACAATTTTTTTCTTTTTGTAATCATCATTGAGGGTTCCTTTTAATATATATTTTTATTTAAATATATCGAATAACAATGCTTACTTGAATAGTCCTTTTAACAAGATGTTTGCCTGTGGAAGTTCACTTGCAAGATCACTTGCAAGATATGTGAATTCTTACACTTGCAAGATCACTTAATATGTGAATTCTTACTTCTCCCTTCTGATCTACATCTATATCCTGATATGTTTTGTCATCGCAGTCCATTTTGATGGGAGTTTACTTGGTCAATGGATAGTTATACATCTGTTTTGGTACATAGAAATCACTTACAGCACATAATCAACTATTTCAAGATAGATCTACATACAATTCATTTATCATAGATGTAAATAGACTTATCAATTCATGTGACTTTTTCAATTCAAAAGAGAAGTTGTAAAACACACCTCTGTTTTGAAAGTATCCTTAAATCATCAGTTTTTTATTCAAAATCCAGAGTTAACACCAGCATTTTTGTTTCTTAATTCAGCAATTTGACCTAACATTTACTGTGGTTTTTAATACTGTAGTGTTATCATTGAAGGTTTTAAATAGTCATAACTATTCAGTTATACATATTCATGATTGCCAATATAACAACTGATACCTAGTTTCTAATCAAACAAGTATACTAATGCTTCTTCATTTTCCTAAATCTATAACCTCTTTAATGAGAACAATGGTATATATTTGCCAAGGTTTTTTCTCTCTTGTTTAGCTGTATGCTGTGAATGTTTATTTATGGTTATTTATGCCGTAATATACCAAGCTACTTGCAGCAGGTTTAAAAACTAGGGCATTGTAAATCACACCAATTCCTATGGGAAACTTATTGCTATATCCTGAATTTATCAGCATTTTGTTCAGTTTGAATTCAAATCTTTTCAGAAAAAGAATCATGGCTACAGAAGTTCGTCCAACCACAAGGTTCCAGCCCCCGGACTGGTTTACAAGTAATTATACAATCTCTACAAACGCTGAACGTCAAAGAGATGCCTCTCATCAGGTCAGACAAGAGAGCAGGTACCTTCGAAATGAGACAGATAACCAGACTAAATGGGATCAGCACTCAAACAATGTTAGACTGTCGGATAGAGTCGATAACATTCGTCAATGGAAAGAAATCCTAGAGAAAACACTGGCTGATATTGATAAAGAAATTGCTGACCTCTCAGAGGCTAAAGAGCTTACTGAACAAGCTTTAGAAGCAAAGAATTTGCCAACTGATGTTGCAATAGAATGTTTGACCCTTAGAGAAGGAAGGCAGAGTATTGATGTTGTTCAAGATGAGCCAGAAAATCAGCTTCACAAGGTATTTTATTTTTCATTATATTTCTGTGTTGCGACAAAAATCGCTATGCAAAAGTAATAGTTACCATCAATGCTTAGAAAAATAAATTCCAAAATAAATCTGTAACTAGCACAGTCTCAGGGTAAGAAGATTATGAGTTCAAATGTTTTTTTGGATAAGAGCAACCCTGGAAATCTTTAACCAATATACCGGTACTAATATATTTATGACCATTTATTTCATATGCAGCAGCAGGAAGCTGAGGAATGTTGTCTTTCTTTCCATTAGGCCAAGGTTTTAATCCTTCACCTAAATGAAATGGAAAGCACTTTTCATTTTTTTTTTCATTTCTAAGAATTGAATACATGTATAAAGATTAGTCCCTCAGGACTAATTGTTGTGTATATATTTTCAATATGTATCATTTGAATTTGTAAGGTAATAATCAAACATGTTATCATACCATTTATTAGCAAATGAGAATCTTATTTTGAGAGAATAGTTTGGTAGATACAATATATTAAGAATGCAACTCACTCTCCCCCCCCCTCTCATTGCACAATTTCAGGAAGTTGAGGTTATTGATGGCATCAAAAAGCTGTTACAGCAGAGAATCGGTGAAGGGTTCGAACAGCTGTGCCTCCTACAAGAGGCTCGCCAGCAGTTACAGGCTGACTTGCAGGACAAGAATCTAGCTCTAGGCATCGATATAGAGCAGTATAACCTTACTGATAGGTCACCAAACATCAGCTTTAAACCAGACTCAATGAGAGTACCCAAAGGGTTAGTATATCACAAAACTTATCCATTGTTGTTATAGGACAAATTGCATTCAAATAATTAGCCAACATCAGCAATAAAATCCATGATTTGCTTACTAAAGCCATACTTATGCTCATATACATTTGAATTGTGAAAGTTCTAGAATAATTGACAATTATTAAAAAGTACTTAAAATCCCTTTTACAAGAGAACTGGACCTAAAAACACGTTCATGTAATTTTTTTAAAAGAGTGAATATGATAAGGTTTGTTTACAATTAGCAATATATTACAAGGTCAGCCGAGAAACCTGGGGAATCAACGAAACCCCATACATTCTCCATTTTGAATGTTCATGTTGTTGGTATTTTATAAATGACAATATTTTAATGTGTTTCACTTACTTTTTCAAACAAGTTGATTGCCACTAGTTAATCTGAGAGCTTCTTGCTATTTAAGATGTTACTTGAATGTAAACAATAAAGTTAAACTGGTGGGTACATAATTTGTAAAAATAGCACTTTGAAAGCTAGAAAATAAATAGTACAGGCGTCATATTGTCATGATCCTGTAGTTTTTCGGCTTTCACTATGTTTCAACATATTCAATCAAAATCTATAACTCATTTTACCTAGTTTTGCATTTTTTCCGAGCGCTAGAATGCTATTAAGTGTTGCATTTGTACAATAAGTATTAGTATCAGTCATATATTTATGAAGCTGAGTTTATTAACTCAACATCATCTAAACCAAAGGAAAAGTCTCTCAAATCTGGATAACATTAAGATTTCTGTGATAAAAGTTTTGATAACAAAATCTCCTTCCAACACTGTCTAGATACAAAGGGATTTAAAATATTTTGATCTTATTCAGGTCTTAACATTGAATTCTATGGAGTGGATTCTCATAGATCCAAATTGAACAGTTGTCCCTGTTGAGCACACAGCTTCCCTAAGCATAAAATAGATACAAAGGACAGGAAATGTCATTTTAACAGAATCATTTCTGAACAAAGACATATTTTTTCTTTGACATTTTCATCTTCTTTCTGTTATTCTAGGAGCACCACACCACAGCAGTGGGAAGACTTCAGCCGTTACAACAAAGAAAGGGCCGAGGCTGAGATGCAAGCTTCGACTCGTCTCCGTGAGGCAATTCATCATACTCTTCAACAAACAGAGAATGACCTCGAAGCACAGAGAATTGCAACAGAGTATGCTTTCAGGCGAAGGATTCATGAGTTTGAAAGGGCCAAGGATGAGCTTGAATGGCAGAAGAAAAACGTAAGTCAATAAGATTGTATTGTTGAATATAAGAGCAATGTAAAATCCTACTCACATAGTAATCTCTTGAAATTTGATTAATTTCTTGTTCCATATTTCCCCTCCTGGAAGAGATCTCAAATAATAAGAGTTGTTGTCCAATAAAATCACAGAGTATTTTTGTTAATCACACATTCAATGATTAATGCTAGTTTTTAAGTTTGTGTGACAGTTAAAGGGTTTATGTATAAATACTACTTTTATGGGTGATTCGGTAGAGTGGTTGGCTTTCTCTCGTAGTTAAGCAACATACAAAGTGGTTAGTACCTGGATGGGTGAACCACGATGGCTTTACTCCAAGAGGGACCCGATACACGTTACAAAATTGGTGGCAGCGGTGGGATTTGGTTTGATATCACCATCATTTCCGTACCCTTAATTGTTCTCGATCCTTGTTTCTGCTTTGAGTCAGTGTTTATAGTGGCAGTAGTCCCTACTTGAATCGTTATAGAGTTGGTAACTGCCCATGTATGTCGTTGTGACATTTGTGACTTCGGGACAAAGTCAAAAGAAAGGTGGGAAAAATGTGACGGTAATAGGGTTTATGTATAAATACTACTTCTACAGTCTCGCTGTAGAAGCCGGCTTTTAAGGGTGATTCGGTAGAGTGGTTGGCATTCTCTCGAAGTTAAGCAATATACTAAGTGGTTAGTACCTGAATGGGTGACCCACGATGGCTTTACTCCGAGAGGGACTCGAGAGGGACCCGATACACGTTACATTTGCAAAGAATAAGCAGTGTTCTAAATAATGTCACAATATAGAACCTCAAGCAAATATTTCAGCCTCAATAGCTCAGTTGGTAAAAAATATAACAATAAATGGGTGACAAGTTTAAGACCATAAGTCAAACAATATTTTTTCCAGACATAGGAAAGATATTTGATTTTTTTTTCACCATCGAACAATTGTGTTCTGGAGAAAATGCATTCAGTGGCTTTGAAAGGATATTTGTCGTCTTTTCAAAGAAAGGTCAGTTGCATTGATAGGCGGATGGATGACCGCTACCTGTAAACTACTGAAAATAGCTTAGTTTAGAAACCTTAATTCAACAACATAATACAAAGTTTATTAGACTAAAGAAAGTTAAGTTTTCTATTTATGATGAAAAAGCTTTTTTTGATTTTTATTTATCTCTTCATGTTTGGGCATAGAAATCAATAATCTATCAAATGATTTAAGACTATTTTGATTCTTTGCATACACCTATATGGATAGTTTAGTGTCAATTCACTTGGATTGTTCCAGGATTGTAAATCTTATCTTCTTATGTTTCAATTTTGTTGACTCAAAATGGCATAATTTTTTTTATTGAAGAGACTTAATCCCACAAATAACCCTGATAATATTTTGAAAGAAAGAATTTTTTATTTCCACTTTTCAACTTCTTTGAAGAGGATTATCAATCATGTAATATCCAAATGATCAACTGTCAAAATGACTAAAGAGATTTTAACAGTAGACAATGGTGAAAAATTGTAGCGGTTACATGTACCCATACAAAAGTTATTGTATTGCATCGGCTGCAAAAGAAAATTATTGTTACTCTGTTACTAAAGAAGAAATAGTTTCTAGAAAGTAGTTTCTGCTTTTGCCATGTTCACTCTCTGATGTCGGTAAGATTACCACTCTTGCATAGGTTTATTGACCAAATGTCAGTGCTTTTAATTTCGAATCTTTGTCATATTTGGTAAAAGTTTATGGTTAATTGCGATTTTCCTTCAGACTGAAGAGGAGATAGAAGAGCTGGAGAATGACATCCGAGGTGTGGAGGAAGCCATTCGAGCAAAGACCAACCCGATGAAACTTGCTCAGACCCGACTTGAAAACAGAACGTATAGGCCAAACGTGGAGTTATGCAGAGATGCACCCCAGTATGGGCTGACAGATGAAGTGAAGCAACTGGAGGCCACAAAACGGGCCCTCGAGGAAAAACTGAGACAAGCCAAGTAAGCTTTAGTATATTGGTCAAGTGTTACATATAAAAACTTCAAACAGCATATGAGCCTTAGTGATATTTATATGAAATGTAAAGTTTAATTATCATATGAAATCATGAAGAATTTATTGCTGGATAAGTTAAATTCATGACATATTACTCTCAATTGGAGTTGCAAATGATTGATATATGGTGTTCTTTTGCACATTGAATGACTAAAAAATGCCAATTAAATCTGTCTGCCATTACAACCAGATTTTAACTTTTCATTCACTTAAATGTTGACTAGAACTAAGCACAATACTTTGCCAACTCTGTCTATAAAATTTTTTTTTCAAGAATTTGTGTAGGTTAAATTGCTCTAACTATAAATGTATATCATTGCTCCTGAGATCAATTGGATTTTGGATGAATTGCCCAAATACAATAAATAAATTAGACTTAAATTGATCAATAGACTTAAATAGTAATCTTGCTAAGTTATTGACTTTTCATAACCATCACTGTATTTATAGGGTTTGAATAGCAATTTAGTGAACAGTTATAACATCAGTTTATATACCTCTTACATGTATATCCGACTTAATGAAGTTATTAACCATTTTCTTATTCTCTAATTTCAGGCATGCTTTGGATGGTTTATATAACAACCTTCATCGAATCAAGGACGACCTTGCCCAGAAGAACAACAGTCTGGACCTGGACAACAAATGTATGGATGTCAGACAGAGGCTGCAAACACGCCCACAAACATCCATGCAGAGGAATCTTACCCTCACCGGAATAGAGAGGGAACGATCCAAAGTTTTGGCATAAATCACATTGGTTTATAATCAGTAATCGTTTTGGACTATTTTATTTGGCATTTCTTTTGATAGAATCTAAACAGACTCTTTTGATATTTGAATTTACAACATTAAAAACAACTTTGATACAAGATCTGCCCTCGCTTTTTAAAAATGAATAATATATACAGATATATTTATGTGTATTTTTTATTGTTGTCATTTTGGTTTGATCCATATTCTTAAACTTTAGAATAAAAGTTATTTTGTATTCAAAGCTATACACACACTTATTTTTGACAACTTGTTTATTCTTGGATTTCAGAGTGTTGATTTTATTTCCAACTTATTATGACCTATGCTAACTTCCAGTCATTTTACAAAATAGTAGTTTAATTGTCTTTGACAGGAAGAAACATGGAGGAGAGATGGTTAGGCTCTCTTAACTAAAGTTTTTTTGTAAAGTAGATAATGACAATGATAATAATCTTAACCTGCCAAATTTACATTGAAAAACTATATGTCTGAACAAGTGCAAGCTATCAATTGGCTAAAAACTGCTTACTGTCTGAGTGATTTATTGGGTAAGTTTGTGTTAGATATCACTTGTCAAATGTCTTTAATGCACCATGTTTTTGTCTGTGTTTACAAACTGTTTTTTCCATTCTTGATGAACATGTAAAATTTTGATAGATAGCAATTTCAGCCTAAATTATTTAAGAATTTTCAATCACTTTTGAAAAATATATTTACCTATCAGAAGAAAGCATTCAGCTTTTCATTATTAAACCTTTAGAGAAGGCACATGAGCAAAGTGCAAAGGTATCCAAGAAAAAGATTTTTAAAATTCATATTGGATTTTATCTACAGAACATGTAAACAAACAAATAAGAAAACAGTATTAATATCTGATCATACATTGTCAGAAAATTTGTCTTCATCTTTTTCACCATGAATCGTTGTAAAGTCACAATTAACTCTGCATACATATCTTTGTTTATTAGTAAAATCATTAGGGAATGCTGTGTATCTTTCATTGCTTCATACTTTGTCCTGCTTTATAAGACTGATAAACTATGTATCCTTTTTCCAGATAAAGTCGAATTTAAAATCACATGCATAATTTAGAATTGGGAAAATGGGTTACTTTCTGAAATAACCTGTAGTGTATCAGTTTGACCACTCTTGCTTTTTATTCATTTTCCAGCCAATTAAAAAGGCTTTAATTCATACTACTAGGAAACATTGAAGTCTTATAAATGTATTTGTTTTTCAATTGTACCTTACCCACACCTTGTCTCCTGTCCTAGCTTCTCTCCTTTTATGCTTTAAGTTGATTTTTATATTGATTTTATGCAATCAAGTTAAAAACTATTTCCATATATGTAATTTTATATGGTTGTTATATAGTATTATATGAATGCAAATAAACATCATTTTATGTTCAATAAAGTGTTTTTATAAAGTTAAAGGTTGCCTCATTTGGTATAGAACCCTCCTTTTGTATGCAAAGCAGGGTATGCCATAAAAGATCATTTCTTTCTTTACGAGATTCAAGATTTTATAAAAAGTGATAATCAAGAAGTGCCCCTTATTATTTATTTTTTTTCAGCATCATCCAATCCTTGTAAGGAAAAACCAGCAGTAAAGACATGTGCACTAACTATGCAAAATTATTTTGCCAATGTTGCAAACAGTCTTCCCATCCTATATAGAAATGGTGTTTTAAGTGTTTGACTCAAAATTGTTATGAACTTGTACATTTTGGTTTAACTTTCAACAAAGCCACTTTTAAATATAAGCTTGATTTCATTAAGTTCAAGACAAAAAGTTTGTAAACCTTCGTAATCATTTAAAAAATTAATCTAGAAGTTGTTTAGACATTCAATCAGGCATATTTTGCAACATTTACCCAAAAGTAGTTTAAATACTACCCCATCTTGAATGAGAGGTTTACAAGAAAATCAATTATTCTGATGAAGAGTCCTTGATTAAGGATCGATAAATAAGGTATCCTGATCTTTCACAAAATTTATCAAATAGTTCACCATATGACATAATTTACCTTCATGTATACCCAATTTTATACTTCAATCAACCATTCCTCCTGATATTCTGACAAATAATAGGTTTGAGCCAACAGTACTCCCTAAAGGACTTACAAGATCTTCAGTTATTTGACATTGGGACCTAGCTTTGAAAGCCATCTAAAACTCATTCAATCTTAGCTGAAATTAACACAAACATTTTGACCATTATCAAGATTTAACCATTTATACCAATTTTCAAACTCAGAATTTGTGACAGATCCAAATTGAAAGCACCAAATCAGAACAAGACATAGCAATAGGCATGAAGACCATGTTGGCCCTGTAAAGTTCAATTCAGGACCAGTCGTTAGCCAATTTGACCCTAGGTATCCCTATGGATGTTTTTGTCAAGAAAGATTGATTTTTACACATTTGTTTGGTTTTTAAAATCTTTCAGACAAACACTGTTTCTGAATATATCAAATACATGTTGTTGAAAAAGGACTAACACTGTTCAAGAATATATCAAATACAATTGTTGCAAAAGGACTAACACTGTTCATGAATATATCAGATACAATTGTTGCAAAAGGACCAACACTACTCCTGAATGTATCAAATACAATTGTTGCAAAAGGATTAACATTGTTCCTCAATATATCAGAAAACAACAGAATATACCACAATCAAAAAACAACAGAATAAGCAGTAATAAGAACACAATAGAATCAGCCACAATCAGAAAACAACAGAACCAGCCACAATCAGAAAACAACAGAATCAGCCACAAGCAGAAAACAACAGAAACAGCAACAAAAAACAACAAAATCAACCAATCTGCCACAGTCAGAAAACAACAGAACAAGCCACAATAAGAAAACAACAGACCCAGCTACCAAAAAAACCCAGAACCAGCCACAAACAGAAAACAACAGAACCATCCACAAGCAGAAAACAACAGAACCAGACATAAGCAGAAAACAACAGAACCAGCCACAGTCAGAAAACAACAGAACCACCAACAAAAAACAACAGAACCAGCCACAGTCAGAAAACAACAGATTCAGCCACAGTCAGAAAACAACAGGATTGTCCACAAGCAGAAAACAGCAAAATCAGCAACAATCAGAGAACAATAGAATCAGCAACAATTAGAAAAAAAATAGAATCTTCCGCAATCAGAAAACAATAGCATCAGCCATAATCAAAATAAGTGGAATCAGCCACAACCAGAAAATAAAAGAATCAGCCACAGTCAGAAATAACAGAATCAGCCATAATCAGAAAAACAAAAGAATCAGCCACAACCAGACAACAAAAGAATGAGAAAACAAAAGAAACAGCCACAATCAGAAAACAACAGAATCAGCCCCAATCAGAAAACAACAGAATCAGCTGTAACTAGCACACAAGTAAATCAACCACAATCAGAAAGCAACAGAACCTGCCACAACAAAAAATACAACAGCATCTGTAGCAACAAAATGTAACAGAGTCGGCATAAATAGAAGAAAAAAACATTTAGAAAACAACAGATCGAGGGTTCAGTTACAATAACAAACAACAACAGATTCAGTCATTATCAGACAACAGTGGATAACATTTATATCAATCAGAAAGCAAAAAGAGTCAGCCGTAAGCAAGAAACAATAGAGGCAGCCAAAAGTCAGGATACAAAAGAGTCAACTAAAATCAGTATACAAAAGAGTCAACTAAAATCAGGATACAAAAGAGTCAACTAAAATCAGGATACACAAGAGTCAACTAAAATCAGGATACAAAAGAGTCAACTTAAATCAGGATACAAAAGTCTCAGCTCTAATCAGGTGCAAAACAGTTTGCCAAAACCAGGATACACGAGAGTCAGTCAAAATCAGAATACAAGAGGGTCAACCAACATCAGGAAACAACAGAGCATGCTCAAATTCAGGATGCAACAGAGTCAGCCAAAACAGAATACAAAAAAGTTAGCTAACACCAGGATAAAACAGCATTCAGACGACATAGGGCTACACCATATATTCAATGAAATCAGCCAAAATCAAGATACAACACAGTCAGCCAAGATCAGGAAACAGTGTAAGACCAAACAATGATGAAGCAGAGCAAGCCAAAGTCAGGATTCAATAGACTAAGCCAAAGTCAGGATTCAATAAAATTAGCCAAAGTCAGGTTACAAAAGACTGAGCCAAAATCAGGATACAACAATGTCAGCCAAATCAGGATACAAAATAGTTAGCCAAAATCAGGATACAAAATAGTTAACGAAAATCTGGATACAAAATAGTTAGCCAAAATTTGGTAACAAAATAGTTAGCCAAAATATGAGTACAAAAGATTGAGCCAAATTAATCCAGGTTACAATTGAGTAAGCCAAAATCAGGATACAAAATAGTCAGTCAAATTCTGGATACAAAAGAGTCAGCCAAAATCAGGATACAATAGACTATGCCAAAGTTAGGATGTGACAAAAGATTGAGCCAAAGTCAGGATACAATTAAATAAGGATATCAGGATAAAACAATGTCAGCCAAAATCAGGATACCAAACAGTCAGCCAAAATCTGGATACAATAAAGGCAGCCAAAATCTGGATACAATGGAATCAGTCACACTAAGCAAATAATTGATTTAAGGACTTTCTCCGGAGTTTTTTTTACGCACTCATCTGCGTATCCAAGGTAGGTAATAAAACTGTTACCGAAGAGTTACTTGCATAGTAGTTGGATAAACGTTTTTATTTGGATTGAATTTACTGTATGCAATTTCTTTCAAAGAATAATCATATAATCCATAAATCTATTAATGGTTATAAACATAACAATATATTTCGCATGCATATTAAGCCCCCAGCTTCTATTTTTTAAGGTATAAAGTTATTTAAGACGTTTTTAAATGTTTTTCAAAAACGGTTTCCATGGAAACTGTAATATTACAGAAAAACTAACTCGTCAGCATATACTTTTTTTGCATTTCAAGATTAAATTTACTTCACATGCAGAAAAATAAGAAAATACTATGAAAGGAATTTTTGAATATTTACATTTTTTTGTAATATATTACATATCAATTTTCATTATTTTTTGTCAAATATAATATTTTGAAAAACTGCTTTGGTTTACAAGAACATTATCAAATATAACAGTGAATTAATAAGTATTGAATGTATGAATGCATGTTTTTTTGTGTTAATAAACCTTCCAAAAATTATTTTATTAGCTTTGAAGATGGTATGGTCATTTTGATCATTTTCACATTTTGCCCCAAACGGTTACCATGGAAACTGTCATTTTACAAAAAGAACTAACTCGTAGACCTGCAATTTTCTTTTCATTTTTGAATTCACAATAAAATTTTGAATAACTTAAATTTAGAAAATTCTATGAAAGGATTATTTTCTTATAACACTGTAGAAAATGTCCTTAGTTATCATCAGTTATAAACAAGTACATATATCTCGGTATGAGACATAGATAGCATGTTATCTATGTCTCTGGTATTCCTTACCAATGATTAAATGATGTTCTTTTTTGTGAGAGTCATCTCCCTTTGTCAACATCAAAACATGGGCTGATCTCTGTTCTTTATCAGTTGTTCTTTATCAGTAACTCTAAATTTGGATTTATACAATGAAGGTAAGGCAATTCAGAACATGCAAGTTCTTGTCTGAGTATCGATAAAGTAGTTTATATACATATTGCTGGTACTTTTTTTTTATTACAAAATTTGATGAATCTTTAAACAAACTATTCGTCTCGTGTAATCAAGAAATGTTCGCGTAAACTTCTGATTTGTTCTTTCCACGGCATTGAACCTATGGTCAAGAGAAGAGTTGCTAAAGTAAAGAACGTGGCACTATAATGTAGTAATGGCACTTGAACTGGAAGAGCTGCTAT
Source organism: Cerastoderma edule (assembly GCA_947846245.1). Taxonomy (NCBI): domain Eukaryota; kingdom Metazoa; phylum Mollusca; class Bivalvia; order Cardiida; family Cardiidae; genus Cerastoderma; species Cerastoderma edule. The sequence goes on along the minus strand of OX401405.1, from coordinate 38,493,652 downwards.
ATATAGATGTATAAAGCCTCCCTGTTCGAACCCCTCCCTTTTTGTTATTCGATTTGAATTAAATTAAAAGCAACAGCAGACGACCATTATGTACAACTGGCAATCCCCTTTTCTCGACACTACCTAAGTTTGATTAATTTTTCATCTTATAACAATGGTCTCTTTGCTTTGTATGTTGTCTTTCATAAGCGTGTTAAACATGTTTGAAGCAGGGGTTTATCTGTTTCAGGGTTTTGTTTTAGATGTTATTTTCAAAACGTTAACCAAACAAATATAAACAAGGAAGTGGTGCATTTGTTTCTTTATAGCTATCTTATTTATGTTCGTTAACCGATCAAATATTAACTTACATATCTTGTGTGTGCATAATTGATTTAAAAAGACGTTTTCTGTTTCTCGACATGCCTCTTCAAACTCCTTAGCAAATGTTCACACTCGATGATATGAATCATTGCAATATCCTGTTAACAATTATGATAGATACTATAGGGAGGGGTCGGAGTTACCCTAGGCTCTGTTTTATTCAGATATGCTATATTTGTACAGCACTGAACCCTTGATAACTCCTGGCCCCTATGTTAGATACATCAAGCTCTCATGTACTCTAGTCAGTCTAGTGGGATGTTATTTACAATGACAATAATACCACAACATTTTAAACGGTAATTATGGACTATTCCTGTCTAAAACTAAAATGTTTAATCCTCTGTTTTGAGGGAAACTCAAATATATTATGTTTGGTTATACAAAAAAAAAACCAATGCCTGTATGGAATAGAATTTTCTCCATATCCTTGAAAGTGGTTTATCAAAGTACCATTTCTGTTGTGTTGGTCCAAGTACATAACGCATTTGTTTAGGCTGCATAACACGGGAAACCAACCTGTTCCAACTCGAATAACCCAATCCGTTATTACTGTAAATAACACAAACAGAAAGTTAGTCAATACAAATCAACACATATCACACGGGTTAGACACGTAGTTAACTTTGGATACGGGGTACCTTAGTGGTCTGAGATCAGACTGGGCATATTGTTTCCTACGATTGATTAAATTAATGCATCGTAATGTATTCTTCGTTCCCATCTTGTCTATTATGTTGATGGAGGAAATCTGTCAATAGAAGGAATACCTTGAACATAAATGGATGCATTGACCGCCCAGATATGACTGTAATATGACTGAATTAACGCCGTTAACTTCCAGTTAAACCGCCCACATAATGACTTTCAATCAGTTATTTTGCGAAATAAATAATAGTTTGTTTTAGCCTAGTTGTAACAAATACTTTTTAAGCATACGCCTGAATGACTTAAGCTAATCTGTGGATCGTATTTCGAATGGTATAGAACTCAATACTTTTGCAGCATTATAACGAAATGATTTCTCACCATGTTTTGTGCGATGCTTTGGTTTTACGAAATGATTTTGTTTAACTGATCTAAGGCTGTAATTTAGATTGCTCGAAAAGGTTCAAATTTCAGAAATGTAAGGAGGTGCTAACATATTGTAGGCTTTGTATACGAGACATGCTATGTGGAAACTGAACCTTTGTTTGAAAGACATCCACCCAAGGTATTTTAGCATATCCTCAGTACTTTTGGATGAAGAATTGTTTGTAATAATTCTGGCAGTCCTTCCTTGAATTTTAGTTATTCTATTTATAGATCGATTTCGTCCGTGATTCCACAGTGGTACAACAGTAATCAAATGTAGACATGATCTAGGAACTATAAAACAAGTGTTTCATTTCATCTGTTAGAAAGAATGAAATTCGTCTCAATAATGCTTTTTTTTAGTTAAGTTTGTTACAAACAGTCTCAATTTGAAAGTCACAAGACAATGTTTTATTGATATATATATACCTAGCAATTTTTTAATCTTAACATTTTTAATAAGTTGATTATCAATTCTTAGAAGCAGTCTTTTACTGTCTCTACTTTTTGGTTTAGTGCATAAAATGTAACACTGGTCTGTTGATGTCTAGCAATTTATAAACGTTCATCAAATGCTAGACTATTTTATACTAATAAGTCGAAACAGGTTTATTTCAGTTTAAAATATTTCAGTAAACAGTATACTAGTATTCAGGTTTGGTAACTGTTCCTCTTTTATGTCCCAAGATAGCACTGGTTAAATTTGAAACCCATATCAGTCGACGACTGAAACTATTGAACAACCAAACTGGTTGAAAATTGTCGGCAGCTTGTATTTTTGTCATATATGATTCGTGTTTAGACGTGTAGTTAAATGTAACTCAATTGATCGAGTGCTTGAAATACTGAACGTGGAGCCAACGGGCATTCATCCATATGGTTTCAAATTGCGATACTGGTCCATTTTATGAAATATGAATAGAAAATTCATTAGACGTATTCTCGCCAATGATTTACGGAAAGCATGCAGTTAAAGCCAGTTTGACCAACCCTTGACGTATTCTGCCAATTTTGTGCCGGACCCTGCGTACCAAATGAAGTACAGTTCATGTTGAAATAGAACAACAGATAACTTATTACTAATATAATGGTTTCGTAATATTTCGGATGAAAAACCCCTCACGAACGTTACCAAGTTGCTAGAACATCATCAACATCGTGAAGAATGTTATCTAGAGTTATGTCTGAAATACATGTGAAAGCAGTAGACCTACTCATGTATTTAGCTAAACAATCAAGCACAGACATCACTATTTGTTAAGTAAAGGACCAATAGAACGTATACTGGATTATTTCGGACCCGCCGCTCCTGACACTCCGTGTGGCTGTCTGTGACTTGTTGTCAGGCTGACAGTCATAACTGGCAGCTACAAAATGTGTCGGCCATGTTCGCTCCCATGTCAAATTTATCCGTCCCGCGCCTGTACATTTCTGTACATTTCTCCGTTTATATGCACACGCAGTATGAAAACTAGGTTATCTCTCAGATACACTCGGGGTCATGGTTAAATCATTCGGAGTTGCCCAGGTTGGAGTTCAGTTACTAGAGTTCCCTAATAGCTTGTGTTTATTTTAAACTCGGTTCTTATACACGTTTTTATCAAATATATACATAATTCATGGCAATCAGCGTAGATATCCGTTATTCGTGGAAACCGTCATGCCTAGCTGAAAGCTCAAATATATGGTCTTTCTCGACAGAACTCGATAAGTTCGAAATTCATTCTATGCATTACTTTCTTCATGAGCTACAGATTCATCTCTCGGTTTGTAAGAGTCATCGGGTATAACGTTGTCTGTACCCCACACACTATTCTTACTTTACAGGACGGCTGAAGGAATCAAGCTCCAGGATGATCCAGCCTATAACCGAGACAAGTAATCCTCTGACGGAGGAGATTGATATAGCATCGCCTTCTGGTGGGTTTTACTTTACTCTTTAACATCACCAAACTAATACAACGTGTTTCTATGTAACATACTTCGTATACACAGTGAGATATAGGGACAATAGTTCAAAGAATGCATCTCGACAATAAAAGCTTCACTTTACGAATGACGAATGCTAATTTTCTATATGTAAAGCCAGTGTTTTGGCATTGATTTAAGATTGATAGTGTGCCTTGTCGTATTGGCGAGATCGGATTCCTGGTTATTTAGATACTTCTTTCAAATTACAGAAATTGTACAGATACTGAAGGAATGTGACCAGGAGGTGTTCAAAGGTTTCCAAGACTACAAGGTACTTGACATTGCCCCATGCTTAGTTTTAGATGCCAATGTATTACAACGTTTATTGTCATTTCATCTCATACTTATTTGCTTATAAATAATATGTTACAAAAAGACTAGAATAGCTTTTTACTTGGTATAAACGTATTTTCATTACGTCGATTGTGAAACTAATTCTTACAACTTTAAAAAAGATTAACTTCCATCGATTCTGTTTCCTTTATAAATAACCAGTACTCGCAAAGGATGTGGATCAATGAATGGTCACAAGTTGGAACCCGCTACTCAGGATTTAAACCCACGATCCTCGTGTCCGGAGACCGACGCTTTATCCCTGGACCAGTGTCCTCCATTTTGTTCTCAAAATAACTGATCGACATCGCTTATGTATACACGAACAATGTGCGAAATGTTCGATGCAAAACCGGTAGGATAAGTTTTACCTTTTCTATTTTTTTCTCCCCAAGTATTTTTACTAACTATAAACAATATGTTTTGTAGAAGATCATTTTTAAAAGAATGAGACGATTGTGAGCTTGATATCTAGGGCGGTTGTCTTAAATTTAAGAATGTTTAATGTAATTTTGAGGTTTGTTCGCTTTGAACCGTGTTTACGTAGGTATAGGTGTGTGTTTGGTGGGGTTAGGGGAGGGGTGTGTCTATGAGATGAGATTGCTCCAAAACGCACTTTGTAAATGATGATAATTTACAGTTAAACGTTCTGGTGATAGGCCTACAGATGGTTTCACCATACATATAGTCTACCAGCGTACTGAAACTGCCGTCTCTAACCAGAAGCTATTCGCCGTCATGGTAGTGGATTACAGGCGTCACTGTCTATTTTGTTGAAGGTTATTGAAGATGGGTTCCATTTTATCTTGGTGTGGCCAAAATTCGTCGAACTTAGCAAAACATTTTAGACCCATACTATTATCAAGTTGAGTACACATAAATTGATTGCATTTTTGTTATGTAACAACGCAGGTATTCTTTTTAAGTTAACAAATTATGTAAAATCAGCAGTATATGTTCGTTTTAAGGATATACAACAAACTGTATAGATGCTATTTTTCTCTAAATATTGTTTTCATATATCAGTTTCATTTGATATTAGATACACATATGATATTCATTTATATGTGTGTATGCAAATTATTTTAGTGATGGTGTGTGAAAGAGATTAGATCTATTGAAAAGCCCCCTATTTTAGACACTGTCTATGCTGTTTACAGCCTTAGATGTAAAAAGGTATTTTTTTCAAAGTCATGTTCACCCCTGTATTAAAGGCACGGATCGTCCGATGAGGTACACTGTGTCTCAATTACATACCTGTTTGATCTGGAGTGACTGGTGTATTGTTTTTTTAGTCCCTGTTCCATGATGACACCATTAGCACAATAGAAGGAGTAGCAGACTGTATACGTGGTATCTTACAGGTAGGAATATCACACATTACACGGCTATTACACGATAGTAATGTACATTGTAATCGGCAACACATAAGGCACACGACATGTTGCGTAAATTATGGTCTCTATTTCGCATAAACGAAGGATTACACCTTGCTGCTTCAAAGCCTACACTTTTACGACATTGTACGATGTAAGTCGTCTATGCATCCATGACGATTTAGGTTAACAGTCTTGTAGATCCCCATGACTACGTAAAAGACTTATTCACATGTAAGAGGTTTTGCAAATAGTCTTCTCTACCTTAATTGTACATGTTTTTCGTGTACACCATTTTGACGTTTTGTTGAAAATGTCGTCAACTCCTTCATGACAAGTTGTACCAAAGAATGTTTGCACCTAAGGATGGTCTCAATAATGATCCGCGAACGAAGTTTTTTTTCCACATTTGTACATTAATCGTGCTTCGAAGGAGTCAGTCAATATAGCAATAGCCTTCGAGACCAGATAACTGGACTACACCTAAGGAATGCGTTGAATGTACGTGATATACCTCATGCTTTGTTACTCCTTACAGTCAACCATTGTTAGTAAAAGCGATTTATTTTCAATATCTATCTATCTTCCTATGATGTAAACATTTTGAGAAATACAATAGAAATTGCCTGGGAAACTCGAATAGTTTTAGAAGTCCTTGCAAGTTGTGTTAACCTGATTGCCAGAGATAGTTCACGTTTCATCAAGGGTTCGATTTACCAACCTACTCAAGCCTTATGTTCGCGCGTTTAATGATATAAAGTTGCTTGGAGATACTGATATGCGGTACTGGCTCGAAAAAACAAGAAGCATTGATATAACGCAATATACTTTATTTATGCATGTAACTGAAATCATGTTGGAAGCGATATAAGCTAGATAGAATTGAGATCGGAAGTCCACATGTAACGCTAACTATATGATTGTGTGTGAGATGTCTTACAGGGGTCTGGGGATGGTATCATTGTTTTCGGTGGATGTGGAACTTCCGGGAGACTTGGCTATGTTGTTGCTGTGAGTATATATAGTATATAGTATGTGTTGAAACATTTGAAACGTATGTACTTTACTTTTAAGTCATTTTCGAAACTAATGGCATTGTTCAACCCAAGCAAACTTAAGATATCTATCATTAACACAATAACCACCCCTAGGCTGAGTTCGTGTCAGCACACGTGGATTTCGAAACGACGTTTTATATATATATATTTTTATAACGCTATGTTTTCCAACTTACTACAGCATTAATGTACCTTACTATGATCGACAGAGAACGTTCAACGAGCTTTTGGTTAAAGAAGGGCGGCCTGAGATGTTTCATTATGCATTGGCGGGAGGCGATAAGTAAGTATTTACTATACAGTGATATTGATAAGATATGAATTCTTCATGTTGAAACTTAACTGTCATCGGATGAATGGTTTACAAAACTATAAATGACTGTAAGAATGACTTTTAGAGTGACTTTCTCACAAATTTATCTTTTAATCGCTTTAAGATAAAATGTCTTGTACTAATAAAATGATAACGTAGGTCTATAGAAATACATAAAACAAGATTTAAGATATGCCCCTCAATCACTTTAATAACCGTTTGTTTAAAGAAACACTATTTGTTTTGAAGATAAAGTAAAGTATTTAAACGGTTTATTTTGTAAGTTATGATCTAATGTTTTCTTCGTGCAACTTCGTCAAAGTGGGTAAGAAATGCGCAAAGGCGTGCTCCATGAAAGCATCTTTTGAATAAAGACTTTGAAAATAATTATGCATTAAAAGGCGGAGAGTTTTAAATCATACTTTTAAAGTCTATTAGTCAGAAGATATTAAGAATTGTGATATTAAAACTACGTGTATATTAAGCACCTGTTACTAGACTCTCTTGTTGTGTTTTATTTAAAGGTTTTATATTTGTTACTTCCGTTGAACAGTGAATGAATTTCTACATTTATACAACTTTTCTCAATGCTGTTGATAACGTAGTGTTGATTAACAAACCATCCAAACAACCTTTGTGAAATCATTGAAATTTCTGTCTAGATGTGTGACGTCAGTGATATATATGTTCCTACAATTTGAATCACACATTTCACCATGTTAAAAGTTAACACAGGGAGTTTATCTGTTGAGAATTGAACCCATTTTGCTACAGCACTAGATATTCATAAACGTTGATCCCATAGAATCATTCAACTACTAAAATAGATAAACCCTACAATCTTCTAGAACACTTTGTTTGCTACTTTATGCATTTTCCTGGATTTTCGTTTGGTTTGGTCTAATTGATTTACAGGTCATAATTTACGTCAAACCGGTGTTTAGAACTAGAGTTCTAATTCATTTACATGGCACTATTTACGTCAGATCGGTGTTTGACTAGTTCTGATTGATTTACAGGGCATTATTTACGTCAGATCGGTGTTTGCCTAGAGTTCTGATTGATTTACAGGGCATTATTTACGTCAGATCGGTGTTTGCCTAGAGTTCTTATGGATTTACAGGGCATTATTTACGTCAGACCGGTGTTTGACTAGAGTTCTAATGGATTTAAAGGGCATTATTCACGTCAGACCGGTGTTTGACTAGAGTTCTAATGGATTTAAAGGGCATTATTTACGTCAGTCCGGTGTTTGACTAGAGTTCTAACTGATTTACAGGACATTATTTACGTCAGACCGGTGTTTGACAAGAGTTCTAATTGATTTACATGGCATAATTTACGTCAGACCTGTGTTTGACTAGAGTTCTATTGATTTACATGGCATTATTTACGTCAGATCGGTGTTTGACTAGATTTCTATTGATTTACATGGCATTATTTACGTCAGATCGGTGTTTGACTTGAGTTGTAATTGATTAACAGGGCATTATTTACGTCAGGTCGGTGTTTGACTAGAGTTCTAATTGATTGACATGGCATTATTAACGTCAGACCGGTGTTTGACTAGAGTTCTATTGATTTACATGGCATTATTTACGTCAGACCGGTGTTTGACTAGAGTTCTAATTGATTTACAGGGCATTATTTACGGAACAGAACAGAGCAGAACATATCGTTTAATCTCCCCAAGTATACAGATTATACAATAAGGAACAGAACAGAACATATCCTTAACTGAACAGCATGGAACATATCGTTTAATCTTTCCATGTATACAGATTATACAATAAGGGAGTACAAAGCATGAATTCAAATTATTGAAATAAAGTGAGGAGTGGGAAAGTTCATTAAGAGACAGGGACAAAGACAGAAAGAAAGACAGACCCGTTTTTGACTAGAGATCTAATTGATTTACATGGCATAATTTACGGCAGACTGGTGTTTGACCAGAGTTCTAATTGGTTAACATGGCATTATTTACGTCAGACCGGTGTTTGACTAGAGTTCTATTGATTTACAGGGCATTATTTACGTCAGATCGGTGTTTGCCTAGAGTTCTTATGGATTTACAGGGCATTATTTATGTCAGACAGGTGTTTGCCTAGATTTCTATTGATTTACAGGGCATGATTTACGTCAGATCGGTGTTTGCCTAGAGTTCTTATGGTTTTACAGGGCATTATTTACGTCAGACAGGTGTTTGACTTGAGTTGTAATTGATTTACATGGCATTATTTACGTCAGTCCGGTGTTTGACTTGAGTTCTAATAATTTACAGGGCATTATTTACGTCAGACAGGTGTTTGACTTGAGTTCTATTGATTTACAGGGCATTATTTACGTCAGACCGGTGTTTGACTAGAGTTCTTTTGGATTTACAGGGCATTATTAACGTCAGACAGGTGTTTGACTAGAGTTCTATTGATTTACAGGGCATTATTTACGTCAGACCGGTGTTTGACTAGAGTTTTATTGATTTACAGGGCATTTTTTATGTCAGACCGGTGTTTGACTAGAGTTCTAATGAATTCACATGGCATTATTTACGTCAGAACGGTGTTTGACTCGAGTTGTAATTGATTTACAGGGCATTATTTATGTCAGATCGGTGTTTGACTAGAGTTCTAATGGATTTACATGGCATTATTTACGTCAGAACGGTGTTTGACTAGAGTTCTATTGATTTACAGGGCATTATTTACGTCAGACAGGTGTTTGACTAGAGTTCTATTGATTCACAGGGCATTATTTACGCCAGATCGGTGTTTGACTAGAGTTCTGTTAATTTACAGGGCATTGTTTACATCAGATAGGTGTTTGACTTGAGTTCTAATGATTTACAGGGCATTGTTTACGTCAGACTGGTGTTTGACAAGAGTTCTAATGGATTTACAGGGCATTATTTACGTCAGACCGGTGTTTGACTAGAGTTCTATTGATTTACAGGGCATTATTTACGCCAGATCGGTGTTTGACTAGAGTTCTGTTAATTTACAGGGCATTGTTTACATCAGATAGGTGTTTGACTTGAGTTCTAATGATTTACAGGGCATTGTTTACGTCAGACTGGTGTTTGACAAGAGTTCTAATGGATTTACAGGGCATTATTTACGTCAGTCCGGTGTTTGACCAGAGTTCTAATTGATTTATATGGCATTATTTACGTCAGACCGGTGTTTAACTAGAGTTCTGTTAATTTACAGGGCATTGTTTACATCAGATAGGTGTTTGACTTGAGTTCTAATGATTTACAGGGCATTGTTTACGTCAGACTGGTGTTTGACAAGAGTTCTAATGGATTTACAGGGCATTATTTACGTCAGACCGGTGTTTGACTAGAGTACTATTGATTTACAGGGCATTATTTACGCTAGATCGGTGTTTGACCAGAGTTCTAATTGATTTACAGGGCATTATTTACGTCACAAGAAGCCCCCGAGGACGATCCGTATATTGGAGTGGAGACTCTTAAAAAGGTACGCCCGTCTGTAAGCAAACACATTCTCGCACGTACACCTTTCTAATTGCAGCATTTGAATTGACTTACTTCCTTCCTCCTACACCAGTATATTCGTTACACAGACCCATCCTGGCCACGTTATAAATGAACATCACTATGGAACTTTTTATTATCAAACACATTACGGGTAAATGCTTTCGACTTTCCCCCACTGGATTTGATATACTTACACACACTTTCTCCTGCATTTTCGATACTTAAATGGATTTTACATAGCATCAGCAGTATTTCAGTAAGCCTGCGATTCACGGCTTAAAATAATGGAGGATCCAGCTTGGTAGAACAGTCGGCATTCCGTCAGTAAACCAAGATGTGAACCATCTGGAGAAGGATCATGTGATTTCAAGTTCTGTATTCTAACTACTAAAAAGAGGTCCAGCTTCTTATTACATAAAGTATGTAAATGTAAAGAAAAAAACATTGAATAATGACTGTTGACTATAATGCATATATTTCAGACTGATAGTATCAGAGATGTGTTGGCTTAGTTAACTTGTTTTTTTGAAGTATAATTTTCTAAACTAAGTCGACCATTTTCTTATTTTGTATGCAGCTATCGAGGGGAAAGAGTAACGTAGTGTTTATAGGCATCACGTGTGGTCTCTCTGCGCCGTATGTGGCAGGTCAACTAGACTACTGTATGGACCACATGGACCTGTTTACTCCTGTTCTCCTGGGATTCAATCCTACAGAACTAGCGAGGTAAGAGATTGATGGTGTTTACTCGTGTGATCCATTCCTACAGAACTAACGAGCTAAGAGTTTATTGGTGTTAACTACTGGGATTCAATCCTACATAACTTGCGAGGTAAGACTTAATTGGCGTTAGCTCCTACAGAACTAACGAGGTAAGAGTTTATTGGTGTTTATTCCTACAGAACTAGCGAGGTAAGAGTTTATTGGTGTTTATTCCTACAAAACTAGCGAGGTAAGAGTTTATTGGTGTTTACTCCTACAGAACCAGCGAGGTAAGAGTTTATTGGTGTTTATTCCTACAGAACTAGCGAGGTAAGAGTTTATTGGTGATTTTCCTACAGAACTAGCGAGGTAAGAGTTTATTGGTGTTTACTCCTACAGAACTAGTGAGGTAAGAGTTAATTGGTGTTTGTTCCTACAAAACAAGCGAGGTAAGAGTTTATTGGTGTTTGTTCCTACAGAACAAGTGAGGTAAGAGTTTATTGGTGTTTGTTCCTACAAAACAAGTGAGGAAAGAGTTTATTGGTGTTTATTCCTACAGAACTAGCGAGGTAAGAGTTTATTGGTGTTTACTCCTACAGAACTAGTGAGGTAAGAGTTAATTGGTGTTTATTCCTACTTACTAGCGAGATAAGAGTTTATAAGTGTTTATTCCTACAGAACTAGCGAGGTAAGATTTTTGCTAGTGTTTATTCCTACAGAACTAGCGAGGTAAAAGTTTATTGGTGTTTATTCCTACAGTATTCCTACAGAACTAGCGAGGTAAGAGTTTATTGGTGTTAACTCGTTTATTGTTGTTAACTCGTGGGATGTAATCCTACAGAACAGGCGAGGTAAAAGTTTATTAGTGTTTACTCCTTAAGAACTAGAGAGGTAAGATCTTTTTTGTGTGTACTCCTAGGATTCAATTCTACAGAACTAGCAAGGTAAGAGTTCATTGGTGTTAACTTCTAGGATTCAATTTTACAGAACTAGCGAGGTATGGGTACATTTGTGTATACTCTTTGGATTTAATGCATCTGGACCAGCAAAGTAATAGCATATTTATCATTGTTGACTGCCATTTACTCAACTTTCTTGGTCAGTTAAAACTGTTCACATTTGCAAATAACTTTTGGTTGAATAACCATCTGTACATTTCCCATGTACTTGTGTTACATCACGCGTTAAGTCGTAATGAGATTGTAGATTGTGAAGTTCTTTGGATTAAGACGTGTAATACTGTACTCGATTCAAACTGTGCAAATACTTCCTAATGTTTATCAAAAGATATGAAGAAAATGATATATATGTAGTCATTGCTTTTCAGAAATAGAGCTATTGAAACATGGGACAAGACATTCTTAAGAGGTAAGTACTTTAAAAGCGAACCGAAATATTTCGATTACACCAGTTGATTGTGTTTGGCCCCGTTATACTTCTTGTAGGGTCAGACTGTATATACACTGAATAAAGCTAGCACTTGTAAGTTACTTTTTTTGGGGCAGAGTATATCCTTTGTTTGCTCATATATTGCAATACACTTACATGTTTTGGGTAACTTGTTCATAGAATATTTTTTTTTGTAGTTTGTATTTCTCAGTTTGCTAAAGGACAAAGAGTTCAATGTGAGTATTAAGAAAGCGAGCTGTTTATTGACCGTCCGCTTATGAGTATTTCCTTCCGAGAGCTCTATAGATCATGTGTTTTACATCATCTTTTTTCAGTTGTTCAAAGGATGCAATCTTGTGATAGCGGAGACAGACCCTGCTATATTTTAAACCCAGTAGTTGGTGTAAGTCTAATTGTAAATCTATCGTTTAAATATATAGTATTTCTCTGTGTAGGTATGGGTAATGAACTTCAGTTTTACGTTGGCCCGTTAGTAATGGATGTATGGTGATAAAGTGACTAACCTCGGTTCAAGGGTAACTTTGTGCAGTTTCGTTTTGTTGAATCGAGAAAAAGGTGTCTTGACAAATGCGTCTTTACTCGAAAGTAGAAATAGTATAATACTCATCACAGTTGTTTGCACAGACGTCTCTAGTAGGTGCACCGGGCTAAATATACATCATCGGGGTCGCTATTTGTTTTTGCCAGCCGGAACTTCTAGCTGTCAGAAATGTTGATGGAGTATGGTATCAACCTGTCACTGGTCTATGAGGATCCCTATCTTAGTGGCGGGTTATTTAGTACATGGGCTATTTCTGTCCATGTAATAAGAATCAACGTTTTCTCCCTAAAATCCCAAATTCATTAATTATGCTGAGTACACTTCTGGTATTAATATTTCAGTGTGTATAATTTTGAAAATCTTATCATATCTACTACCATCGTCTTCAACATGATGCGAATAGCTTCAAGTGCTCTCTTTGGAAACAACTAATGAAAACATTAAACTAAACCTCCCTGGTCCTGTGTCTGTAACGACTTGGATATTGAGATTGCCATCCAAAGGTCATGGGCCTGTCTCTCAAAGGATCGTTATATATATTACCTTGAAAGTGGAGGTGTAACGGTACCTTAAAATAGTGACAACTTAGACATGAACGGAACAGGAGTTCTCACTGTGAAGTATTTATCACACTTTCATTTAGAAAAATAAAGTTGCTTTTGAGATTCAAAAGTAACGACGATTTTGTAAAGGTCGACGTAGAGTTGCGACCCTTTGTGAGGCAGACACATGCCCTCGCGACCAGTGTTTGTGTTGTAAAAGCCATTCTCTTGGCTAGCACCTACATCTATCTCCCTGTAGTTTGCCTTCCATTGGGTTTCTTTCGTCTGGTGAATAAATATTTGCTGGTATTTCTAAAATCATAATACGCGAACATGTGAACGCTTTCAAGAATGCAACAATCACATGGCGTCCACTTCTTCTATTGTGAAATTGAGGTCGCCAAAGATGAGACTACCTGTTTTCTCTTTATAGAACATTGTATCTGAGCAAACAATCGTTCGTCTACCTGTTTTCAATTTTGTATAACACTTACTTTAATTGTCTTAAGTTAAAAGCAGGGAGCAAAATTAAGGAAATGATGCGTTTTATGAACCAACTTAAAATCGCTTTTTTGTTATTTCATCTTATTTCATTAAGGGTCTTATACTTCTAAACGTTTTGGCCGCATAGGCCTACATATTATATCGACATGAGAGATACATGGTTTATATTCAGTTTTAAATGTTTGAATAATGGCCGTCATGACATTCATGGTATATGTACATTATTAAGATAGCATACACCTACGTACCTGTATTTGACCGTGTATGTTTATTTTTCAGCCGGAACCAATTACAGGTTCTAGCCGTATGAAGGGTGGAACCGTCACGAAACTAGTCCTAGAAACGTTGTGTATGAAGGCCTTTACCGGGGCATTTCATCCGGACCAACACTGGTAACTAGCATCTCAAACCGGGTCATTTACAGAAGGCCTCACAATTAAAGAGCTTGTTGTGACTATCAGTGTTTTAGACCCTAAGAGTTACTGTCGCATGAATGTTTTAGAATCAATCACTTATGCTCCTATTTAAACTAAATGATATGAACTAGTTAATATAGATATCAATATCATAATATATGTGATTAAAGTGTTTAAAAAACATAACCTGCATTATCAATGATCCAGTTCATGTGCTTTAAAGTACACAATTTATTCTCTCTATATTTGATAACCATTACAATATGACGTTAGTTTTCGTACAAATGATTATTGAAATAACATAAAATTAATATATCAACATATTTGATAAATCAGTCAATAGTAAATGTTATTGTATTTCAGCGGTGTAATTGACTACCTCAATAGTTATAGACTAATATCTCGGTCGGTATATGAACAAAAGACAGCCATAAGTAGCATCATACAATTATGTGGAAACAGGTATGGATTAATATATCACACCAAACCGACATTAGGTAATTATACAAGCTCTGGCTGCGGAACTGATTGATGCGATAGTCGTCATAGAATTAGTTATAAAATCATCAGTTATCCTACTTGTAGCTTAGCAATATATGGCTCTAATCAACACTTACAAACAAGTGCTTCTACAAGAAGTCCATGAGTTGTAAATACAGACAGTATTTATACTTAAATACCAAAAAAAGGTTAATGTCTCGCAGCGATGTACAATCGTTAAGACCTCGTTTGCTCATCTGTTACTTCGTTTATTAAAATGTCGTCGTTTATTTATGATAATTCTTTATTTGCATGAAAAGTAGACTAGGATAAATGTAGAACATTTTTATAGGAGAATATGTTGATAAAAGACATGTTCGTGAATTATCAACATATGTAGGAGATACTTCGAAATAGTTTTCTTCGTCATCAAGATGCAGCAAACGTTACGATATTCTCTATTCGTCTTTCCTCTATGTTGAAACATCTAAGGAAAAACAAGTACACATATGAACCTAATCATTCAACAGTAGATTGTGAAGTTCTTTGGATTAATTAAATCATATCTTTTTCAGTCTACGTGAAAACGGAAATATCTATTACCTTGGATTTGACAGTCTAGCTATAATGGCCCTTATAGATGCTTCCGAATGTCCACCAACATATGGGGCCAGTGAGTACAAAACCTTTGTTTCTACTGATACCTCATCATAACACGGTGGTTAATCAAAACGGCTTCTATGCGTATAAACTTGCGTTGCATGCTTCTATACGTACAAACAACGGTATCTATACGTTTGTAAACAAAGAAAAACATGAAGATGGATCGGGAAAAAGAAGAATATAAAGAAAAAGAGAAATAATTCATTAAAATGACGTGTATCACGAAACAATATGAACTATTTTGTATAAAGTATGTATTTTGTCTTGTCTCATAACATTTTATTTAATCCACACTAAAGAAATCCATCTTTCAAATAATGGGCATTGGGATGATCATCTAAATGACATAATCACTAAGGCCTGGAAACGAGTTGGGGTTATGCGACGACTTAAATTCCGCCTTAACCGTATAATTTTACAGATAGTTTATAATACGTTTATCAGACCTATTCTTGAATATGGGGATGTTATATGGGGAAACATACACCAATATCAAAAAGAAGAACTCGATAAGATTCAAAATGAGGCGGCCAGAATTGTCACAGGATGTACAAAGCTAGTATCAATATCAGATCTGCAAACAGAGTCGGGTTGGGAATCTCTAGGCGAACGTAGAAAAAAACATAAACTTATTTTATTCTTTAAGATGGTAAATGGTCTTGTTCCCAATTATTTAAGCACTCTTGTTCCACCCACAGTTGGTCGTATGTCATCTCGAAATCTTCGTAACTCTAATAATCTAAGAAATGTAAATTGTAAGACATCACTTTATGAGAATTCATTCCTACCCTCAGTTGTAAAAGATTGGAACACATTACCTCAAAGTACGAAAGATTCGGAATCAGTGGGTATGTTTAAATCATTAATCAATCATGATAAACCTACCCCTAACAAGTTATTCTTCTTTGGAGACAGAAAATTCCAAGTCTTACATACTAGATTGAGAAATAGATGTAGTGCATTAAACCAGCATTTGTTTGGGAAAAATATCGTAATCTCTCCCCTTTGTCGATGTGGTTCAATAGAGTCAACTCAGCACTACTTTCTTGAGTGTGTTCACTATGTCGACATACGGGATGAGTTACGGAGAACTATAACCAACCTTACTTTGTTCAACCTTAACTCTATACTTTTCGGTAATCCAGATCTCTCTGTAACAGAAAACGAACCCATTTTAGTGCTGTTCATATTTATATTCGTGATAGTAAGAGATTCTGATGAATACGTTTGAACTATCATTGGCATAATCCTTTAGAGTATGTTTAAAGATACTAAACAGCAAGCCAAGATGTTGCATTAGTTTTTTTGTTAGATACTATTGCAGTATCTATCAACAGCCTCATGTATTGGTTCCAACAATTTCTCGTCACTCCAAATGTTTATTTGTTGTTTTGATTATCATTACCATTATACTGCTTTATTTCTTCACTGAATTACATCAATACGCAAATAATAATTAACATTATTATATTGTAAACGACCTGCGTGTTGCCATTAAGGAGAGGAACCTTATAAGCTTTTTGCTTTCGTTCCAATCCGTTTCACAAAATTGTTTGTAATGTATATAATGGTGTTGTTTTTTTTTCATTGAATAAAATATGTTTAAACTAAAGAAAACAAGTTGGCCGCATGCGAGTCCTTGTAAACACTTCGATGAAAATATAGTTTTTTGTCTGATATATAAAATATTATGTTTTTTTCCGAAATGTAATTCATCAGAAAAATAAAGATCCATGTAAGCCACGTTTTATTGTCATATTCAATGTCTGTAAATAAAAGAAATATATAAAAATCCTCAACGGGTGTGGCTACGGATAATATACGAATAACCTATAAAGCTGTAATTTATGGCACCGGCTAATGTACGAGCAGATGGCACCGGTTTTCCTCAACGGGGTTGGCTACGGATAATGTATGAATAGTCTATAATGCATTAATTTTTGGCACCGGCTAATGTTCGAACAGATAGCACTGGCTTCTATATGAACCCTCATTCTTTTGTTTTATACGTTAAAACGAAGATTAAGACGAAGATTAAGACGGTCTCTCTTTGGTTATATCATCAAAAGGAGAGACGAATAGATGCTACCCACCCATGTTCATCCCCCACGATAATTACTGTCCATTCAAGTCTTTTAAAGCGGTCCTTCCACTGAAGAGTTCAATATTGTCTCGCCCAAGTTTGTTTCTACTTTCTATTGTTAATGTCTTTTCCAACGATGTCTCGCCCGAGTTTGTTCTTACTGTCATTGTCTTGTCCAACATCGTTTTGTTCGAGTTTGTCATGACCACTTTTGTCTGGTCCAAATGTATGTTGATCATACCAATAAACGATTTAACTCTGTTGACACGAAAGATTAAGTGTTAAATTTTGAACAAATTATTAACACGGAAAATGATTTAATGTCGTATGCATTGTGTTTCAAAAGCATATGCGCTATTATTGTACTTTGCCATTACACACTAGCAAAGGCGGTTCATATAGTCACGGACAAGATAACTCTGAGTGGCCTCTGTGGTTGAGGTATTAATGTCGCGGACTTTTAATAATGGTCCCTCATCGCTTTGGGCTTGATTCTCTTCCAAGGAAGGAAAATAAAATACAATAGCCTCGACTACGTGTCTAATATTTTCTGATCGAACTAGTGTAATGATAATGCAAATCATAGAGTCTTATAAAAAACAAACCTACTTTCATGAGTTAAACGAATTAGCTTATTCCAAGTGAAATGACTTGATATAGAAAAAGCCACATCTTGATGCATATTTCACACACAAAGTGAAAAAAAAACGGCTTAATTTATCAAGATTTTGATTTGAATAAGCAGAGACATAGATAACATGTTATCAATGTCTCTGGAATAAGTTATGGCAAAACTATTCTAATGAAAAAAAAAATTAAAAAAAAAAACGTTTTACCACTTAATTAATGATCAGAAACGGGTTATATAAAATTGTCCATTTACATCGTTAATTAGCCAGTGCCGTGTACGTATATTATCCGTTGCATTAAAATATCTATTTTTTTACCATGTGCAGGGCTTATCAAAATTTAAAAACCGAAATTATTGAGAAGTAACAGATAATGTGCGTTAAAACTGCCAAAACAATGTCAATAAGAGTTTGAAACCTTTAGATATGATTGAAATATTGTCTTGTAAATCAACTTTAAAGAGTTCCCACTAATTTCTGCTCCACATTTTTGGTTTGTTTTTGAATACCGGAACATGTCGAACGCAAATGTCAGTTTATATCAATGAACAAATATATTACATGTTCCGTCAGATAATTAAAGCATGAAACTTTATCGTATCTGCTCAGATATTAAAGAAATAAACACACCCGTCATCACATGTCAACACGATTTATCGGTATAGAAGCCGGTGCCTTTACGTATAGAAGCAATGCTGATGGCTTGACCAGCCCTTAACCCTTTACCAAACACCAAAATTTCGACTGTACTAATTTGAAAGAGTTTGCAGATGACATTTCAAAATGTGATGCAATTGAAAAACAATCCTCTGATAGGGCAGAAAACATTGTGGGAGAAGAAGAAATTGCTTCATATTGCTTGGTAATGGGTTAAAGGCAGTTAAAGTTGTGGTCTTCCTCCATGATTCTAAGACAAGCTTTGCAACATCGATTTTACGCATAGAAGCCGTTTTGATTAACCACCGTGCATAACACGCTTTTCATTTTGTATGTGTATATTCTACCCTTTGCTTTCGATTTATAGACTATTTTTATTTATAGAGATATTTATCGATATTGTCACAACGTTGTAAAAGAGCAACTTTAGTTTTGAATTATAACTAAGTAAAACAGTTTAAACCCCGTTTTATGTGCTGTATCTTTATTTTCTGGAAAGGAAAGGACAATAAAGATATTTAGATACGATAATGAAGTTTTGTCTAAAACATATTTTGTGGATTGTTGGAAAAAACCAACAGACATTGGCTTTGAGACCAACAGACTTAAACCGTATACAACCATTGAAAGTTGTTCAATAAAAGGTTCAAAACTGAAAAAAAAGAAACGGAGGTTAACGTTTTTAAGGTCCGAACATAAATCTTTCTTGTGTTAAAGGACCCTTTGTGACAAATTACGAAACAGCTCGTTACTAGTGGTTTTGTCACGGTGGTCTCCTCTGCTTGTAGACCTATAACCCAGGGCTCCTGATTCGATCCCCACCCACACCATCGGTTTCGTGGAAATGTTTATTTGGCAGGAAACTTCAGAGGCATAGCCATGTACTAATGAATCCATGGAGATGAGTAAACATAATAAATGTTGACACCGCGTTAAGCCTCCTGTTAACAAATCTGCTACATGTTCTTCCAGAAGAGTTTACATGGAGAAATAAGCCGATAGACACACAAATAATAATGCTATAAGTAGGAGAGATAACGGAGAGTGTGTGACATACTAGAATCACATTAGTGTTGTTTTGGCCGGTTTTCTGTATGCTGAACGATGTTGATAGATATCACAGGGATAGACACAACTAGTTGTTATTTCACAACGGTGTTTGCGTTTGTGTTTATTTATACTGTCCTAACATTTTCATGAGCTGATCTAGTTTTATAACGCTAGACTACATCGTTTGACATTTTCGTGTATTTATACACTAGAACAGACTCAACCCTGTTTGGAAATCCGTTTCCACATCATAATTGCATATTCTGTTTAGGCAGCTTACCGGCGGATGTTTGAATCGTTCAATGTCGGAAGTATTCTAAAGGTATTGACAACGACAGTGCGATATTGCAAACAGTTTACCAACCGCCAAACTTGCTTAACTATTAAGCTGTCGTATCTAGTTAATTGATATACACACGTTGGTCGAATAATTACGGATTCCACCATATCACTATCCCTATAGAGTATTGGTTAGAGCGTGTGTCGGCTAGACGACCCGCCCCATTAGTGTACAGCTCGTCAAATAAAGTGTCTGTGTTGACATATTTGGTAAAGATGTCAATGTCGAAATGGCCTTAACCTAGAATATGATGTAACGTCACTTGTGATCGCACTTTAATATTTTTGATGTATTCCTCCTAGACATATGTTGATACAAACCTTGTACATGTAAAGTCTAGTCTGGTGGGTGTACACGTGTCCGCATGAATGTTGTATCCACTACTTGGCTACATATCACGATATACACATGTACTTGTCGAAGTCCAGATATGAATCTTGGTGGATCAGTAATCATGATTGGAATTCTTGATCGGTCTGTAAAGTTGGTGCAGGTCAGATAAGAATCCCTAGTTGACTAGGCAGATTCCAGATCTGCCTCGGCCAAATAGGAGTTTTTACAAATGTCGGTATCACATATCTCAGTCGGTATGTTGCAAGATCTAGTCGGAAATTCTCCACATTCATGTATCGGATTTAACTCGTACAAGCTTAGACCAGTATTTGACTTCGAAGATAGACTGAAAATATGTTCTAACCAAAGACGACTGTCAATAAGCTTCTTTAATCTTTTAGGAAATACTTGAAGGACTAGCTCGTAAAAGATTAAGACATCAGCACATAAATGTATATTATCATAGGTTATCTTGGTCATTGTACTTTTAGGCGGGAATCTGAGGCCCGAAAAGAGGCTTAAAAAAAGTTCTTTTACCCCAAATGGTAGAAAATTTTCATTGGTGTTTTTAAATAGCCTAAAGTATCCCTGAAAGTTCTAGAGGGGATGCCACTTCTGAAAGTGGTGCAGATTTTTAAAAATTGAAGTTTTGTAACATGACTGTCATATGCTTTTGTACTTTTTCTTCACATCTCTAATGTATACAAATCGCTCATTCTACCATACTTATCATCCATTAACAGCATTGAAACAAATTAGTTTGCATGGAATATATAATATATTGGTATTTTGAGGCCTTGCTTATCAAAAATAGATTTTTGAATGTCAATTTTGACATTTTTATGCTGCTTTTGTTTCGTCTATTTGTAAAATGTTATTCAACAATTTTACATGAGCACTATGTATTTACAATACATTGAGTTATATATTGAGTGAAAGACTGATTCCTGTAGTTTTTGATCTAGATTTATGCAATTTTCCTTAAGACAGTTTGATTTTAATAAGTTTGCTGGGGGCAATATTATATGCTTGCATATGTTACATATAAACGCCTACTTTTCGACTCACCTGAACTCAAAAGTTTAGCAACAGGGTGGTTACTTGTAGTTAGCATTGGCACTTAAGTTACTGTATACTATCAACACATTCAGTTTGTGACAATCTTTATAAGTTTTCTGACAGATATTGTGAAACAAAGTGGTCACAACATTAGATTTTGTTAGTAATCATTTATGAACCAGAACTTATATTAATTAAATAAAACCAACGGCCTCCATGAATGGTCACATAAGGTTGATGAAATTCATGGTCTTTTAATATAGCGCTAGATTAATATAAAAAGCATATGGAGAAGCTTAGTGAATTCTTTTTACAATGTATAAAACAACACTTAGCCTAAGATTAGTTAGAGATCATGTCTAATTAAGTCAGCAGAGGAGACAATAATAACCATTTAAAATGCTTCCGCATTATGTACTGCGTGTATTGCCCTATCAAATAACGCATCTTATTGGCAATTATATGAGTATCTTACAAAACGCACACTTTATGTACACATTATTTGCATAGCTTACATTCATTGATATTTCCCAATGAATTATCATTTCAAAACGTTGGTTTTGTCATTTTAAGCCATTTCAAACCTGGTTACTTTATTTATATCACTCTGTCATAAGGTTTCCTTATGTGTTTTTGTGTTGATTTCCCGTCATGTTTGATGCTTAATCATCTTCACCACTCTCTGAATACAAGTCATTTTCTAGTCTATTCAAATAGGTTTGATCATCACACAGACATGCATTGGAAAACCAGAACACCAGTCTTTCTTTCAGCAACTGAATCGTCACGACAGGCAGTTTGTTTTGAATGAGCACCATTCCCCAAATGCCTTCTATTTCAATCTGTTCACAGATTTTTTCAAGAATCTGTGAGCTCTTGTTTCTCTGTCGTATGATTGTCATTTTAGGATGACCTGTACAACATTAGGGCCATACACATTTAATTCCACAAAAACATCTTCCAATCCATTCTCCTCCATAATCTTTCCTTTATCATCCATGAAGTTCATAACCCTTAGCATTCCCCCATTTCCAACTAATCATTTTGGAACTCATCCATATGTTTCCATTTGATCAAGCGAGCTTTATCATATATGTGACTTATGTCCAGTTTGGACCAAGGGCTGGGAACATTCTCTTGAAGGTATTGTATTTTGTGGCAGAGGCTGGGATCAATGGATAATAACCAATTTTGGATTTTAGAATTGCTTGACTTGTGACTCACTTTTGCATAAAACACTGTCCCTCCAAGCAGCTAATTTTCAAGGCAATCAATGTCCATTTTAAACAGTTTGGTAGGCATCATTAGCAATTCAATAAATAAGTTGTCTAAGGCTCCTTCATCTCTGTACTCCTCTGAGCAGGAAAAGAACCGCCGTGTGTTAGCCTTTCCCTAAAAATGCAATGGACCAGGTAATTTTCATGCCATATTTGGACATTCCAGTATCTCAGAGGTCCTCACGGGTGGCCTGCTGTTTTCATGCATTGGGTTATTATTGTTGTCAACTTGATATATAACCATTTTTACGATGTCCAGGTGTTTACCATCTAGTGACTCTGCAGCTCTGTTGAAGTTATCTCCGGCTGCCCAAATTGTAACACAAGATGTTATGTTTGCAGCTACAGGGACTACTTTTTGTCCACAGTAATAGCCAAACCAGTGTATATGCGTTCTACATCATCATAACTGATGCCAAGTCCATTTTTATTCAACAATGCAATTGCCTCTTAGGACTGCGTAAGCTGGTGGATTGCAAAACCAAGTCCTACACATGTATATGCTTTGGTATCTTGCATTTTCTACCTGATTGTATAAATAATATCTTGACATATCAACAACACTTTTTTGATGCAGTGAGGGACACTTCTCCTTGATGTAAGACGGTTTCCGGTTTCACATTTTCATCGGCCAAAAGTATCCAAGCAAAACAAAAAATAAAGATCTCATGTGGCACTATTTTCTCTTCTTGCTCAATGGTTATCATAGAAGAATGGTCAAGAGGCTGGACTTCAATACAACTCAATTCAAGTCACATTTCTTTCATCGCAGTAGCAATGCAGCATAAAAACAAAATTCCCCTGAGGTATTGGTTCATTCTCTCCTAGCAGATCAGATTTTAGCTTTGTAAAGTGAATGCCCCTTTTTAGGTTTGCTGCATGGTTGATAACGTCTTCAAGTCTAATATCATTATCAACAATTATGTCAGGATTACCTTTAAGATGTGATTTAAGGAATTGCAATCTGTGAGCATAAATTGACCCAAGTTTGGCTTTGAGATTATTGTACCCAACGTGTTTTCTTCCTCTATTGGCATTGATTTACTCAACAGTGTGAGGTACTTATGCAGCAAAACAGTAAGATCTGGATGTATTTCACTGATAAGATTCTCCAGTGCTGTATTGTGCACATTTTCATTGTCAATGCTAATGCACTCTGTGACATCTTGCTTAGTTTAAACTTATTTATTTTACATCGATTGTGAAACAAGTTTTTACAATGTTGATAAATCATGCTCGATTCTGCTTCCTGGATACATATAACCAGTACTCACGCTGAATATGGATAAATGAAAGGTTGCAGGGCAGATCCCGCTACTCACGGGATTCAAACCCACGACCCTCACGTCCCAAGGCTGAGGCTCTACCCACTGCCCTCCTCCACCTTACTTAATGTACCTGCTGTGAAATTATCTGTGATACTTAACTTCATTGGCAATAAGTTTGCTATAATCACCCACTTTGCAGTCGAAATGTGTATCACACCCTTCTCTTGTTCTGCTCTCTAATGTTTTGCAAAATTCGAATGTTGCAACATAGATCAACTGCTTATTTTTCATGTACTATTTCTTTTCACAAAAAAATGCAAAGATCTTTCCAGTTGAATGAACGCCTTCATAGAAGAATATAGACCCTCTGAATCGTTGTCCTGGTTTTGTTGTTTCAGCCTCGATGCATGGTGATTGCTTGTAAATATACTGTAGCAGCTTTTGTGCAAAATGATTTCCTCATTTGGGTCACTCATTTTCAGGCCACAACTTGATTTTTCAACAATGTTGTCAATGTATCTTTTTGTATCACTATCATCGGCTTCATTTCAGCTATGTAGTGTAGCAAAAAAGCTTTCTACTCCTTGACTGGGTGGATTTCTGATAGGCTCATCGTTGTCATTTTGGCAAATCATACCCGAGTATGCTTCACTCTTTCTTTTAAAAGCATACTAGCGCTCAGAAAAACTGCAAAACTGGGTAATATGAGTTATCACTTATGAAAGAATATGTTGAAACATAGCGAAAAACAACTTGATCAATAAAGTATAACGCCTGCACTATTTATTATTTATTTTTCAAAGTGCTATTTTTAACGAATTTGGTGCCCACCAATTTAACTTCATAGTTCACATTCGAGTAACATCTGAAATAGCAAGGAGAGCTCAGATTAACGAGTGGCGATCATCTTGTTAGAATAATCACGTGAAACACATAAAAATACTGTCATTTATCCAAATTATTAACAACGTGAACATTCAAAATGGAGATTTTTTTGGGGTTTATTGGTTCCTGGAGATTCTCGACTGACCTAGTTTTATCGCTAATTGTAAACAAACCTTAGACTAATCACTCTTTTAAAAGCATCATGTTAATGTGCTACCTTCTCAATTCCTCTGTAAAAGGGAATTTAAAGTCCTTTTGAGTGAATTTTCAATTATTCAAGGACTTTCACAATTTTAGTGTATATGAGCGCAAGTATTGCTTTAAATGTTTCACATTCAAAGGACTCATATCCATGTTTTCATCAAAACTACTTATTTTTACCCGAAAAAAAAAAGGAAAACATCTTTAGACACTATGTAAAGTCTGTTTATAATGGTTCATGGAAAAAACCATATTGATTTTTTTATTTTTAAAAAATATCGTTGTTTTAGGGTGGGTGGGGTAACAAAATGGGCAGTAGAAAAAATCTGCACCACTTTCATTTTTGGCATCCCCCCTAAATTGACATCTCTATACCTCTGCTACAACCTGGCACTAGTGGAAATTTTCTACCTTTCGGGGTAAAAGAAAAAATATTTTCCGGGGCCAGAGACCCGCCTATTTTAACTGTACGAAAACATCAAGACTGTTTAATGGTCGTATCAAGAATTTCCTCTTTTCAGAATGATTTCCTGTACTTTGTAAAGCCACTAGCTTTGCGGGATTTATAGCTGAATATGTGTATGCCTTTAAGGTTAATGACGAACACGATCGAATGTCGAAGTCAACATTAAAGAAGATATTTTTACACCAACAAAATTGTTTCTTTTAACTGACATTGGTAGGAATTACCTAGTGCATAGATACCCGGAGTTGTTGTTTAACTTTTGAAAGCTTTTTTCCGATCGCCTTTACATTATAAAACTTTGACTTGAATGTGTGCTGTTTCAGCGCTGGATGACGTGCGAGGATTTGTTCATCAAGGATACCAAACTCTGCGAAACACGGAGGGAAACTTGTCTTCACTGGTAATTAGACATCAATAGCTTTGTTTTATCAAGTCTTTAGACAATATTATAGGTATCCGGAGAAGTACCCTCGCGGAAAGGTACCCCCTAATTTTAAGGAGGCGGATCACACATCAATCTCTTTGATAGTATCGAGTCTTTAGACAATACTATCCCCGAATACCTGTCTCCACTGGTAATCACACATCAAACGCTCTGTTCATTCGAGGTTTTAGACAATAATATACCCGAATATTTGTCCGGACTGGTAATTTCTCATCGATCGTCTTTTTAGTTCCGAGTTTTTTTACAATGATTTATGCGAAGACTTGTTTGTTGTTTCCTTCATCCACCAACACAATCACAAAGTTTAAAGATACCTACCTTCAACGGTAGGCCCTAATCTTAACAATATTACACCACAAACAAGTTTTCTTCCCAATCACTTACTCATATATGGTGATGCATGTCTTCGATAGTAGACGAATGTGTTATCTGCTATTTTAAACTCTCAAAACCTTGCACTTTGGGTATCACTCAAATCTATGGGATGATTGTGAGAAATGAGACACACATCCTTGCAAAAATATTGTGGCTTTCTCATTTCCGAAATAAAATGTTGCATTTTACATATTCCAGGGGCGTCATTTTCGCATATCTTTGGATGACTTCAGGCGAGACATTGAGTTAACAGAGAGAGATACTGTCATAGTGATAAACAAACGTATGTTATTTTTTAAATTGTTTTAGTGGCGACTGTTGAAAATTAGAAACAGAGAAATGACTAAATAACGGCACACCACTTACAGCCATATGACTTTGTTTTATTGATAGGACTGGGTCAACATCCTAGTTATGTTACGCTAGCAAGGTACGCAATAAAGTAACTCCACGACTGTTTCTCAGCTGAATTTTCCACCAAAGCACTGAAAGGTGTAATTACTCATTTCAATTATTTTAATGAAACCAAACATTTTCGATATCTTTCGAGTAAAAAAAATCAAAATGGTCATTTATTTAGTGACGTCCCACAACCTGTGAGATAGTCCCTTTAAAGTGTAGATTATGTATGTATATCTATTTGTTGAGATAGTCCCTTTAAAGTGTAGATTATGTATGTATATCTATATGTTGTGATAGTCCCTTTAAAGTGTAGATTATGTATGTATATCTTTATGTTGTCTTAGTTTGTGCTTACATATAACATGGTATTACAGACAACTCGGCACAACTTCCAGACAATGTTGGAAGATCCAGGTGTAAAAAAGTCCTCGTCGTGTTTGACAAGGTAAGTAAATCTGCCCCGATATATACAGTGTATGTACTTACCGTCGTCTGTGTTAAACGGTTACCATGGTTACAACTAACCTACTATCATGTCGTCAAATCGGGATAACACCCTCTTTACTCTTTGGAACACTTCGGTTGTGATACACAACTGCTTCTAAAATCAAAATAATCGAGCAATACATCGACAAAAACCCTGATTCTTGTCGTTTTCTGGGGTTATAAGCATCCTCTCCCCCCTCTTCTCGAAAACTCTATGTGTTCGATTTATTGAAATTTTAACAGTTGATGACATTCAGATGTGTGTACAATAAATATTGGTCACAGTAACAACTCTTTCGTTTGGCTTGATTGGGCTTGTTTCCCTTCCATCGATGGGCGTGGAATGGGTGGCTTCCAACTATCGGAAATACTTTTGTTTCTTCCCTGTATATATTGGGCAGGGTCTATATTTAGAATGCCATTTTCGGAATATTCGTAAAAATCAAGCAAATCTGAACTGAATACGATTTTGAAGTCTTGCAATTACCTTCGAATTAAAAGTAATAGGGAAGCTGGTGTTTAAGATGTTATTAGAATGTAATTTACATTGCTTTTCGAAAAGTTGATATTGCTCCAACAAGTGATGAGCGTGGAAACGTTACGTCGGTGCCGAACTAAACATCGACTACAAGAAGTAACGACATCGTATCTCAAGGGTTCAGTGCAATACTATAGTAAGTGCTTCATGTTTAAGCGCTTACTATAGTCTTGCACTGAACCCTCGATCTATGGGGGAATGGCCAAGGATGCATAAAATGAGTTCAAAACTGTTTCGGGGAGGGGGTGGGGACATGACTCCGAACCTTCCTTCCGTGTTGGGGTTAAACAAAATGATCCCACTGCATCTATGGCCAGCACGAGGTTACTAATTGGGGGAACAGCAGACCATTTACTGAAGGGATAAAACTACAAAATAACTAATTGACTATCACATACTCCATAGTCGTCCACCTTATGACATTTAAATTACAAATTCTATTAATGATAGATAGGTTAAGGCTATTGCCATGAAAATTGAAAAATCTTTATTCAACATATAGAATCCGTAAGGTTCTCTATCATTTGTATACGAAACCACTTTTCTGTAATTTCAGATACAGAGTCCAGAATATGATCTCGTTCTTAGCATTGTGTTGCCATCTCATGAAATCCTTGCTCTCATTGGTGACGAACTGTTGAGAATGTCCAATCAATTGTTCCGAGAGATTGCGATTAAATGGTGTTTGAATGCTATAACCACGGGCGCCCATATATTAAACGGAAAAGTGTACAGAAACATCATGGTTGACGTGAAAGTTAGGTATGTGTGTAGTGTGAGGAGAAATACCTACATGTCTATATATGTATATATATATATATATATATATATATATATATATATATATATATATATATATATATATATATATATATATATATATATATATATATATATATATATATATATATATATATATATATATATATATATATATATATATATATATATATATATATATATATAGTGCAAACATATCTGTCATAGTTAACACTGTTTTCTTATATATATATATATATATATATATACCTACATATCTATATTGAGCAAACATATCTGTCATAGTTAACACTGTTTTCTTATATATATATATATATACCTACATATCTATATTGAGCAAACATATCTGTCATAGTTAACACTGTTTCTTATATATATATACCTACATATCTATATTGAGCAAACATATCTGTCATAGTTAACACTGTTTTCTTATATATATATATATATATATATATATATATACCTACATATCTATATTGAGCAAACGTATCTGTCATAGTTAACACTGTTTTCTTATATATATATATATATATATATATACCTACATATCTATATTGAGCAAACATATCTGTCATAGTTAACACTGTTTTCTTATATATATATATATATATACCTACATATCTATATTGAGCAAACATATCTGTCATAGTTAACACTGTTTTCTTATATATATATATATATATATATATATACCTACATATCTATATTGAGCAAACGTATCTGTCATAGTTAACACTGTTTCTTATATATATATACCTACATATCTATATTGAGCAAACATATCTGTCATAGTTAACACTGTTTCTTATATATATATATATATATATATATATATATATATATATATATATATATATATATATATATATATATATATATATATATATATATATATATATATATATATATATATATATATATATATATATATATATATATATATATATATATATATATATATATATATATATATATATATATATATATATATATATATATAGTGCAAACATATCTGTCATAGTTAACACTGTTTTCTTTCTTACCAAGTGACCTTCTATGAGCTAGTCTTGGTAAGAAAAGAAGTAAACTTTGGGAAGGATCCTCTCCGCTAAGTTTACTTATCTTAATTGTTCCCGCTACTTTGACTTGTAATGCGGTATATTGTAAATTTTAATCTCGTCTGACCACATTGTCAATCGTCTGCCCGTTCATCCCACCTACCGTGCCGTGTGCTTATGTCCGTGTCTCAAAATGGCACACCCTTCTGTACGTGTGTCAAAATGACACGTTTTCAACAGAATGGTGGACAAATATCAATAGCTCAATCAAAAATGAGCCAAACTTGGAATCAAAGGCTCTCAAGTTCAAGACCCTTGATCTGTCAATATTTTTTTTCATGGAGTAAATACAAGACGATTAATCCTTGTCTCACAGTTTCCTCTACAAAACTGGTGAAGAAATACCAGGACCATGAATAGGTGTAATGACCGCAATTATGTAATTGAAACAATGCCGAAAGCAGGGTAAAACCCTACTCCAGTTATCGAACAAATAAACAATGGTGGTTGTTTTAAACCCGATATATCAAGAGGAAGAGGCATTCCTTTATTATTTATGCTTACCATTAAGACCATGTTTTGTCTAACGTAAAGGCTAAAGTGATATGCAAACTGAAAGCACAGTATTATTCCACCACTTACTACAGGCCTGAACCGACTTAACTTTGTACACTTTGTAAACGCTCTGTCACATTGAGTTACATAAACATTCAGAATTTATGTCATAATCTGACATAGATTAGTAGCGGCGGTACTTAACGTTTCCCAGGGATAAAGACATTGTGACAACACCCTTTGAAAATATCACGTAGTATTACTCTCTGCTGTCAACGACAAATGGCGGCATTTCAGATTGTATTTCCGGAAGTAAATAACGTCGGCAATTAGACACATAAACATTTTAATTGCACATACTACAGTTAAAATAGCGTCCATCGTTCACATTATAAAATATTTACGCCGTACCGAGTTATAATGAAAGCATCCTACTGACAGAAAATTGTGCTATCTTATCAGCCATCATTTTGTCGTCACATTTACTATTGGTATTTACTCGAACCAATCATCATCTGGTATTTGGACGTCCAGGTATTGCTCAAAGATACGACAAACTAATGTCTAGACTGGTGTTTATAAATATGGTTCATTTGATTAGTGAATATGTGTACCTATCTATGATTGTATTGGTACAAAATGCTGAAACATAGTCCATGTATATTCATTTCAGTAACAGCAAGTTGTTTTACAGAGCTATCGAAATTCTAAAGGTAATACTTTTATGCTATTATCAACTTTTTCTGCTAGCAGAATCTTATGTAATTTATTAACGTCGTTTATGAATTAGCCAATTTCATTGTCGTCGTTCATAAGGTCGTATCATTTTGATGAACGAGGATAAACTTAGACTTCAAATCGGAGGTTTTCCGCATTCCTTGATTTTATATAGAGTCACAACATTTCTGCATACACGAATAGTGTTACCCTATATATCAATTTGATACCATTTACTCTGTCTTTGTCATGTGATCAATGCTAGTTGAATAGTATTTGTACCTGGTCATGTGTTTAAAATTGCCCTGGAAGTCTACAGTCAACTTGTCTCTCGACACTCGAACCCCTGTCTCAAAAGGACCTGTTTGATATATGTAGTATAGCCTTTCCTACCAGTACGGACAGCTTAGGTGAACAACAACCTCTGGTTGTCATAGCTCTTGTTCCGTGTTTAGCCTAAAACATGAATGATTAATTACCAGATGAATGTTACGGAAATATGAATGTTAAGACTGACGTTTTAATTATATAAATTATTGTAATCATTAGCGTGTGTCTCCATGATATGAACTCAGAAACTACCGTCCCGCACGTTCTATTATATTTGGAAGTTTTACACCGTTTCTTCCGTTATCACTTGTGTTACAGATGCTACTGCCATGGACCATGTCAACACTCATTGTAGTATTCATTAATGGATACAATTTTATAGTTGGGTCGCAAACTACCTTGGTCGGAGCTTTTGTGCTTCAGTAATTTCAGGCAGAATCTTGTGTTTCACATTTTTTTTATCTAAATAAAACATTTTGGCTAAAACAATTTGTGTTTCAAATGAATAAACCTATCAAAATACATCATCGTCTTTTCTTGTTACCTGTTTCATTGCTTACAAACCGATACAAGGGATTGTAGTATAGGACCAGAGCAGCATGTGACGATTCCATGTTATTTGTATGAGTCTTTACAACTGTGATTTGGTCCGCAGTACTCAGAGCACCGGTACCATGTTTAATAAGTGTCACGCCGCTGTGTTATACAGGTCTGTGCTAACTGCAAGGTGCTAACTGTTTACCGTATAGATGTTGAGTTATACCGGTTCTAGGGCTGTATGGAGTCGTGACGACATGTTGTTGAGTGGCAGCACTGTCTTACATTACAATCATTAGCCCATGTCTTATACACGTCATACATCTTCACGCCCTCTACACTCATTAGTCTGTTGTAAATCTCGGCATTTATCAACAAACAGTGCAACACGCGAGACGAAACCAGTGTCAATTATCAATTATCTCATCTTCATGCGACAAAAACAAAACAATAAGCCCGACAAGTATCAAATGTTCTGTCTGCAACATACAAAATGGAAACTTCGACAGTAATCAAGCACACTATATTAGCCAAAAAGAAAAATGCCCAATCGACATACAAAACAAAACTCTGATAGTTGTAAAACACACAAAACAAAACCCCGACACTCATTAAAGGCAATATGTCCACTTGACATACAAAACAAAACTCCGACAGTTATCAAACATAGTACGACCATGCGACACCCAAAATAAAAACCTCGACAGTTATCAAACATATTACGACCATGCGACCCCCAAAAAAAAAAAACACGACAGTTATCAAACATAGTACGATCATGCGACACCCAATTAAAAGAACTCGACAGTTATCAAATTTATTACGACCATGCGACACCCAAAACAAAAACCTCGACAGTTATCAAACATATAACGATCATGCGACATACAAAACAAAAATCCCGACAGTTATCAAACATAGTACGACCATGCGATACCAAAAACAAAAATCTCGACATTTATCAAACATGTTACGACCATGCGACACCCAAAACAAAAACCACGACAGTTATCAAACAAAGTACGACCATGCGACACCCAAAACAAAAAACTCGACAGTTATCAAACATATTACGACCATGCGACACCCAAAACAAAAACCTCGACAGTTATCAAACATATAACGATCATGCAACACCCAAAAACATCGACAGTTATCAAACATAGTACGACCATGCGACACCCAAAATAAAAACCACGGCAATTATCAAACATAGTACGACCATGCGACACCCAAAACAAAAACCTCGACAGTTATCAAACATATAACGACCATGCGACAACCTAAATCAAAACCTCGACAGTTATCAAACATATAACGACCATGCGACAACCAAAACAAAAATCTCGACAGTTATCAAACATATTATAACCATGCGACAGTTGACAAACACAACAAGTGCAAGCAACATACAAAACAAAAACAAATCGACAGTTATGGGATTCGCGAGAATATTTATGCTCTGAAACGTAAGCACCAAACGACCCGTCAATTCGACACGAGTACTTATATTCATTCAAATACAATGCCAGCTGTTAAAATGGTAGTTTAATTGTCTTGGTCACTCCATTAATTGTCTCTTAAAAACCAATATGTGATTTTATTTCAATTGTTAAAGTGTTTACTATTTCAATTACAAAAACACCTAAAACCCGCGATAGGTTGTGTTTAAACAATATTAAGTAACTTACACATTTCGTTTATTAGACAGTGGGTAAACTGACGGAAGAAGCGTCCAGTAACTATCTCCTCCGCTCAATATACGATACAGATAACATCACAGAGGTCATGAGAAACGCTCCAACAGTCAATCATGTGGTACAGGCCACTCCTAAAGACAAGGTAAGTGTACAACACATGCACAAGACAGATAACATCACAGAGGTAATGAGAAACGCTCCAACAGTCAAGCATGTGGTACAGGCCACTCCTAAAGACAAGGTAAGTGTACAACACATGTACGAGACAGACTTATCAAATAGCCTCTATTCAATAGATCTAGGTCGCCTCAACCATGTTGAAGGCTTAGATTTAAACAAATGATAGGAATCGCAAAAAAGTTTGTCCGTGAATCAGTGGTATTCGTTAATAAGCATTGAAAAATGACAAAATAAGATCCATTTTCAAATTTAATACAATGCCGCTCCGTTGGAAATTGCCTGTATAAGGGAATTTAAAGCGATCTAATCTAAGGTCATTTGACCAAAAGGCAAACCGCAACCCGCCGTTTTAAGCTCGGTTCAAGTGATAAAGACCAATTGTTTGTAGAAAACCTCTGAAAACAATCCTGTTTTATTGTTTATTTATAAAAGGTGCTTGTTCACATATCAGACATTTTGGAAGTCAACATGGACAATTGGAGCAACTGTTTTTGTAATGCGATATAATATAATTACGGAAGAACTGCTGAATTCAGAATTGATTCAAACTGTGTCATTATATCTAACCATGTTCAGACGTTATGTGATGGATTTCAAAACCGCTGTAATGCTTTCGAAGCTGACTACATATTAATTCATTGTATATATGCTCTAGATACTTATAAATATGAACTTGTTTACTTCCGATGGCTTTTCTCCTGTACTTCCCATACAATCACAGCTACTTTACAGTGTTAAAGACATGTAATTTTGATGTCCAGGTTTCCTCACACTGTAAACAAGAAGCTTTAAAGTCA
Organism: Cerastoderma edule; assembly: GCA_947846245.1. Lineage (NCBI taxonomy): Eukaryota > Metazoa > Mollusca > Bivalvia > Cardiida > Cardiidae > Cerastoderma > Cerastoderma edule. The sequence goes on along the minus strand of OX401405.1, from coordinate 38,459,256 downwards.
ACTACACTGAGTCAAATTTATTTATTACACGATGCAAAGTACACTGAATGCATCTTTAAAAGTCGTCTGGTACAAGTGTGTTGTCTGTACCATTTATAAGTATGTTTTATACTTCCAGGTCGTGCCTGTAGCGCTTGTGTCTGCGTTGATGAAGTGTTCGGTCTCGGAGGCGAGAGACATGATATCCAGGCATGCGATAGTCCGCAGTTGTATAGTACATGCTCTAAAAACGGCATCGTAACGGGAAAATTAATACAGCAAAATGGAGAGGTGTGGTGCGTTAAAATATCCAGAGAGGACTCAGAGACGACCCATGTACTTCAAAGCATTTGTGTCGAGTTTACTGTGATGTTTACATGATAATAAAACATTTTGACAAATTGGAAATGTATTCAAATTGACCAAGTTCTAGAAAATATTTGTTTTCTTTTGACATAATGATTATGAAAGTAATCAATCAATCAATATGATCATATTTGGTAGACAAATGCCTCTGACCCATAATAGAAAACACATTAAAATTCAATGTGTTCATGAATTGTGTCTGCATTATACAGTATGTATGTAATCTTTATTTTAACCTATTATCAAACACTAAAGCCCTTTTGCTAGTTTGTTGTAGACGAATCATCTAAACTTATGTTCTGTTTTTCCATATTGCATAACATTGAATAACCGTGCCTGGGTTCCGTACCAGTTTTAGCATTTTAGCATTCATAGTCATGTATTTATTAGTCGCCAGTTTTCATAATCAGATCTCATTTGATGTTTTCATGAGATGATAGAAACCTTTCAAAATATCAGTTCCTTGATATCATATAAAGATACACATTCTGTTGTTGTGTGTAATATACAAGTTACACTACCCGTATATTACACTATCGCTAAATGGGGTTAGAGATCTAGAAGGCACGAAATTCGTGGACATACCCGTACATATTTAACAGTTTTTTCCTTGTGGCCGTATGTTGTATCAATATTTTAGTTTTATATAAAATGGCATTTCAGTTTGTTTCAAATGTTTAATCTGCTAAATTAAGTGTTTCAATTTTAGACTTAAAAGAGAGGAATTCCTTTTTCAATAATTTCATACTGAACATCTCTAGTAAAGTGTTGATTTTTCGGTTGTTTTGGGGCTCTTCTCAAGAAGCGCGCTGCAAAAAAGAAACATTGAAAAAAAAATACAGATTAATCAATGTCAAAATCAATTGATCATCTTTTAAACCTCGAATCAAACAAAACAATTAAATGTATATTGAAAAACTGATTTATGTTTTGTTTATGGAAACAACCATATGTCCGACCGGAGGTCCGTCATACGTATGGGTAAACCGTCCACTCCTGATGCATACGTGGTAAATAAATGTTGCGTATGGATATATCTGTTCCTCTTGATGCATACGTGGTAAGTGAATGTCGCGTATAGGTATTACTGTTTCTCTTGATGCATACGTGGTAAATGAGTGTCGCGTATGGATATATCTGTTCCTCTTGATGCATACGTTGTAAATGAATGTTGCGTATGGATATATCTGTTCCTCTTGATGCTGACGTGGTAAACGAATGTCGCGTATGGATATATCTGTTCCTCTTGATGCTGACGTGGTAAATGAATGTTGCGTATGGATATATCTGTTCCTCTTGATGCTGACGTGGTAAATGAATGTTGCGTATGGATATATCTGTTCCTCTTGATGCTGACGTGGTAAATGAGTGTCGCGTATGGATATATCTGTTCCTCTTGATGCATAAGTGTCAAATGAATGTTGCGTATGGGTATATCTGTTGCTCTTGATGCATACGTGGTAAACGAATGTCGCGTATGGATATATCTGTTCCTCTTGATGCTGACGTGGTAAATGAGTGTCGCGTATGGATATATCTGTTCCTCTTGATGCATACGTGGTAAATGAATGTCGTGTATAGATATATTTGTTCCTCTTGATGCATACGTGGTATACGAATGTCGCGTATAGAAATATCTGTTCCTCTTGATGCATACGTGGTAAACGAATGTTCACGTTTGGATATATCTGTTCCTCTTGATGCATACTTGCTATACGAATGTTCACGTTTGGATATATCTGTTGATGCATACGCGGTAAATAAATGCTGCGTATGGGTTTATCTGTTCCTCTTGGTGAATACGCGGTAAATGAATGTTGCGTATGTATATATCTGTTCCTCTTGGTGCATACGTGATAAATGAATGTCGCGTATGGATATATCTGTTCCTCTTGATGCATACGTGATAAATGAATGTCGCGTATGGATATATCTGTTCCTCTTGATGCATGCGTGGTAAATGAATGTTCACGTATGGGTATATCTGTTCCTCTTGATGCATACGTGATAAATGAATGTCGCGTATGGATATATATATCTGTTCCTCTTGATGCATACGTGGTATACTAATGTTCACGTTTGGATATATCTGTTCCTCTTGATGCATACGTGGTAAATGAATGTTCACGTTTGGATATATCTGTTCCTCTTGATGCATACGTGGTAAATGTCTTGATGCATACGTGGTAAATGAATGTCATGTATGGATATATCTGTTTGTCTTGATGCATACGTGGTAAATGAATGTCGCGTATTGATATATCTGTTCCTCTTGATGCATACGTAGTAAATAAATGTCGCGTATGGATATATCTGTTCCTCTTGATGCATACGTGGTAAGTGAATGTCGCGTATAGGTATTACTGTTCCTCTTGATGCATACGTGGTAAATGAGTGTCGCGTATGGATATATCTGTTCCTCTTGATGCATACGTGGTAAATAAATGTTGCGTATGGATATATCTGTTCCTCTTGATGCATACGTGGTAAGTGAATGTCGCGTATAGGTATTACTGTTCCTCTTGATGCATACGTGGTAAATGAGTGTCGCGTATGGATATATCTGTTCCTCTTGATGCATACGTTGTAAATGAATGTCGCGTATGGATATATCTGTTCCTCTTGATGCATACGTTGTAAATGAATGTCGCTTATGGGTATATCTGTTGCTCTTCATGCATACGTGATAAATGAATGTCGCTTATGGATATATCTGTTCCTCTTGATGGATACGTGATAAATGAATGTCGCTTATGGATATATCTGTTCCTCTTGATGCTGACGTGGTTAATGAATGTCGCTTATGGGTATATCTGTTGCTCTTGATGCATACGTGATAAATGAATGTCGCTTATGGATATATCTGTTCCTCTTGATGCATACGTGGTAAATGAGTGTCGCGTATAGGTATTACTGTTCCTCTTGATGCATACGTTGTAAATGAATGTCGCGTATAGATATATTTGTTCCTCTTGATGCATACGTGGTAAATGAATGTTGCGTATGGATATATCTGTTCCTCTTGATGCATACGTGGATAATGAATGTTGCGTATAGATATATCTGTTCCTCTTGATGCATACGTGGTAAATGAATGTCGCGTATAGAAATATCTGTTCCTCTTGATGCATACGTGGTAAACGAATGTTCACTTTTGGATATATCTGTTCCTCTTGATGCATACTTGCTATACGAATGTTCACGTTTGGATATATCTGTTGATGCATACGCGGTAAATAAATGCTGCGTATGGGTTTATCTGTTCCTCTTGGTGAATACGCGGTAAATGAATGTTGCGTATGTATATATCTGTTCCTCTTGATGCATACGTGATAAATGAATGTCGTGTATGGATATATCTATTCCTCTTGATGCTGACGTGGTAAATGAGTGTCGCGTATGGATATATCTGTTCCTCTTGATGCATACGTGGTAAATGAATGTCGTGTATAGAAATATTTGTTCCTCTTGATGCATACGTGGTATACGAATGTCGCGTATAGATATATCTGTTCCTCTTGATGCATACGTGGAAAATGAATGTTGCGTATAGATATATCTGTTCCTCTTGATGCATACGTGGTAAATGAATGTCGCGTATAGAAATATCTGTTCCTCTTGATGCATACGTGGTAAACGAATGTTCACGTTTGGATATATTTGTTCCTCTTGATGCATACTTGCTATACGAATGTTCACGTTTGGATATATCTGTTGATGCATACGCGGTAAATAAATGCTGCGTATGGGTTTATCTGTTCCTCTTGGTGAATACGCGGTAAATGAATGTTGCGTATGTATATATCTGTTCCTCTTGATGCATACGTGATAAATGAATGTCGCGTATGGATATATCTGTTCCTCTTGATGCATACGTGATAAATGAATGTCGCGTATGGATATATCTGTTCCTCTTGATGCATGCGTGGTAAATGAATGTTCACGTATGGGTATATCTGTTCCTCTTGATGCATACGTGATAAATGAATGTCGCGTATGGATATATCTGTACCTCTTGATGCATACGTGGTATACTAATGTTCACGTTTGGATATATCTGTTCCTCTTGATGCATACGTGGTAAATGAATGTTCACGTTTGGATATATCTGTTCCTCTTGATGCATACGTGGTAAATGTCTTGATGCATACGTGGTAAATGAATGTCATGTATGGATATATCTGTTTGTCTTGATGCATACGTGGTAAATGAATGTCGCGTATTGATATATCTGTTCCTCTTGATGCATACGTGGTAAATAAATGTCGCGTATGGATATACCTGTTCCTCTTGATGCATACGTGGTAAATAAATGTTGCGTATGGATATATCTGTTCCTCTTGATGCATACGTGGTAAGTGAATGTCGCGTATAGGTATTACTGTTCCTCTTGATGCATACGTGGTAAATGAGTGTCGCGTTTGGATATATCTGTTCCGCTTGATGCATACGTTGTAAATGAATGTCGCGTATAAGTATTACTGTTCCTCTTGATGCATACGTTGTAAATGAATGTCGCTTATGGGTATATCTGTTGCTCTTGATGCATACGTGATAAATGAATGTCGCTTATGGATATATCTGTTCCTCTTGATGCTGACTTGGTAAATGAGTGTCGCGTATAGGTATTACTGTTCCTCTTGATGCATACGTGGTAAATGAATGTCGCTTATGGGTATATCTGTTGCTCTTGATGCATACGTGGTAAACGAATGTCGCGTATGGATATATCTGTTCCTCTTGATGCTGACGTGGTAAATGAATGTCGCGTATGGATATATCTGTTCCTCTTGATGCATACGTGGTATACGAATGTTCACGTATGGATATATCTGTTCCTCTTGATGCATACGTGGTAAATGAATGTCGCGTATGGATATATCTGTTCCTCTTGATGCATACGTGTTAAATGAATGTTGCGTATCGATATATCTTTTCCTCTTGATGCATACGTGGTAAATAAATGTCACGTATGGGTATATCTGTTCCTCTTGATGCATACGTTGAATAGGGTTATCTTTTGCTCTATGGCACAATCCGTAAAGGGGTAAGTTATTTATATCATGGGCACGAGTTCGAAAAAGAATTCCGCGATTTTGTTGCGAAAAACCTTTCAGTCCTGGTTTATGTTTCTAGAAACCTCGTCCCATACGGAAGGTTCTTCCTTGAACGGAGAATAAAGAAAGTAATTACCTTGAGCACGACATACAAGCTGCCGAAGCTGCGAAAATAGCATTCCATAGCATACAAAATGCGGACCATTTCGAAAACTTAAGAAAAAAATGTGGAAAGGGAATGAATGGCTGTAACATATAAATGTAAATCAAGTGTTCATAGTTTCGTGTCGTGTCGTGGCTTATTTTTAAAGAATCCATTTACACACACAGTTCATTAAATTTCATAATACCATTTTGTTTTGTGTGGGTGGGGGGAAGGGGAGGGGGGTTCCAACGCTGTTATGTTTTTCTATGTAGATAAATATCAGACCTTTTTATGGCATTTTGCCGCGGCAATTTTTTCCTAATATATATCTGTCCCCTTTGCATGATGTTGAATGACATTTCTGTGTGTACGTTAAGTATGGCAATGGTTTCCGGAAAACGTATCTATATATATGCATAGAGTTTAGCGTATTTCAAAGATTTAACAGGTAATGACCTTACCTGTCCTCTTTGAACTCGATGTTCTTATCTTTGACATATATTTGTCTCTTCTAACTGTGAACTAAAGAATAATTATATCTGGAAATAACATCACTGAGCTCTTGTGCTACAGACACGGCTCTCTTTCGAAACAAAAGTTACGCTTTGTACTGGGTCTTGACTGTCGTGTATTTCTTAAATTTAGATGTCAACGAACGATAGGCACAATCACAATTACCATTATCCAGATGTATTAGCTGCTTCAACGTCCGACCATTGAAGTTGACGAACTGCTGCTGCATTCCTTGACAATAACTGATTAACGTTTATTGTTGCAGCTATAACGATCATTAAGTCATATAATGCACCCAAACATCGGGATCCTATCTTCCAACGTTAAGCTGACAAACATCAATACAACACTCATTTGGAGCATAGTCGACAATTATACAACAGTACAATACATTCCCAACACTTACGTGGTAAATTCGAATGCAAAGGATAGGACGTCGGATTTTCGTGAGATTCCTCTAATTATAACTGGGCCGTGGCAAATACCCACTTGAAAGTAAAAAGAGTATAGGATCTTCAAAGTCATTGTGTTTTTGTCAAAGCATCTTTTATTGTCGTGTCATTCAATGTTTTCTCTTGTAGCTTTTTCGTTAACTACGTGCCCTTTAAATGTCTACAATTCATTTGCGATAATAATCAAATACAAGGGCAGTTTGTTGTAAGGTATTTATCCCATTCCTAACTGATGGTTCTATATAGGCATTGGTGATACCGGGGTTAAGGTGTGCGCCTTGGTATGACATATCTTGCGACTTACTTGTTTGTGCATCTTTCTAACTTGAACTATTCCTTGCAGGGTTTTAACGAAAAGCCCATCAGAGGATTTCCGGTGGCAACTGTGCATTTGTATACATTTCTAAATAGTATATCTTTACGTTTCATATCTAGTGTCAAGTATAGGTGAAATGAGTTTCTTCTAAACTGATATTTCAAAGTGTTCGCAACTGCATCTCTGTATATGGGTTGATACGCCCCTAACTTAAATGGTCATCAATTATTTTCATTAAAATTTTGAAATAAAAATGTTACTCATCGCATATATGATAATTTATAATCCAAATATTGGTGTTGTTGAATTCCTAGAAACGTTAGATTGCTGAACTTCAAATCTATTTAGCGTGACAAATGATTCGTACCGTAATGGGTACCTTGGCCGATGAGTCTTTCACTTTTTGCATGGTGAGGTAAAGGTGTTGGTTTATAAACACACTTTATTTGTATGTTTTAATTAAAAGAGAGTCTCGATAAATGAACAGAGAGATACGCTCACACACATTCCAAATATTCGTACTTTAATAATCACAAAATCTTGAAAAAAGTCTGAGACTGGTGACTTAGCCTCTGGGCAACACGAGACTGGTATATACGGGGAATCAGAAGTGACGTATACAGAATGTTGTTCTCAATGCGAAACCTTCCCCATTAAAACGACTGTACGAGTAATTTCTTTCTAAAGATAACAAGCTTAAAAGCGACTGCTTATCCAAAAATCGGTTAAAAACAGATCTAAAAGAAATCGTGCAGTAATTTCAAATAAGATAAAGTGATAGGTTTTGTATTTAGAAACTGGTGCTTCATTTATAAATATGAAATTGCTTAAAGTTATTTCATTGAGACATTGTATAGCACGTTACATATATCTTCTTATTAGTCCAGTTATATTCCATTGCGCAGTTCAGAAGTAATATAGTATGGCCCATAACGGCTCGATCCGTGATCTGAGTTTCGCTATCTGTGAGACCTTTCGTAAACAGCAGTGAGACTGTCTCAGTCGAACCGTTACTCGCGTGGTAACAATCTGAACACATCGGGTTTATCAAATGAAAACACCTCTGAAATAATAGGGATGACGCCATATTGGTTCCCAGCGGAATGACGTCACTTCACTTTCGTGTTTAAAAATAGATCTTATGTGTGAAATCGAAAAAGTCGTTAAATTTGATTGAGGAAACAACTATACATGTCACAACAACAATTTCGCCATTTAGTATGAGTTACTGATAAAAAATGATTAAAAAGGATGTCCAACACTTCCATACACATTGAACTACTTAACGTGCACGCTTAGAAAATGTGTTAATTGGCGGATGCCGATTTACCCGAAAAATTGTAACCCTACACTTATATCCGAGGTGTATTTCACAGCTCACGGAAGTACCCGAGTAGTTCCGATTGGCGTGGTAAGGGAGGCCATGTCGAGGCCATGGTGACCCGACTGTTGGAAGAACGCCACATGTCTGAGCTGTGATGGACAGGGTTAAACTTCCGCTTCATGTCAGTGAACGGTGTTATGTGTGTAAATATGCACAAACTTCGTCTGCTGGAATATTTACATAGTAATGCTTGATTCCTGCAGGAGACGACAGACACTGTGCATGTCGTGTTCGGTTAGGGTCGGACATTAACTACGTTTAGGATTTAACTAGGTGAACGTACTGGTGCCATGTGGCTGGATTATAGACATAGACAGCGGCAGTTATTTATGCCAGGTATTCCATACGATTTTTTCTTATTTTATGGTAAAGCATCTACCATTGGAATACAAAGAACAAATCCAAACACGATTTCGATAGGACTTTAACATCAATTTAAAGCATTTGTTTAGCAGCAATCGTTTCATTTGCAACGTTATTTTAAACGAATGACAATGTCGGATTTGCAAGTTACTTGGAATGTGGGACTCTTCATGGGACTCACCAAGTTACTATATTTCTGTGATATGTTCCTTCCCTTCTGTCGGTAGGCGACACAATAAGCATCCTACCTGAGAACCACATCGCTGTCCTCATATTTTCAGAAGTTTCTGAACACCTAAACACGAGTCTCGATAGTCCGAAATAAATCGTACTTTAAATACAAGGTCCCTTGTTCGAGACTCTGGCTAGTTTGGTGACGCCTGTAGTGCGACCTGGTGTATACGTCTTTTAAACAACTGCAAGAAAGCAGTATATGGCTTGGAAGTAATATTCTAAATAAATGGTGGTATAAAACCTTGGGCCTTGATATGTTTACTGCCCACCGCAATATGACCGAAACACTATTGAAAATGGCCTATACTGGCCATGTTATCACTGTAAATATCAACGGGCACGGCGGAGGAGATATTTAATGAGCATGTATTCCGTAAGTCAGCATGGTATAGGTTTTACTCGAGTGTGACAGCATTTCCCGATCATGATCCGGTCTTACTTTGTCAGGCTTTTCCACGACCTCATGGTTTGGCTCTCGGGAAAACAGAGAGACTTGAAATTATAATACATGTTCAGATCCAACAGCGCAAACACTATCAAGATGGTTAAAGTAAGGAACATCTTCTTATCCAATCAATGTTTTAAATGCTATTTTCTTTTTACTTAATTCTATTCAAGTGGTTTATTTTAAAATACTGGCACAATTAGTGTCTACAAAGGCAGCCAATAAAAGTCTAATCTCGCAGATCATGTTACTGGTTAATAATAGTAATTATGATCGTTCTTGCCATCTCTCGCTGCGAGATAAAGACTAACCATAGCTGTTTGGATAGCCATGTTAAACGTTTGTCCGTCAGCTTGGTATGTCAAAGTAACCTAATCCAAAACATCCACAATATGCAAGCTATATAAAGGTCAATACAATTTCAAATGATCAACCCGACTGATTTACTTAAACTAAAAGGTTGGCTACAATTTTATAGAGGTGTATTCCATGTTGGATGCGTTTTTACGTGAGATGGTATACAGATTCGTCGATTGGTTTTAAAAACGACGTAATCATCGGCCGGATACATATATACCATCTATAAATCTGTATTGTGCTTTCCAGCGTAGATGATACGGAATGCCTGTTGTTAATTAAAGATATTCAAATGTATCGAAACTGCCCCGAACGAAACGAAATGATAACTGTAAATCATGACTCAAAGATAGAAGAAATAACAAAAAAAAAATGTTAGTGATATGGTCTTAAAGAGTATTAACCCCTTTTGGGGAACAAGTTGTGGCTCTTGCAAAGTTAAGCCATCTTTTTTAGGGAAACCTATCCCACCTCAAGATAAAATAATTACTCTGCAGAATATGTATTTTAAGTTCTTTTGGAACAATACAAATGACAAAGTCAAACGAGATATAATTTTTCAGGGCTATAAATTTGGTGGGTTAAAAATGATTGATGTAAAAACATTTTTGTATAGCTTAAAACCACTTTGCTGAGAATTGTTTTAAATATCAACAATAAGTTCAGCAACCTTGTGGCATATTTATGTCCTGTAATTAAAAAGTATATGTTTTTGGAACAGAATATATAAAAACACAGCTAGACGTTCATCAAAACATATTTCGGAAAGATGTTTCAAATAGTTACTTTAATCTTGCAACTAAATCACAGCCAACTAATAGAGAGGAATTTCTTATAAGTCCAATATGGTTCAACCCAAATATAAAGCTCAGAGGCTCCATCTTATTTTATGAAAGATGGCTTGCAGCAGGAATAGTCTTCATTAGAGACCGCATTCACCTTAATAGATCTTATGTAATAGGAAAATATTGAAACCGTCAATTTAAAAACTATGATTTTTTGTTAGAATTTAATGGTGTATTAAAAGTAATAAGACTTTATCTGAGTACAAACAACATTAATCAATTACCATTAGTAAGCCGTAATGTACCGTTACCTTTAACAATTCCTGTGATTGATGAGGACAGGAAAGGATGTAGGGCAATATATAGAAAAAAGTTAAAAGCGTGAAAATATGCTCAAACTTCTCAAAAGTGGAAAGATGATTTTGATACATTACCGATGTCAAACCTTATTAATGAATCAATATATGGAGAAGTATTCAAATTTACATGCTATCCCAAATGCTATGGTTTCAATTTATAATTAATCAAGAATCTTAGCAACTAATTATTTACTGGAAAAAAAATAATGCAAACTTCAGCCATTCCCAAATGTACCTTCTGCTATTACACACAAGAGACTATACTTAACTTTTCCTGGACGTGCCCAGAAACACAGAAATTTTGGTCTCATAATTCTATAGTTAAAAATAATCACAACCTATGTAATACATAGCTTTGAAAAGCATACGCATATGATAAAAGCAGTTCAGCCCACTGCCACATTATTATAAACGAAAAGCTTGTTAAAATGGTTGTTTTTGACACCTCATTATTTAGCAAATGTTCTAAAATCCGTTTGATGTGAGTAGAAGCCTATATTTTTGTCTGCTGAATATCATATGAAAACGGTGAATGTGCCAACAAAATTAAGATATAAAACCTATCAAAAATGATGGTAGAAGTAAGATACATCTTGTAGAGGTATGACCCCTCCTCTCTCACATACCAATTGACGGGGGAGGGGTTGGGAATAAATTGGTTAGAGCTTTTCGGAAAAAGTGGTCTGTCCCGAACTGTGTTTTCGATCAATTAAGAGACTCGCAATGTTGTAAACGCATATTGTAAATATCGTGTGCAATCTTGGGAAAATACTTCACCTGTTTACATTTGCAAGAAAGTTATCACCGATGGCAATCACTTTATGATGTTTGTCAAGTCTTATAAAAGGATTGTGTTTGGCTGATACTTGCGCAGAGTAGCTGACCTGATAGACAAGATAGCAAAGTGTCTTCGCATGCGTGTATCCAAATACTTTTGGATTACTCTATTCGCATGCGTGTATCCATGTACTTTTGGATTACTCTATTTGCAGACGCTTTCAGTTGGTATCTTTCTTCCCGAAAATGACGTTTTCCTACATGTTTTACCCAATAACACAAAACGTAGACAATTTTACTTTTTATCTGTATTTAACATATCGGATTGAGTTCGTTGGCTTACGTCCCTATAATGATGATGTGATAGATAGTAGTGAAAGTTGATGTGATATTAAAACAAGTCAAGTCAAACATCGGTTTGTTACTTAAGTTGATTAAAATACACTGCCTGAGTTAATACAAATCAAAAGGTACATGATATATGGCAGAATCTTGTTCTTTTTATCATCAATCGTATATTGTGCAATGGAGTAAGATGAAATGCACAATTTGATGTTACGGAATAATGGCATGCTAACATGAGTGCACAGTTCAATGTTACGTTACACGCTTACATAAAGTAAACATTTCAAAAGCAACAACTGAAGCAACTATTATAAAGAATGACAAATGACATTTCCCTTATGAAATTTGGTAGTTACAGATCTGTTATACACTGAAGTGAATTGCGTAGCATTGCCAATAAGATATGGTGTATCGCCAACCTATTGTGACAGTGTTGTTAGAATGTTGATACTGTGTTGACCTTATTGTGCTTAACATTAATAAACGTACGCCAATTATGACATGGTTTGGCACACTTTAAGATCGCTGGTCGCCGAAAAGTAAATAAATTAAACCCATTATAAAACAATAACGACATTTAACCACTTTATTGCAGACGACTCTAGAAAACGTTGTGGGAAAAGGGAGAAATTGCTCGTTACGAGCATTTTTTTCTTTTTCCCACAATGTGTTCTGCCCCTCTGATGATTATTTTCGAATTTCATCACATTTTGAGGGACACTCTAAAATTGGCGTTTGGAAAAGGGTTAAAAACATAGCGAGGTTTATGTGACCATAACAGACTGGGTTACAATAGTTGGAAAGGTTTTGGAAAAGTGAGAAGTTAAAGAAAAATATCAAGTTCTCGTGCTTTTCTTACGAATTATACAATTATACTCTGTACGGATGCTAAAGTGTAAGACTATAAGCGTGCCATGCATTATCCATTTACTGAATATACCCAACTTATCGCATTCATTCGTTGATATGCTAATTGATATTTCGAGGCCAATTAAAATACATGTTACCTGATAAAAAATGTTATTGTACAAGGAAGCGTCTCTGTAACAAAATTTACATGCATGTATTGTTCAATGTAGATTCGGATTAACTTACTTTTTTTCTTATGGACAGTACAACAAGATTTATCTATTTACAAAATAAGACTAATCTAAACAAAAAAAGATAGGGCGTCACCGCATCATTCTTTGTCGACACGCTACGCTGCCATGTCACACATCTTCATTAATAAAACAGCTAATTTGGTGGAGACAACTTTCAAAACGTAGAATTCAATGTCATGATACCACGAAGAGTTGTGTAACTTATCATAGTGTAACTTATCATAGCACTTAAAACAGCTTGCCCTTCACGTGTAAAATAACTCTCAAATAAGTTAGCCCCTTACTTCACTCACTTATACGCTTTTATTAAATACCACAAAGAAAAAGCAATTGTTATACTACTGTAACGTTCTCAAAACGTTTACGCAAATAAGGGAATCTAATACATTGTTATCGAGAACAAGCCGGTATATACACATGTAGATAGACAACATAACTGCTCAGTGGACGACAATGTTTTTCACTGATCTGATGTAATTGTGTCTTTTATGGATTAATTTACTCGGTTCGTTTAAAAAGTGACAGCTGTGGGATGAAGGTTTCCCCATATATAGGAGTTGCCTTTCTAACGTATCTCCCAAGGGTCAAGACCCGCGACGAATCTATCAATATGAATAAACAACACAACTGATCTGTGTACGACAGTGTTTTTCACTGATCGGTTGTGAGTGTGTTATTTGGGGGTAATTGCTCGGTGTTTTACATTTTATAACTGCAGTCTGCGGTTACTTTCGATTTGAATTGACCACAAAAGTCTTTAACTACCAAATGCATTATATTAGAGAACATCCGTGTATATACAAAGACCAAAACTAACGACTGACCGGCAGTGTTATTCATTGATGGGATGTAACTGTTGTCTTTGAGTGGTTTCTGTGCTTGGTTCGTTACATGTTTATTCGTTTTGGTATCCTTTTTTCGTTTTCAAGAAACGCTAATTCTTTACACGTCTTCGTATGATCAAATTCCTTTGGCAGGATTCAAGTGTTCATAATTTGAACTTTGACCACTTACATAATTGAGTATGGCGTACGTAGTTGTGACATATTTCGCTCGCCTTGAAAGAAGAATGAAGCTGCCCGCGTATTTGTTATTTATCTAACCTTTCCATCGACATGGTTATGTTTGCCACCTACTTCCGACAGTCTGGCGCTCTAAATCAGCACGTAGGAAACCGGTGACATCTCCGTCTGTCACTCATTTATATTGTTATTTACACAACTGAATGGGGCATGTTGGTGGTATGACGTGATCCTTAACACTAAAACCCACATAGGTTCCTTGTGGTAGACTTATTCCACACAAGCACTAATCTCTCACAAATATATGTAGAATGGTCCCGAATAGTTAATGCCCAATGACCTGACATATCGTTTAAGCAAATATTTTCCAGATGTCACTCTGAAATGTATCTCCAAAGCAGAATGGTATGAGTATTATGAACTTAATTTGTATCGGAATTGGCATTTTTGGCCCAGATGTCTGCATATAAATACTGATCTGAATAACTCTGTTAAAGCTGTGAAATGCTTGTTCTGTCTCTATGAAATCATGTTCCGGAAATTGTGCGCTCCCTTTACCGTAATGTCGCCTGATAAACAAAGCACATTGGTCTGTTTGTTAACGTACATTCTCGTATAACAAACAAAGCACATTGTTCTGGTTACCGTACAGTCTAGTGCAATAAACAATGATCATTGTTATGTTTGTTACTGTACAGTCTAGTGGAATAAACAAATCACATTGTTCTGGTTGTTATCGTACAGTCTAGTGCAATAAACAAAGCATATTGGTCTGTTTGTTACCGTACCGTCTCGTATAACAAATAAAGCACATTAGTCTGTTTGTTACCGTACCGTCTCGTATAACAAACAAAGCACATTGTTCTATTTGTTACCGTACCGTCTCGTATAACAAACAAAGCACATTGTTCTATTTGTTACCGTACCGTCTCGTATAACAAACAAAGCACATTGTTCTATTTGTTACCGTACCGTCTCATATAACAAACAAAGCACATTGTTATGTTTGTTACCGTACCGTCTCGTATAACAAATAAAGCACATTGTTCTATTTGTTACCGTACCGTCTCGTATAACAAACAAAGCATATTGGTCTGTTTGTTACAATACCGTCTCGTATAACAAACAAAGCACATTGTTCTATTTGTTACCGTACCGTCTCGTATAACAAACAAAGCACATTGGTCTGTTTGTTACCGTACCGTCTCGTATAACAAACAAAGCACATTGGTCTGTTTGTTACCGTACCGTCTCGTATAACAAACAAAGCACATTGGTCTGTTTGTTACCGTACCGTCTCGTATAACAAACAAAGCACATTGGTCTGTTTGTTACCGTACCGTCTCGTATAACAAACAAAGCACATTGTTCTATTTGTTACCGTACCGTCTCGTATAACAAACAAAGCACATTGGTCTGTTTGTTACCGTACCGTCTCGTATAACAAACAAAGCATATTGGTCTGTTTGTTACCGTACCGTCTCGTATAACAAACAAAGCACATTGTTCTGTTTGTTACCGTACCGTCTCGTATAACAAACAAAGCACATTGTTCTATTTGTTACCGTATCGTCTCGTATAACAAACAAAGCACATTGGTCTGTTTGTTACCGTACCGTCTCGTATAACAAATAAAGCACATTGGTCTGTTTGTTACCGTACCGTCTCGTATAACAAACAAAGCACATTGTTATGTTTGTTACCGTACCGTCTCGTATAACAAACAAAGCACATTGTTCTATTTGTTACCGTACCGTCTCGTATAACAAACAAAGCACATTGTTATGTTTGTTACCGTACCGTCTCGTATAACAAATAAAGCACATTGGTCTATTTGTTACCGTACCGTCTCGTATAACAAACAAAGCACATTGGTCTGTTTGTTACCGTACCGTCTCGTATAACAAACAAAGCACATTGTTATGTTTGTTACTGTACAGTCTAGTGGAATAAACAAAGCACATTGTTCTGTTTGTTACCGTACAGTCTAGTGCAATAAACAAAGCACATTGTTCTGTTTACCGTACAGTCTTGTATTATAAACAAAGCACATTGTTCTGTTTGTTACCGTACAGTCTAGTGCAATAAACAATGCTCATTGTTAAGTTTGTTACCGTACAGTCTAGTGGAGTAAACAAAGCACATTGTTCTGTTTGTTATCGTACAGTCTAGTGGAATAAACAAAGCACATTGTTATGTTTGTTACCGTACAGTCTAGTGCAATAAACAAAGCACATTGTTCTGTTTGTTATCGTACAGTCTAGTGGAATAAACAAAGCACATTGTTCTGTTTGTTACCGTATAGTCTCGTATAACAAACAAAGCACATTGTTCTGTTTGTTACCATACCGTCTCGTATAACAAACAAAGCACAGTGTTCTGTTTGTTACCGTACCGTCTCGTATAACAAACAAAGCACATTGTTCTGTTTGTTACCATACCGTCTCGTATAACAAACAAAGCACATTGTTCTGTTTGTTACCGTACCGTCTCGTATAACAAACAAGGCACATTGTTCTGTTTGTTACCGTACCGTCTCGTATAACAAGCAAAGCACATTTTTCTGTTTGTTACCATACCGTCTCGTATAACAAACAAATCACATTGTTCTGTTTGTTACCGTGCAGTCTAGTGGAATAAACAAAGCACATTGTTCTGTTTACCGTTCAGTCTTGTATTATAAACAAAGCACATTGTTCTGTTTGTTACCGTACAGTCTAATGCAATAAACAATGCTCATTGTTATGTTTGTTACTGTACAGTCTAGTGGAATAAACAAAGCACATTGTTCGGTTTGTTATCGTACAGTCTAGTGCAATAAACAAAGCACATTATTCTGTTTACCGTACAGCCTAGTGCAATAAACAAAGCACATTGTTCTGTTTGTTACCGTACAGTCTAGTGCAATAAACAAAACACATTGTTCTGTTTGTTACCGTACAGTCTAGTGCAATAAACAAAGCACATTGTTATGTTTGTTACCGTACAGTCTAGTGCAATAAACAAAATACGATGTCATGTTTGTTACCGTACAGTCTCGTTTTATAAACAAAGCACATTGTTCTATTTGTTACCGTACAGTCTAGTGCAATAAACAAAACACGTTGTTCTGTTTGATCCTGTGACTACAGTATTATCTCGTGTGTACCCGAGAATGCTGGACGACCAAACACAATCTATTGGTCGATCGTGATTGTGTTATTCTGGTGGTTTTTTTTATATTTCCAGTTTTGCTTGGTCTTGTCCAGTACGTGATGTCGGACGGACAGCTGGTGACCTGTGACCCCCCTTGTCCACCAACAGCCACATGCGTCAATGCAGGTCTATATACGTATTGTGATTGCCCGGAAGGAAAAACCGGTAAGTGTATAGGCGTGTCCACATTAATCGGCTATCAATATCCGATCGACATAGATACATCCTACATTGGGCAGAGATGTATCCTATCGATACAGGGTTAAGACAGTATGCGTTTTTGTCTTAAAAAATGCGATTGAATAACTAGCAGTATAAACCTATATGTTACTAAGTCATGTGCGTATAATGAAACCATAATTTATTATTTTTGTCATTTTTGTCAGAATATCGTTGTTTTCAAAATCGGTAAAAATCCTTATTGTTTTAAAGGTGTAAAAAGTAATTTTTTTTCGATTATGATACGCTTTTCGAATAAAAAACTTGTCTTCGTTACCTTCTGTTAATGCCCTCAAATGCTTTAGATAGTTTTAATAGGAAACATCGCTGGGTGTGTGAACGTATTTTCTTGAATTCATTTTCTGTGTCAGCGATTAAACAGATCAAGTCTCCGTGACTCTTTTAAAGATCCTGGGCGTCATACACTAAATATATATAGGTAAAAAGTAGAATTTGCATATGGTATTCAGCTATGCTTCTAACAAATATTTCTTTAAAAAAAATCACCGAAATCGCGGTATAAATGAAGATATTGACGAAAAAACCACGGCCTCGACTATTGTACGTTACTACAGCTATATGGTAATTAGTTACGTCACGTGGGCTGTCTAGTGCCTGTCACGTGACGATGTACACATAACTTAGAAGATACTAGCGTCAGCGTCCATTTTAACTCGGATGATCCAAGCTGTAATTGCCAATCGTATCTACTCGGCAATCCCCGTAACAAGTCGGTTAATATACCTCGTAGGAAGTACACCAGAAATCCTGGGATAATTCGCCTTATTTCCGGCGGATAACGCAAAATGCAGACAGGCACTAAATATGTATTTAAGTACACACACATTGGTTATATATCACAATTGAATGGGTTTTTTTTACCCTTTTCATTAAAGATGATCATATCAACACATCTTTGTTTCATATTTTGTCAATCGGCTCTTTTCGACAATCCCCGGCTTGTGCCAAAGATTTCCGAGTAGATACGATTGCAAACGGACATGCCCTTCGTTGCTGACCTACTTTCAAAAATGGCTCCCCATTACCTCCGAGGTTATTTTAAGAAATGGCCGAGGTGTTCCGAATGCTGTAATTGCGTGACAGCTTGGAGGCGCCCTGCGATACAAAAACGTCAGCATTCCCCCTCTGTGTGTGAGGGGTCCAATCGGCGTCGAAAAAAAATATGGGCACCAATCAGAAAGAAGTTGGGATTGACCTATAAGATTGCTTAATGCTTCCATTTCCGGTGATTTACAGAAAAAACAAAAACATGAACGATTGTTAACATTTTGATCGACGGGAAATATGAATTCGTTTTTAAACCAAAGCAGAGTCATTTGATGAAATCCATTGTCGAAGGAAAAGACACTTTAGATTCAATTTTGATAAAACATCTCTTACATAAAATAGGTAAACTCAACATTCATTCGGACTGTTTGTCAACTCCATATCACGATGCTAAAAATGAACATCAACGCCTCCCTGATTAAATTGATAAAAACAATATCAACATTTTTGGTTTGAAGCGATTTGCTTCCCCTCACTTATTTCGAAAACAATCCTTTGTGAATATTTTAGTTAATAAAAAGGTGTACGGAATAAACCCCCGCCGGAATAAACCCCCACCCCGAAAAACGGCATAGCGGAATAAACCCCCACTCCCTTATTGCATACACGGAAGAAACCCACACGGTTGTTTTGCATACACGGAAGAAACCCCACTTTGTTTTCAGATAGGCGGAATAAACCCCCACTCGTATCTATTTGGTATATTATAGTGAATATTGAAGGTAATCTGTTTGTTTTGATGAAGCGTTAATTCGTAGCTAATTATTTTGATAGCTACGATAATTACCTTTCTTCGATGGCAATTGGATGCTAACATGTATAATAACCTTAACAGCACATTCCTTTCGTTCTGTACTAACTGTGGAAATCACAGATGATTGTTTGCATTTGTGACCCGTTAATTACCTTCCATGGTTGCAAACATTCATAGTTCCTTTAAAAGCGGACCCTTTCATATTGTACTAAGTAACACAGATAATTGCTTGTAATGGCCCATTAATTCGATAGCATTGATTTTAATAAGTATTTGTTTTTATAAAAAGTATATATAAACAGAACACCTTACTCACTCTATGCGAGCAGTACGCTAGTAAGAAGAAGACCATCCGCGAGTTCTTACATGCCATCGTCCACAACATACGGCTTCAATAACACCAACTGACGACAACATTAGTACTTTTTATGATTGTGACAACTGGTATCAAAACTAGTTCTTTTCACCAACAATGTGCTTCAACATGTGCTTTATTGTGTTTATTACTATTTAACATATGCTTGTTCGATTTAAATATGAATATTTATTAATATGTTGTTGTCTATTTCAGTCCTCATTAATAATCATTCTCACTTCACCTGTTTTTCAAATAGTCAATTATCTCGCTAGCGTTATCGTGGTGAGATACTATGATGAGCATGTTTGATCAATATTAATCAACTTGAATTATGCAATTATTGCTTAAACTTGGAAAATTCAGAATCGAATTACGTGGGGGTTTATTCCGCATATCTGAAAACAAAGTGGGGGTTTCTTCCGTGTATGCAAAACAACCATGGGGGTTTCTTCGGTGTATGCAATAAGGGAGTGGGGGTTTATTCCGCTTTGCCGTTTTGGGGGGTGGGGGTTTATTCCGGCTGGGGTTTATTCCGTGACCATCATTTTCTTCCTCCCTTCCCATTCTCTTCTTCTTCGTCTACTCAACTCATTCTTAGTGCTATTTTAGACTTGAGAACAAATTTGATTATTTCAAATGCCAATTTTAGAAAACACTATACTGTATTTATATTTATATGATGTAAATGTTATTGTAATTTAATTAAATTAAATTAAATAATGAATAAATGGGTTGTTGTATGGCAATTCAAAGGAAAAAAAATATTTCGGACGTAAATCTTTCACGATGACTGGTGTCCGAATAGAATCCGAATATAATTCGGCCACCTTTACAGTCATCGTGAGAGATATACACGATATACAATATATACAGGTACGTCCGAAGTATTTTGGAACCATTTAATGTGTGATACCTTAAGATTTCTAATTGTGTTGAATGTAATTTTATCATTGGTTTACGTAGATTTCTTTATATACTGAGAGAAACAACCCGAAAATTGTGATACATTTGAATAACGCATCAAGGCAGAGACATAGATAATAATCAAGGCCACAAAGAAGTAGACAAAACTAGGCCGTTTGGGTCATCGATTGTTAAGAAGTCTTTCTCCAGTCTATTTCCTTGAATCTAATTCTTAGCTACTTGAAACCGTAATTGTTCACTGAAATGCCATTATTAATGTTATTGAACTTGGATAGCCACTTAATCGTTTTTAATTAAAATTCATTAATTTTCCTCCCATATTTTAAGATTTGAAGAGGGACAGGGAAGCTTTCTCTTGGTTTGATCAATACGGATGTCCTAATAATTTTCCGTCATGACCACAATTCATGAGTTGCAAATTGAAAATTTCAGCAGGTTTAAAAGTGGCGAAACATTTATAACATTTATAAGTACCTACACTTGAATCAGTTGTGATATGGCACCCAAAACGGTCTCAATTTGAACGCGTATATTCCTATGTTCATATCTCTACTTATGAAATGATACACTGGGTTATGGTTGTAGTGCATATTTTGAATTGATGCACCATTAAACAAATAGTTCATTAACCAATCTATTCATAATAAAAAAAAATCAGTTTGTCCGACTCATTCCATGCATGAAAGCATTTGGCAATACCTTTTCCCGTACTTTTTTAATTTTCAAAAAACATTGAATCCAAAGGTAAGGTATCAAGCGGCAATAACGACAGATCCAACATCATCAGTTTTGTAAGCTTTAAACATTTAGTTACCTTTCAGTTTCCCAGACAAGGTCGTTACCATTCTAAAATTCAAACTGCAATTAAACACACAAACTAATCGATTAGGTAAAATACAAAATAAATGTTCACTATATCGAGAAAGTAATCGATATTGGCAAAAAGGATTTGGTTTTGACGCCTACCATTTCGCTGCAAACATAAGAGATATTCAGAAGAAACTTGCTCCTAAATCTTAAAATTGTGAATTTGGTTGATATCAATATACTTTAGAAATAAAGTCTATGTTAAATACATATTCTTTGAGGACAAAACGATGATGCTATTAACAAGATAAAGGGTAAGTCACGTGTAGTGTGATGTACGACGGTGTCTGCGTGTGACGCGCGTCGCTCCCGTCTGGGGTCATAAAACTAGGCGTTTGATATTTAGACCAACAACCCGAAAGATTTACTCCCCCTTTATAACATGCCCGAAGCTGATCATATCGATAGCTTTTTGAATAATTTGTTTGAGAGAAATAGATGTCACTATGTCTCTGGTTTGTTTCCCTTCGCGCTCGCCCAACCTGCAAATAATGTACTTTGAAATAGTTTCTAGAATTATATTTCAGATTAAACTTTTATTGCTGATTTCTATGATTCAAGAAAATATCATATTGAGAGCAATTTGCCCATAGATTCGTCTACTAAGAAATGATAAGCCAAAGGCGTTTTTGTTGGCAAAAGTTTCCATAAAAAATTCTTTGATGGTTTGAGTATTTTCTAGATTTTCGCAATAGATTTAAACAGGTACATATTTCCCTTGATATGTATATATTGGATCACGGATAAGTGCCCTCCCGGAGAAGTGCCCCCTCGAACATATATATGTTATACGTCAGTCACAAATATTTTTACTAAATGAATGAATATCTACGTATTCAATTGAAATCAACTGTTGCAATACTTTGGCAATTGACAAAATTCATATGAGGTAAAGGGCATCTCGTTTTAAATGAAAATAGATCTATTCTACCAAACGAAAAAGGAACCAATATTATATTCCCGCCAGAATTTACCTATCATTTTAACTCCGCCCACTTTCTACATTTAACCCGACATGCACTACCGCATATAACCGATATCCGCTTGACGCGCTTTTATATCGAACGCATCCAGACGTAGAATGAAATATCTACGTCGTGATCATTCGGACTACGTCCATTTTTGCTTTCAGCGTGTAGTTCAATCTGAATACATCGGGTTTATCAAATGAAAACACCTCTGAAATAAAAGGGATGACGCCATATTGGTTCCCAGCGGAATGACGTCAATTCACTTTCGTGTTTAAAAGTAGATCTTAAATTTGAAATCTAAAAATTGGTTAATTTTGATTGAGGAAAAACTTTACATGTCACAACAACAATTTCGCCATTTGGTATGAGTTACTGATAAAAAGATTATTTAAAAGGATGTCCAACCCTCCCATACACATTGAACTACTTAACATGCACGCTTAGAAAATATGTTAATTGCCGGATGCCGATTTACCCGAAAAATTGTCACCCTACACTCATATCCGAGGTGTATTTCACAGCTCACGGAAATACCCGAATAGTTCCGATTGCGTGTAGTCTTAATATCACGTGAGCGTCACGTGACCGGTTGTTCATAGGTTGGCGCTATATTTAGATTATGTCGGATTTCCCTCGGAATTTTATAAAAGGAAAAATGTCAAAATTAATCTTATATGCTATTGGTTTCTCTGCTAAAAGGTTAAATTAATCTATATTCCGTAATTTTCGAAAGTTTAAAAAAAATAATCCTATGACGCACAGAAACTTTAACAATGTATCAATTAAGACATGTGATTTGCCGTTAAACTCGCCATGAATGTAAGGGGATATGTCTAAAACGATCCTATTGTTTACCGACTTATTTTGTTTCCAGGCCTCAATTGTACCCTAGATGACCCCTGTTTACCCGAGACGGAGAACTGTCCCCCGGGGAAACACTGTGAAGGTCCATGTGACCCAAACCGGGTGTGTTTGGGAGCCACTGGTGAGCCCCACTGTACGACGTGTATAGCGGGCTGGCAGGGAGATAACTGTGACGAGGACATTGACGAGTGCTCAGGTAACCCTAGTCCCAATAATGATCCGTAAACGAAGGTTTTTCAAAATTTTGATATTAATCGAGCTTCGCTACAATAAAGCATTATCATATAAAGCCAGATATCTGGACTTAGGTAACCCCTACTCATGAAGCTACAGACAAACTGCAGATAAATATTGGGTAACCCGTACTCATACAGCTACAGACAAACTGCAGATAAATATTGGTTAACCCCTACTCATGCAGCTACTTAATAACTCACTGCAGATATATTTGGGTTAACCCCTACTCATACAGCTACTTAATAACTCACTGCAGACAGACATGGGTTAAGCCCTACTTTTGCAGCTACTTAATTACTCACTGCAGATAAACATTGGTTAACCCTTACTGATGCAGCTACTTAATTACCCACTGCAGAAAAACATGGGTTAGCCCCTACTCATGCAGCTACTAAATTACTCACTGCAGATAAACATGGGTCAACCCCTACACTTGCAGCTACTTAAAAACTCACTGCAGATAAACATGGGTTAACCCCTACTCATGCAGCTACCTAATGACTCATTGCAAACATGGGTCAACCCCTACTCATGCAGCTACTTAATTACTCACTGCAGATAAACATTGGTAAGCCCCAACTCTTGCAGCTACTTGAAAACTCACTGCAGATAAACATGGGTTAGCCCCTACTCATGCAGCTACTTGAAAACCCACTGCAGATAAACATTGGTTAACCCCTACTCATGCAGCTACTTAATAACTCACTGCAGATAAACATTGGTTAACCCCTACTCATGCAGCTAATAAATAACTCACTGCAGATAAACATGGGTTAGCCCCTACTCATGCAGCTACCTATTAACTCATTGCAAACATGGGTAAACACCTCCTCATGCAGCTACTTAATAACTCACTGCAGATAAACATGGGTTTGCCCCTACTCATGTAGCTACTAAATAACTCACTGTAGATAAACATGGGTTAGCCCCTACTCATGCAGCTACCTATTAACTCATTGCAAACATGGGTAAACACCTACGCATGCAGCTACTTAATAACTCACTGCAGATAAACATGGGTTTGCCCCTACTCATGTAGCTACTAAATAACTCACTGTAGATAAACATGGGTTAACCCCTACTCATGCAGCTACTTAATAACTCACTGCAGATAAACATGGTTTTGCCCCTACTCATGTAGCTACTAAATAACTCACTGTAGATAAACATGGGTTTGCCCCTACTCATGTAGCTACTAAATAACTCACTGTAGATAAACATGGTTAGCCCCTACTCTTGCAGCTGCTTGATACCTCAGTGCAGATAAACATTGGTTAACCCCTACTCATGCAGCTACTTAATAACTCACTGCAGATAAACATTGGTTAACCCCTTCTCATGCAGCTAATAAATAACTCACTGCAGATAAACATGGGTTAGCCCCTATTTATGCAGCTACTAAATTACTCATTGCAGATAAACATGGGTTAGCCCCTACACTTGCAGCTACTTAATTACACACTGCAGATACACATGGGTCAACCCCTACTCATGCAGCTACTAAATTACTCACTGCAGATAAACATTGGTTAACCCCTACTCATACAGCTACTTAAAAGCTCACTGCAGATAAACATGGATTAACCCCTACTTTTGCAGCTACTTAATAACTCAATGCAGATAAACATGGTTTAACACCTTCTTATACAGCTGCTTAGAAACTCACTACAGATAAACATGGATTAACCCCTTCTCATGCAGCCACTAAAATACTCACTGCAGAAAAGCATGGGTTAACACCTACTCATGCAGCTACTTAATAACAAACTGCATAAAAAAATGGGTTAACACCTACTCATGCAGCTACTTAATAACTCACTGCAGAAAAACATGGGTTAGCCCCTATTCTTGCAGCTACTTGATAACTCACTCCAGAAAAACATGGGTTAACACCTACTCGTGCAGCTACTTAATTACTCACTGCAGATAAATATGGGTTAACACCTACTCATGCAGCTACTAAATTACTCACTGCAGAAAAATATGGGTTAACCACTACTTATGCAGCTACTTAATTACACACTGCAGATAAACATGGGTCAACCCCTACTTATGCAGGCACCTTATTACACACTGCAGATAAACATGGGTAACCCCTACTTTTGCAGCTACTTAATAAATCAATGCAGATAAACATCGGTTAACACCTTCTCGTGCAGCTACTTAGAAACTCACAACAGATATACATGGATTAACCCCTTCTCATGCAGCTACTAAAATACTTACTGCAGGAAAACATGGGTTAACACCTACTCATGCAGCTACTTGATAACTCACTGCAGAAAAACAGGGGTAAGCCCCTACTCATCCAACTACTTTATAACTCACTGCAGAAAGACATGGGTTTGCCCTTACTCATGCAGCTACTAAATTACTCACTGCAGATAAACATGGGTTAGCCTTTACTCATGCAGCTACTTAATAACTCACTGCAGATAAACATGGGTCAACCCTACTCATGCAGCAACTAACTCACTGTAGATAAACATGGGTCAACCCCTACTCATGCAGCTTCTTAATTACTCACTGCAGAAAGACATGGGTTAACCCCTACTCATGCAGCTACATAATAACTCAATGCAGATAAACATGGGTCAACCCCTACTCTTGCAACTACTTAATAACCCACTGCAGAAAACATTGGTTAATCCCTACTCATGCAGCTACCATATTACTCACTGCAGATAAACATTGGTTAATCCCTTCTCATGCAGCTACTTAATTACTCACTGCAGATACACATGGATTAGCCCCTACTCATGCAGCTACTTTATAACCCATTGCAGAAAAACATTGGTTAACCCCTACTCATGTAGCTACTAAATTACTCACTGCAGATAAACATGGGTCAACCCCTACTCATGCAGCTACTTAATAACACATTGCAGAAAAACATGAGTTTACCCCTTCTTTTGCAGCTACTTAATAACCTACTGCAGATAAACATTGGTTAACCCCTACTCATGCAGCTACTTAATTACTCACTGCAGATAAACATGGGTAACCCCTACTCATGCAGCTTCTTAATTACTCACTGCAGATAAACATGGGTCAACCCCTACTCTTGCAGCTACTTAATAACACACTGAAGATAAACATTGGTTAACCCCTACTCATGCAGCTACTGAATTACCCACTGCAGATAAACATGGATCAACCCCTACTCATGCAGCTACTTAATAACTCATTGCAGAAAAACACGGGTTAACCCCTACTCATAAAACTACTTAATTACTCACTGCAGATAAACATGGGTTAACCCCTACTCATGCAGCTACTTAATTACTCACTGCAGATAAACATGGGTTAACCCCTACTCATGCAGCTATTTAATTACTCACTACAGACAAACATGGGTCAACCCCTACTCATGCAGCTTCTTAATAACTCACTGCAGACAAACATTGGTTAACCCCTTTGAATCCAAACAGACCATAACGGCTTTCTAAGATGCATAGGATTCGTGTAGAAAATACTCATCAGGCAAACATATTTTGTCGTGTAGCCTTATGTTTTTGGTTAGAATTGTGCGTTGTTTTAACAGGTTTGAAAATTTAGACCAAGACAGGTCATATGTGTTACAATTTCTTACATGTACCACACAATTGTTTTTCAGTGCTACTGCATCCTTCCCTACATATACACAATCCATCAGTGGTAACAGACAAAAAAAACATGTCACAGTGGCTTTTTTAAACTGTGTCTATATGAGCATACTCAATGTAAAATATAAAATATCATGGATCATAGCCAACGTTTTGGTTCTGGATACGCCCTTTCCACTCCATTCCGAGTAAAACTTTTCGCGGTTGATTCTCGATGACAAATCGTTTATGACAGATAGTCTAGTGCTGATGGTTATTCTGCTAAGTATAAGAGATGTAAGGCTCGAATGATATATAGTTTTCTATTTCTAGTTGTGTGCACGACCTTACTTTTTAGAAGCTGGGTGCACTAGTTGTGGGTTTTACTGATGTAATCGTTGGTAAAGCCACTTTGACACAGTCAATGCGGCATTTACTAAATCTTCGGACAACCGCAGTTTTATTCGAGATGAAACATTTACAAAGAAGAGAATTTCGAATCATTTGTAGTTTTTCATTTTTTTTTATATCTATTTTCAAAGAAGCATTTTGTTGTATACGGCATACCGTGAGAAACCCGCTAAATGAAACAAGCTGTATTTAAAAGGATTTGTTAAAGACCTTTGTACTGATATTTTCAGAGGTAGGCGATATCTGTCAGCATGGCGGGACGTGTATCAACGAAATTGGGGACTTTCGATGTGCATGTACGGACGACTGGCTCGGCAAGGAGTGTATGTGTCGAAAAGGTGAGAAACCAACTCTCTTCTAGTATTGTGGGCGTGAAGTGTAATTGTCGAAAAGGTGAGAAACCAGTCCCTCTTCTAGTATGGTGGGTGTGACGTGTATGTGTCGAAAAGGTGAGAAACCAGCCTCTCTTCTTGTATAGTGGGTGTGAAGTGTATGTGTCGAAAAGGGGTGAAACCAGTCTCCCTTCTAGTAAAGTGTGCGTGAAGTGTATGTGTCTAAAAGGTGAGAAACCAGTCTCCCTTCTAGTATAGTGGGTGTAGGTGTATGTGTCGAAAAGGTAGGAAACCAGTCTCCTTTCTAGTAAAGTGGGCGTGAAGTGTTTGTGTCGAAAAGGCGAGATATCACTATCTCTTCTACTATGGTGGGCGGGAAGTGTATGTGTCGAAAAGGTAAGAAACCAGTCTCACTTCTAGTATAGTAGGTGTAAAGTGTATGCATAAAATAGAGAGAAACCAGTCTCTCTTCTTGTATGGTGGGTGTGAAGTGTTTGTGTCGAAAAGGTGAGAAATCAGTCTCCCTTCTAGTGAAGTGGGCGTAAAGTGTATGTGTTGAAAAGGTGAGAAAACAGTCTATCTTCTAGTATAGTAGGCATGACGTGTATGCATGAAATAGTGGGAAAACAGTCTCTCTTCGAGTATAGTGGGTGTGAAGTGTATGTATCGAAAAGGTGAGAAACCAGTCTCTCTTATTGTATAGAGTGTGAAGTGTATGTGTCGAAAAGGTGAGAAAACAGTCTCCCTTCTAGTATAGTGGGTGTGAAGTTTATACATTAAGTAGAGAGAAACCAGTCCCACTTCTAGTAAAGTGGGCGTGAAGTGTTTGCATGAAATAGTGAGAAATCAGTCTCCCTTCTAGTATAGTGGGTGTGGAGTGTATACATTGAATAGTGAGAAACCACTCTCCCTTCTAGTATAGTGGGCGTGAAGTGTATGTGTCGAAAAGATGGGGAACCAGTCTCCCTTCTAGTATAGTTGGTGTGAAGTGTATAAATTGAATAGTGAGAAATCAGTCTCCCTTCTAGTGTAGTGGGCGTGAAGTGTATGTGTCGAAAAGATGGGGAACCAGTCTCCCTTCTAGTATAGTGGGCGTGAAGTGTATACAAAAATGTACATTGAATAGTGAGAAATCAGTCTCCCTTCTATTATAGAGGGCGTGAAGTGTATATGTCGAAAAGATGGGAAACCAGTCTCCCATCTAGTATAGGGGACGTGAAGTGTATGAACTAAATAGTGAGAAATCAGTCTCCCTTCTAGTTTAGGGGGCGGGAAGTGTATGCATTAAATAGTGAGAAACCAGTTTTCCTTCTAGTATAGAGGGTGTGAAGTGTTTATGTCGAAAATGTGGGAAACCAGTATCCCTTCTAGTATAGAGGGTGTGAAGTGTATGCATTGAATGGTGAGAAACCAGTCTCCCTTCTAGCATAGTTGGCGTGATGTGTATGCATTGAATTCCGAGAAACCAGTCCTCCTTCTAGTAATGTGGGCGTGAGGTGTATGCATTGAATAGTGAGAAACCAGTCTCCCTTCTAGTATAGCAAGTGTGAAGTATATGCATTGAATAGTGAGAAACCAGTCTCCCTTCTAGTATAGTGGGCGTGAAGTGTATATGTCGAAACGGTGAGATACCAGTCTCTCTTCTTGTATAGTGTGCATGAAGTGTATATGTCGAAAAGGTGAGAAACCAGTCTCTCTTCTTGTATAGTGGGCGTGAAGTGTATATGTGGATAAGGTGGGAAACCAGTCTTTCTTCTTGTATAGTGGGCGTGAAGTGTATGTGTCGAAAAGG
This sequence comes from Cerastoderma edule, assembly GCA_947846245.1. Lineage (NCBI taxonomy): Eukaryota > Metazoa > Mollusca > Bivalvia > Cardiida > Cardiidae > Cerastoderma > Cerastoderma edule. The sequence goes on along the minus strand of OX401405.1, from coordinate 38,429,678 downwards.
TGAGAAACCAGTCTCTCTTCTTGTATAGTAGGCGTGAAGTGTATCTGTCGAAAAGGTGAGAAACCAGTCTCTCTTCTTGTATAGTGGGCGTGAAGTGTATGTGTCGAAAAAGTGAGAAATCAGTCTCCCTTCTAGTATAGTGGGTGTGAAGTGTATGCATTAAATAGTGATAAATCAGTCTCCCTTCTAGTAAAGTTGGCATGAAGTTTGTGTATTAAGTTTTGAGAAATCAGTCTCCCTTCTAGTATAGTGGGTATGAAGTTTGTGTATTAAGTTTTGAGAAATCAGTCTCCCTTTTAGTATAGTGGGCGTGAAGTTTGTGTATTAAGTTTTGAGAAATCAGTCTCCCTTCTAGTATAGTAGGCGTGAGGTTTGTGTATTAAATTTTGAGAAATCAAAGTCCCTCCTCGTAAAACGAACGTTATATAATATATACATGTATGAAGTAAAGAAATAGTCACCTGTGTAATAAGCAGATATCGCCGTTTGATAAGATGATTGCTTTATTGCCTTCCAAGACATATCATTGTAACAATCCTTGTACCATAGCCATGGTAAACCTAGTTGACACTGTTCTTATTACATCGGCATCACAACATTGACCGGATCTTGAACGCCGGTCAGTGGGGTGCCCCATTATATGGGGATCGGGGTTTACGCTCTCCCGGGGAAATTTACATTTTATAGCCACCCAGGTGCATTCTGGTTTATATCAGGGACCATACAAATGAATTTAATTTTCATTGGAGAGAGGGATTCTTTCATTGTAAATGTTTTTTCTTTATCATTTGAAAAAAAAATCAAATCACGCACCTAAATATAAAGCAACGAAGGACTCCATGGATGAATAGTACGAGGGTTGTTCGGAAAGTTCGTAGAATTTTGTTATTACTCTGTGTAACATTGTTCGATACTCTTGAAATTTATTACATGCATGCATTCACCTGTTTTCAACATATACTAAACGTAAAAAAACAAAGACATCATTCTAGCAAAATATATTGGTTACTGTAGCAACGTAGTTAACGTAAGCCGGAGCAGGTCGGGAAATGCTAACATTTCAAACATTATCCACATAATTAAAGCGTGGTTGGTCTCATTCAACCTGTTACAAGAGAGACGACAAACAGCTTGCAATAATATGACATCATGACGCCATTTGCTCTGAATTTCAAAACATTATCAGGATTTTTATAAAAACTAGAGCTTTTATCCTGTAGAAAGAGAAAAATGTTCCGACAAAAAATGACGTCAAACAGTGACGTTAAACTGCGGAGAATAGCTAAATTGTGTGTTGCGCCCGTGAAATCACTAAAAGAAACACTTTAAATGGTAAAGTTCACAAGAAAATATGGAAGTTGAAGTCCAGACATTATTTTCAAATGTCGGTCAGATTTCAAAGCGGACGAAATTCAATGCATGTTTATCCAATAGGCGGTCAACCGTCTACAACTGGGTGTTCCATTAAGGAATGTGTAAACAAAATCACTTAAGCGGGCAAGAGCACAACGGTAAGAGCAATTGCAAATGATTTTTATGTCTCAAGCTCTACCACTCATTTAATTTTAACAGACGGACTTGGTATGCATAAAGTAAGTGCATTCTTGGAGCCACGGCTCCTTACAGATACGGAAATTAGCACCTAGTCTCTCTGTTGTTCCCTGATGTTCTAACCCGCAATGATGCAGAAGGAGACGATTTCTTGGACATGATTATTATAACGGATGGGGCCTGGCCCAATCATTTCAATTTGTAAACCCAAGTTATGTCATCAGTATGGACACTTCTTTAACACAAATAGAAATTAGTTTCCTAAGTTTTGAGGTACTGGAAAACCCACCGTACAACTGTAACCATGGTTAAACGGACATCCCAGTTAAAGGGTAACTTAGTTCGTTAGCTGAAGCTATCAAACATACTCAGAGTGTTGTGTCATCATTAAGTGAAGGCTGGTATGTCGAAACATGTAAAATGGATAAGTAAACAAAGAAAGTGTGTCGACATTGCTAGAGACTATGTTGAGAAAATGCAACGATTGTTAGACTTAAGTGATGCTTAAAATTGAATGACGTCATAAAAAACATTACCCTGCTCCGGGTACGTATAATGTACGTTTTTTGTATTATGCAAGAACAATTTTTTTAATATCTCAATGATTTCTTCAGAATTAGTAGCATATATGTTAAAATTTATGATGATCTATTGTGTTTGATTGAAAATCGCTTATACGCATTTTTTTTTTAACAAAATTCTACGAATTTTCCGAACAACCCTCGTAGTGTAGGTTTTATAAACCTGCACATAATAGACTGTGAAAGTTTTGCTTAGCCACATTAAACATTAAATATATGACTACCATAGTCATACTGTACCTTTTATCGTGTTTTACATTTAATTGGCACTTAATTCACATACAGTGTCTGGACCAAATTGTAAAATCCATTAAGCCTTTCAGTTTTTATATTTAAAAACAGTTACGAGCGCAAAGAACGTTGCGTTATTTAATGTTTAATGTATACATCAGGCCGCCACTCCTTCCACAGTGTATTGTTTCATAAAATGTGCATACTAGTTAAGAATCGTCTTTGTATATATGTCAGGTAGTATTCGCAAAACATTGCAAGTGAGCGACACCTACGACCGTGCGTTCTATGCTTATTTTGCCAACAATGCTCCCTTTAAAGGCCCATTAAAGGAGATTAATGCTATATCAAACTATCTTATTTGGTAAACTTTTGGACAGATTCTAATAGTTATCACCAGAAAACACCATCAGCACGACTTAAATGTGAAAGTTAACCAGAAATAACACAGATTAGCAAGTTTTATAATTCAGATTTCCTGATTCTTCACCTCTGACCTTCAGAACCGACCAATCAGAATTCGTTATTTTGAATATGTAAACAAACAGGTTGTTTATAAACATGATTGAATTGGAGACAACTATATTTCAAGCACAAAATAACTTATTTTAAATGGGTCTATTTAATAGGGTCTCAATGCATTCCTAAACTAATTCTCATGACTTTTATGAACATAATAAAAGAACTCCATATAATTTTTCATTAATTTATTTGTACTACTCTCCTTTGATGTGCCTTTAAATTAAGTCGTGCGTCTAAGAAATAAAGTATGAACAAAACAGGACGGTCAGTTCTAATACGTTAACCCATTACCAAACAATAACAACAATTTACCACTTTGTTACAGACGACTCTGAAAAACTGTATGGGAAAAGGAGAAATTGTTCGTAACGAGCAGTTACTCCTTTTCTCATAATGATTTTTACTCTATCAGAAGATAACTTTCAAATTTTATCACATTTTGAAATGTCGTCTGCAAACTCTTTCAATTTGGGACAGTCGAAAATTTGGCGTTCGGTAAAAGGTTAATGCCTAGAGTGAAGCCGCTCTGTAGTCGAGTGATAGTTTTGTTGAGTGTTACCCATGTGTTGTTTATGGATTGTTTGATTGAGTGTTTCCCAAGTGTTGTCGAAGGATCGGTTGGATGAGGTTACCCATGTGTAGTCGAGTGAGTGTTACCCATGTGCAGTCGAGTGATAGTTTGGTTAAGTGTTACCCATGTATTTTGGAGGGATTGTTTGGTTGAGTGTTACCCATGTGTTGTTGAGTGATAGTTTGATTGAGTGTTACCCATGTATTGTCGAGTGATAGTTTGGTTGAGGGTTACCAATGTATTGTCGAGTGATAGTTTGGTTGAGTGTTACTCATGTGTAGTCGATGGATTGTTTGGTTGAGGTGTGCCCATGTATTGTGGAGGGATTGTTTGGTTGAGTGTTACCCATGTGTTGTTGAGTGATAGTTTGGTTGAGTGTTACCCATGTATTGTCGAGTGATAGTTTGGTTGAGGGTTACCAATGTATTGTCGAGTGATAGTTTGGTTGAGTGTTACTCATGTGTAGTCGATGGATTGTTTGGTTGAGGTGTGCCCATGTATTGTGGAGGGATTGTTTGGTTGAGTGTTACCCATGTGTTGTTGAGTGATAGTTTGGTTGAGTGTTACCCATGTATTGTCGAGTGATAGTTTGGTTGAGGGTTACCAATGTATTGTCGAGTGATAGTTTGGTTGAGTGTTACTCATGTGTAGTCGATGGATTGTTTGGTTGAGGTGTGCCCATGTATTGTGGAGGGATTGTTTGGTTGAGTGTTACCCATGTGTTGTTGAGTGATAGTTTGGTTGAGTGTTACCCATGTATTGTCGAGTGATAGTTTGGTTGAGGTTACCAATGTGTAGTCGAGGTATGTTTGGTTGAATGTTACCCATGTGTTGTCGAGGGATTGTTTGGTTGAGGGTTACCAAGTTGCTGAGGGATTGTTTGGTTGAGGGCTACCAATGTGTAGTCGAGGTATGTTTAGTTGAGTGTTACCCATGTGTTGTCGAGCGATTGTTTGGTTGGATGTTACCCAATCATGTGTTGTCGAGGGATTGTTTGGTTGAGTGTTTCCCATGTGTTGTCGAGGGATTGTTTGGTTGAGTGTTACCCATGTGTAGTTGACGGATTGTTTGGTTGAGTGTTACCCATGTGCTGTCAAGCGATTTTTTGGTCAAATGATACCCATGTGTTGTGTGTTTACCTGCAGGCGACCCATGTGAGGACGACATAGAGGCGATATTACTTACACCATCCCGGGATATCATAGAACCTTACAGCCTACCAGATAATGGACAGACAGTCAACACAAGTACCATTGTCACATGTCTCATCGCTCTCATATCAACACTGCTGATCAACTAGTGCTCAGGGACATTAAAGATGACTTTCATATCCCCCTCTGGACTTATGACCTTGTGAAACGGGATACAAACACCGCTACTACAGGGTAAATTGTCATCATGAGACGATTCCACAAATATATATATATATATACACAAAGTTCTTTTAATTTTTTACCAAGAGAGAGAGAGAAACTTGTGTATTATACACTTCTTCTTTTGGGCTTAGACAGTCTTGTGGCATTTTAAAAGGTGTAAGAAATGTTTTGGCAAGCAGAGATGTTGTGGGAAGCATCTGGTTCAAATTACCAAGGTAGAAGCAGGCTTTTACTTTATCAAAGTAATAAATGACTTACTTCCCAAAGAGGATACTATTAAATAGGTTGTTCAATACATCTCACTTTGATAATCTTGTGAAAAGTGGCAAAATCTCAACAAGTTTGAAGATGATCTGTATCTAAAACTGCATGGTTTCTAGTTATGATCAATCTAGATTGTGATCAAATTACACGAGGGTGAATGCAGACTGTTGCTTGACCATAAAACATTCTTGGTTTGTACTGATAGTAACACATCCGTTTTTATTATAGTTTTTACAATTCCAATCAAATACTTTTGACCTTCAAAAACAGTATGTGAAGTTTGCTTCTTTTAAATTTGATTGTTTAGTTTTTCTATGTACATGTAGTTGTAGAGAAACCTTTCCTGATAAACAAGATGCCAAAATAATAGACTTTCTTTAACACGACACATATTCATGTAGATAGTGAAAACTTGTAAATAATGTTTGTGTAAATATATATAGCAACAGCTTTTTTAAGGAATTACTCTGTATAAATATACTTTATTCACATGTATGAGTTCATATAAAGAAATAAACTTTTAAATGTATTCATAAGTTTGTGGTTAGTCAATTCATGTCATGATAGTTTGCTCCGAGGTACTTTGTTTTTGATTTCACGTGTAAGGAAATTACTAGGTGAACAAAATGTAGAAACGTAGCAGTATCTGAATTACTGGACAAGGTATAACATCTAACTTAAGCATACAATCTTGTCCAGCTTTAAGTATTATTATCAGACAGTGAACACTGTTACAGTACCATACAAAATTAAAAGGGATTGTCTTTACAAATATGCACCTTATTTCTTAATATACCTACAACATAGACTTGATCAAGGCAATTATCATGGAATTCTATCTAGAAAGGAGATACAAAAAGTTATTGCAATAGTATCTTAAGCATTAGATGACCTTTCTATCGAACATAAATCCACATTGTTACCTTAAAAGGTCAAAATAGGTCTACATTCGATAGCTATGCCGCACATTTTCAAAGTTTTCAAGTTCATATCATGACCTGTGAGTTCAAAACAAGTCTTCACTCACTACCTGTTCATCACATTTTCAAAGTTTTTATATTCATATCAAAACCTTATATATCGATAACAGTTCTACACTCACTACCTATGCTTCACATGTTAAAAGTGTTTCAGGCTTGATAGACATTAAATATACTTGGAATAGGAAACAACTGAAATAATAACATTTGTTCATTTTATTTATTTCATTTACCATAGTTATATCTAATTACAATAAATTATTTTGATAATTTCCTTACAATTTTAACAAAATTTAATTATCAGCCCTTTATCACATAAACCTTAAAATATATGTGTCAATGGACTTTCAAAATTGTTCTCGCAAGAGCAATGGGGAGAAACACATGGTCAGATTTCATAAAAAAATGGCTTTTGAACCATCCCTTCGAGTTTTTGAACAAGTACATCTTTCTTATTCCTTACTTGTTTTTCATCCCAAAACACCTATCATCAAGCCATTTGGAAGGGGTTTCAGCGAGTATGAACAGTTTCCGTATGATAGGCGTAATTCAATGAAAAATAAGTACTCTATAAGAAAAATGCCCCTGTTTGAAAACCTGAAGCGAGGCTTCAGGGGCCTTTTTTTTCAAATCTGACCATGTGATTCCCCCCACTGAAGAGGATTACAATTCTCTTATTTCACATCTTTGTTCAGCTCTATAACAATCTCAATATCAGTGTGCAAATTCCTGCATTTTGGAATGAATAAATCATCGCTCTCACTAGAACAGGATGTGTATGTGAATAGACAATTTTTCAGGTGACATAAAAACACCATAATTTCCAAAATGGCGTATCTGCAAATACAATGTACATAAAAGAAAAATGAGCTGCTTAAATGTTGTATATGCACACATGGACATGGAGTGCTTTAAGAAACTTAAGTTCAATAAATTAATTCTTCAGACACAGGCATAGTTTGAAATTATATTGATAATGGGTTTAATCTAAATAAATCACAATTTTCGCCCCATTTTTCTAGTAGATAATTATCACATAAAAAGATGAAATTCTTTATAAACCTCTGCATTCCAATATCACTTACAACCGTGAAGAAACCATGGGGACATGGCATGGTACTCATGGAAACGCAAGAAAGAATAGCCAGCTTTCCAAAATAATTGCTGCATATGTGTCATTTTTTACCGTTTCTATTACAACCAGTCAAGATACGAATTTTTATCACATGACTAATACTCATTTTTCTTATTGACTATCATTTCCAAGATTTTCACATTTGAGGCAGGTAAATCTTTATGTGCAAACATGAGAAAAACATTTTTTACAAAATCGCAAATACGTTTCTTTTGAACGAGAGCGACAGTATGTTGTTTCCTAAAGAGATCATCATAATCCTTCTGAATCAAATTTGAAAACATAAATACATCAATTCTTTCGCCAATATCTTTGGAAACACAATAAAGGGCATCATTCCACTTTAAATATAACCAGTTTATAGACTTTATGAAAGCTATTTAAACAAATCTTAAATTATACAAAACAACTTTAGTCTTTGTCTGACCCCTGCAATTGCACTTTTGATAACACAAGTGTATAGTGTCTCTGTTGCTATGACAATGTGCCAGTGGGTGTTGTTGCAGGTGATTTTGAGAGACGTTTATGAAGAGGTCTGTCATAAACCCAGTGTTCTCCAACCTCATGGAAGTTCTGAAATACAAAAATTAGGTTTTATATCTTATCTAATATATCTTATTTAAATCCGAAGTAACTTCAATGGTTCTTTATTTGGGCATCTGAAACAGCACTTAGAAATAGACTGAACGAAGGAACATTGAGAACCTCTTTAGAATCACTATAAATGGCCCTGTGATGAAGGATTTCCCAATCTCCAGGAGTTATAGTCTTTTCTGGTTCTAACTTTTTGAATTTGCGCAAATGTTGGCGCAAAGAAAATTTGAGTCAGAGAGCACCCTGAACTAAATGACTTTCTCTCATGAAAATCCAAACACCCTCAACAGGATTTGAACCCACACAAAAAGGGGCCATGTAAAGATTATCTTAGCAGAAAAAATGTTAGCAAAGGAGATTAACTTCAAAAATGCGCATATGGGAGTTATTGTTCTTGAATGCTACACATGAGCCCAGTGAGGTGTCTCTCTAGATGGAGGTATATACCATATGTTGTACAACATATTTAAATGCTGCCTGGCCACACACTTGTGACCCAATAGTACATACTGTCTTTAGCAGAAAAGTTAAACTCATCCTCAGCTAAAGTATCAATGTAAAAGGAGGATTTTAAATTAAGATTTGAAAGTAAAATTAGGCTTGACAAAATACTAACCTTAGTTTCCACTTTGAGTCCTTTTTCTTTCCTTTGCTTGGCCTCTTCCCTCTGTCTTTGTTCAAGCCTCTGTTTATGATCAGTGGCCTTTTCTACATCACCAGTCTTTAAATTATGTGTCACTTCCTGCCAGAGTCTAGACATAGAGAACATCAATTTGTCTCATCATTAAAGTCATTCCTTAACCCTTTACCAAACGCCAAATTTTTTACTGTCCCAAATTGAAAGAGTTTGTAGACAACATTTCAAAATGTGATGAAATTGGAAAATAATCTTCTGATAGGGCAGAAAACATTGTGGGAAAAGGAGAAATTGCTTGTAATGAGCAATTTCTCCTTTTTCCACAATGTTTTCCACAGCTGTCTGCAACAAAGTGGTTAAATGTCATTATTGTTGGGCAATAGTCACATTCATAATTGGATGTCTTTACTCAGAAAGTGGGATTCACCTTAATGGGTCATTTTCAAAAAATGTTCCTTTTTACGGTCCAGAGAAATTATTCACCATACAGCCAAAACTTCAAATACCTGAATGTGTTAGTCATCAGGCTTAGATTATAGTGACTTTATGAAAAAATATTGTCCCCCTCCGGTTTTGTTTTCAATACAAAAAAAGCATAAGTTTTGAAAGTAAACACCTGTCCGTAAATGAGACTTTGACTTTTAAAAATGAATTACATCCAATTTATATATATGACTGATGTCTAGTTAGTCATGTTAGAATCCGTTAGCATCAGATTTTATGAATAAGGTAAAGAATTGCCACTGTTTTCTTTTTATCTATATAAATTGTGAAGTTATATGTGTGTCCAGTGTTTCCTTGTCAATGCTGTTACTTTTGATTAAAATGCGAAAATGAGATATATCCGTTGGTCATAGGGTGGTCGTAATTGATATTTCTAACTCTCCTATCTCTTGTCTATACCTATAAACCAATTTATTTCACCCCAAATTGGATGGAGCAAGATTTTTATGGATTGAAAGAAAACGGAACCAAGCGTATAAATTAGGTAAGTCAAATGTTGTTACCATATTCTTTTACTTAATATTTTACAAAAATCCATATAAATCAATTATATAAGTTTAATTTGAATGTATCAGGATCAAACACACAAAAAAATCTCTTACTTTCTTATGTACATCATGCTTTTGTAAGATAATCAATGAATTGTCAATGCAGTTACTGTCAATACAGTTACCATTGCAAAAGTAACACGATTGACAAGGCTGGTAACTGCATTGACATATTGATTGACATATTTCTTTAAAAATCATATTTCTTAAAATCTATTATATAACAGGATTTCTTATTATTAAGCCAGGTTGTGCCTATCATTATTGAATGTTATTTCAAAATGTACACTAAGTGTTGGTAGTTCTTAAGTACTTGGTAACTGCATTGACAGCAGATTTAACATTATTGAAATTGAACGGTAACAGTATTGACTTTTGCATATTCACTCTCTATAAAATATGTGATATGTTTTTAAATCTTTTTATTTCCAAATGTGTTTGATTTTGACAATGCTCGTTAGTGTTTAATGTGATGTTGCAGTAAAAATGTCTTTTGACTATCATTCAAAACAAATTGTTGAAAGGTTACTCTATTGACAGTTTATTAACTCCATTGACATTTGGTTTTCGTAGAGTTTAACCTCTCAGATATGCAAAACTAGTTGCTTTCCTTTTAATGTTTGATATCAAATTCATGTGAGAAGAATTGACAACATACTGCAACATACTAAAGTGGATTTCTTTAAGACCTGCTTTATTACAACATTAAAAAATATTTATTTAGATTCTGGTTATGTTTTCTAAAGATATTGTTAAAAAGTACTGTAAAATTTACTCAATCTATTGCATTGGGCAATCCGTTCATCTATCTACAGTCATGGTATATCATCACTAGTAAATTACTAGTAGTAATGCACAATATTCTTTTCAAGACATCGAGTACTATTCAACAGACATTTGTTAATATCCTATATTTATTTCATTGAAGATGCCATTAACTGCAGCAGAAAAGCAGATGAAATACAATGAGAAAAGAGATCAAGACCCTGAGAAGGGACCACATTCTTACAAGTAGTAGTATACATTTTGGGGCATTACAAAAATAGATCTCTCTACATCCTGAGTTTAATCAAGTGGGAAGTTCACCAGACATAGTCAGACAGTCTGAAGCACAGCTATATTGGTCTAATTAGCACAAGTGTTACAAGGCATTAAGAAAAAATGTCCAAGGGTTGATTACATCTTATTTTACAGTGATGGACCCAGTACCCAATATGAACAGAAAATCAACTTTTACCCCTTATTTACCAAAATATTAACTCTTGGATGCAATAATGCATCTTGGAATTGTCATGAAGAAGGGCATGGCAAAGGGATACCGGATGGTATCGGAGCAAGTTTGAAGAGAGCAGCTGATAGAAGAGTGTTGTGTGAAGCAGATATTACTGATGCTAAAGATCTGCTACTTGAGTTACACAAAAATGAAACAAAATTGTACTTGTTTTAGGATAGAGTAAATGTATATGAAGTGTTTTTCCCCAAAAAATGCCTTACTGTCTGCTAGACCCTAATGTTTTCTGTTCAACCTGTTTTAAAGGAATCAGATGAGTAATGACTGTTTCTACTTAACAATGATGTAATTGCAGTTAATGTTTGTGTCAATAAATATTGGATATATCATTTTCATCAACTATACCAACTATTAAGCACCTTGTAATGAGAAATCATTAATATACCAATGAGTAATAAATGCAAACATTATCCAGATGGTATATGTCAATTGTGTTACTGGTGTGTCAATGAAGTTACCATACAGTTTTGAATTGTCGTTTTCATATGTTAATGAGGAGTTAAAACATGTTTGTATCTCTTTCATAACTGTCTCTTGTATAAAAGGAATTTGTTTTGTCTTTAGCATTTTCATTTTGTGACTGAATAAGATAAACTTGACAACTTTGTCAATGCAGTTACCACTTGTGTCAATGCAGTTACCACAGTGTCAATGATGTTACCGTACTATAAATGACCCGCAAATGCAGTCTACTTTGACTTTAGTACACAAGCTTGTGTTTGAAATTTAGATAACAACATATCATTTAACATTAGCAACATCCAATGTTTGCATTACAAAAGTGAATGTGTAAGCTAAAACTGAACTGTTGTTATTCCTCTCTAAACGTATTTTGTCAAAAATAATGCCTGTAAAACTTAACAATGGAATTCAAATGCGATTTTCGGTTTTCTCTTTGGCTGAACCGTCATGTTTCAGGAAATGAGATAATATAATCTACTTCCTTTGTAATTTGAGTACAATTGATAATTAAAAGCTGGTAACTGCATTGACAAAAAGGTCCCATCACCGTTCAAATTTGGGTGACCAATGATTAGATTGGAATCTGTAAGATTGCATTTTGTTAATTTTCTGTTCCTTATAAGTTGGTGTTTCAGAATAGTTCATTAAAACAAAAAAAGAACAACCTCGACTTTTGAGATTTTGGTGTCCCAAGATAGGAACATTTTTTGAAAATGACCCTAATACTTTTCACAAATTGTGCCTCATATACTCAAAATATAGCAACAACAGTTGGCCTTAGAACAAAGTCAAGAAAATACATTTTTCTACTTACTGGTTAAAAAAACCTCTTATATTTCCACAGATACTTTAACTCATATTTACTTGTATATCATAGCATTGCATTTATTGCTTGTTTAATTCCAGATGAAGATTCTTTGTATTAAATACATAAATTCCCTGGATGTTTATTATAAGAAATGTTTCTCTATTTATCCTTTGTGCTGTTGAAAAGGTAAGATGCCGTTTTACTGCACACATTTCTTACCCTAATCACTCTTACTATTTTTTTTTAATAAATCATAAGTTGGAAGCGTCAGTAAATGACAATTCCATTGTATAATGATAACTTCTCATGTAAAAACATTTCTCTTAATGGCATAATAGATACAGAATTCTTTTAGGATTTCATTTTTTACTTAAAAAAAATTGTGTTTTCCTCCATTCATAGAATAAAGCTCACTAAAGCTACCAAGGCTAGCTTGTGATTTATACTCTAGACTAAATGGTAGTTTGTAATTTACTCTGTAGTTTGTTTAATCAAGTGGTGTTTTTTTTACATTATGTTAATAATTTTTATGTTATTCAATCCCCAGCTTATAATGGACGGTGCAAAACTCCTATATTTATTGTCCATAAGAACCAGTGAAGCTGAGGAGAACCATCAGTATTCCATTATTCACGCTCTAACCATCAGTATTCCATTATTCACGCTCTAACCATCAGTATTCCATTATTCACGCTCTAACCATCAGTATTCCATTATTCACGCTCTAACCATCAGTATTCCATTATTCACGCTCTAACCATCAGTATTCCATTATTCACGCTCTAACCATCAGTATTCCATTATTCACGCTCTAACCATCAGTATTCCATTATTCATGCTCTAACCATCAGTATTCCATTATTCATGCTCTAACCATCAGTATTCCATTATTCACGCTCTAACCATCAGTATTCCATTATTCACGCTCTAACCATCAGTATTCTATTATTCATGCTCTAACCATCAGTATTCCATTATTCACGCTCTAACCATCAGTATTCCATTATTCACGCTCTAACCATCAGTATTCCATTATTCACGCTCTAACCATCAGTATTCCATTATTCACGCTCTAACCATCAGTATTCCATTATTCACCCTCTAACCATCAACCATCAGTATTCTATTATTCACGCTTTAACCATCAGTATTCCATTATTCACGCTCTAACCATCAGTATTCTATTATTCACGCTCTAACCATCAGTATTCCATTATTCACGCTCTAACCATCAGTATTCCATTATTCACGCTCTAACCATCAGTATTCCATTATTCACGCTCTAACCATCAGTATTCCTTTATTCACGCCATTATTCAAACCATCAGTATTCCATTATTCATAACCATCAGTATTCCATTATTCATGCTCTAACCATCAGTATTCCATTATTCATGCTCTAACCATCAGTATTCCATTATTCACGCTCTAACCATCAGTATTCCATTATTCACGCTCTAACCATCAGTATTCCATTATTCACGCTCTTAAAAATACCAATCTCCCACTATCATGATTTAAACTCATATAGAGAGGGGCATTGTGGCCGCTAGTTCAGTGCTCTAAAGATGTTATGCTTTCAAAAAGTATTTTTTGTAAGATAATGAAAGTTGTCTTTAAGTTTGTTCATTTGCTGTAAAACTTACCTTCTTGATTCAAACTCTCCCTGAGTTTCTCTTGGTCGCACTTGTTTGTTGATGATAGGAAGTCTTTTTGTATCGACAAATGCTTCACTCATCTGCAAAAGAAGAATTTCACATCTTTAATTCTCAACCAAGATACTTGTGGCACCTGGCACATTCCATTTTTACCATGGGATTCCCACCATGAAAGCAGACTCTCTAGTTAGATCAATGGGCCATGTTACAGTTTCATTATTCTAGCCGGTACTGGGTAGATATTGCCTTGTCCATCAACATTCCACAAACATAGAGTGCCTAAAGTATGTCTCTAACCCTCTTTGTATTGATTTGGCAACTGGAAATCAAATCATGTATGAAGGTAAAACAAGAATTATATCTTGATCAAAGCACTGTCACAAGATGTCATAGTTGGTATGGTACAGTCACAGCTTCATCATGATTCACAGTCACTTTCTCGACAGAAAACTAATTATTTCATTTAGATTCCAAAACTCTTCAGCCATGTTACTCTAACCCAAGTCCTGTCTGTGTATCTGAAGCAGATCATATAATGAAGCATTTCTGACACAAAAACAAAAAGTTCTTAATACAAACCACTCTTCATGTTACACTTCTACGGATTGGTATGTTAACCCTTTCCAAAACAACAAATTTTCGACTGTCCGAAATTGAAAGAGTTTGAAGACGAAATTTCAAAATGTGATGTAATTGGAAAATAATCTTCTGATAAGCCAGATTACATTGTGGGGAAAGGAGAAGTTGCTAGTTACAAGCAATTTCTCATTTTCCCACAATGTTTTCTAAAGTCCTCTGCAAAAAAGTGGTCAAATGTTGTTATTGTTTGGGAAAGGGCGAAGCACGAATACAGAACGATTTATTACATTTTAATGCTACTGATTTGACCCATTTCTCCACGAAGAGTTATATCAATGTGTTTGCTTTGTAAGATGTGGAGTTTAAAACTGTTTCAACAGTGAATCACTTTAACCACAACACATATACACGTATATATTTCTTTATATCAATGTACCTAGTATTTCTTTTTTGGTTTTCTTCAACTTTTTTTCCAAACTCCAACATATCAACAGTAATGAAAACAACTGTTTTTATTGCAATAATTGCTTTTACAGATTTCCACAATAAGGATATCATTTTATTCTTTATTTAATTACATTCATGACAGTCATTAACTTGTATTTCCCTGTGTGCGAAAAACCCTAATCACAGTTAACATATCATTATCGGGTGAATCTAGCATTTGCTCATTTCAATATGCTTGCATCACATCTTATCTCACAATGTTGATGTAGTTTTGGGATCTTTGAAACTTTTATTCATTCAACTGATAACGATTCTTTATCAACTATGTTCCCATTGACTTGACTTAGCCAATCAAATTTGTAAAAGATCAAATCTAAGGACAATCACACCAGCTGAAAGCCACAATTTAACAAAACCTGTCAAAAAAACATAATAGAATTCACAAATTAATCCCTCCATTTTGAGGTATTTAATGGGAGATAAAGGACGTCATGTGAACATGGCAGCTAAAATTATTTTCAATCATGTTCATGTTTTCTTGAAAAATACTACACACAGCTACAAAAAAAGAAATAAACTTCTAGAAATGTATTTGAAGGGTTAATAAGTAGGATATTCCATATAAAGATGGTGGAATAATGCGTTCATGTCCCTCTGTTTACATGCAAAAACTTGTTTGCACTACTCACTAGTTTCTTCCACTAAAAACTTACTAGCATACTAGCGCTCAGAAAAAAGGAAAAACTGGGTTATATGAGTTATAAACTATGATAGAATATGTTCAAACATAGTAAAAAACCAAAGGATCATGACAATATAATGCCTGCACTATTTATTATCTATTTGGATCATGACAATATAATGCCTGCACTATTTATTATCAATTTGGATCATGACAATATAATGCCTGCACTATTTATTATCTATTTGGATCATGACAATATAATGCCTGCACTATTTATTATCTATTTGGATCATGACAATATAATGCCTGCACTATTTGTTATCTATTTGGATCATGACAATATAATGCCTGCACTATTTATTATCTATTTGGATCATGACAATATAATGCCTGCACTATTTATTATCTATTTGGATCATGACAATATAATGCCTGCACTATTTATTATCTATTTGGATCATGACAATATAATGCCTGCACTATTTGTTATCTATTTGGATCATGACAATATAATGCCTGCACTATTTATTATCTATTTGGATCATGACAATATAATGCCTGCACTATTTGTTATCTATTTGGATCATGACAATATAATGCCTGCACTATTTGTTATCTATTTTTCAAAGTGCCTTTTTTCACAAATTTGGTGCCCACCAATTTAACTTCATTGTTTACATTGGAGTAACATCTAAGAAAGCAAGGAGCGCTCAGATTAATGAGTGGCGATCACCTTGTTAGAAAATCATGTGAAAATACTGTCATTTATCCAATATCAACAACGTGAACAATCTAAATGGAGAGGTTTTATTGGTTCCCAATGTTTCTCGGCTGAGCTTCTTTTATTGCTAATTGTAAACAAACCTTATAGTATTCACTTTTTTAAAAGCATCATGTGGTCGTGTTGCAATCTCAATTCCTCTGTAAAAGGGAATTTTAAGTATTTTTAAAGTTGATTTTCAATTATTTTAGAACTTTCACAATTTAAGTGTAATTGAATGCAAGTATGGCTTTTAGTGTACTTGTGCATTATTCCATCCTTTTCACAACGGATAGTTTCTCTATATAACCCTAAGCTTATGATACTTTCATTACATGTCACGAAAAAAAAAACACAGTGGCCAATTACAATATATCACTTCATTTAAACAATATGTTTGTAAGGACAAATTGTCAAATTTATCTACGAGAAATCTTAAATGAGTTCCAAAAGTATTTCTCACTTAGAAAATGAAAAAAAAAATGAAATGAAGATGCATTGGAAAGTTTCAGAAAAAGAAACAAGATTTTAAAGAATCTTTTTTTTTTTTTTTAATTTGGGTTTTACATCACGCCAACATTATTTCAGTTATGTAGCGATGCCAAACTCTTAATGATGGAGGAAGACCCCATACTCAACTGCCCATAGGGGCTGGTCAAGGCGGGTAGAACCATCAGCATTTTGTAAGTCAGTCGAGAGACTGTCTCTCATGAAAATCCATATCCCTCTTGGGATTTGAACCCACGCGGAGAAGGGCCAGGTGATTTCAAGTTCTTTACTCTAACCACTAGGCCACGGAGGCCCTGTTAAAAAATCTTAAAAGGAAAAAAAACAAAAAATAGAAAATGGAAAAAAGGGGAAAAAAATATGTCTATATTGTGAAAAATATATGATGCAAGTGTCAGGATCAGTTTAATAAGGAATATAAACCCAATGATAATGCCTCACTTGTGATACGTACCCCTGTTTCATGTTTTGCCCAAACAACATCGTTCCATTCACCATCTAACACACAGATTGGCTTCTTTTCATTGGGTGCGTATATATTTCCTGATATACGGTGCTTCTTCCCTCCATAGAATGGCTTAGTGAGGAAATCCACCGAGGCATGGTAGCCTGTCTTGGCACAAGAAACAGTGATCTTTCCTCCCAACTCCACCCAGGGTGTGGTCAATATTGACCTGTAACACATAATCAATCAACACACTTCAGTAGTCTTTAAACCATCAAATAAAACGCCAAAAGTGCCTTGTACAGCAATCAAATTGGTTGAGTAAGTTTAGAATTGCAATCACAATAAATGATGATGATCAGAAATTCATGTACACATAAAGGCTAATAAACCCACATAGATAATTAACAAATGTTCAACTGCTGAAATTATTATATATCCATTCGCTAAAAATGGAAAACTCTTTATTAAGTAGTGTTCCAAGAAACACTAGCATTCCTGAAAGCTTATATCAAATTAGATTTACCATATGTATACATGTATATAGAAATTAAAGGATAACTAACACAGAGCTGATCATTGATAAAATTGATGAACTAGGTCCAAATATTGAAATATTAGCAGATTTAAAGCTTGAACATTGAGCTTTTCATGATATCACATAATAAGTTTAAGAGTCTTATTGGATAATGGTTTATACAATGAACATCTTTCTAAAAAAGAAAACCGGCAAATGACCAGCTGTTTAAGGACCCTTTACTCACCTGCCATATCCATTAGGGAAGGTTATGATGTATTCCTCATCCCATTTATTGAGGGAGATCACACCCTGACCGATCATATGCACACCAATAGATAATCCGAGGAACTTAGACTTGGTCCAGATATAACCATCTAATGTTATACCTTTATCGGCATGCTCGGCATAAAAGGCTGAAACTATAATCAAAATGGTTTCGGACATTGTTCACACACAACTATGAAGTGTTATACCTTTATTATAAAGTTTTTGATTTTATTCATTGATCATTAAATTGTACCTTTACAAGGACTCCAGCTTTCTCCTAAACCAGTTGACATGACTTTGTGACAGATGACATTTCAAAACATTGGGGGAAAAAGAGCAAGTTTGCCTTGTGACATATATTTCAATCTATTAATTATGAATATTGTGGATATATTTTTATACATTTTGGGCATTTATATCCTAGTTAGAAATGAAAATGTCAACTTAACCAGTCTCAGAATGTCAATACCCAAACTGTCTGTTCTGATAGTTCTTATAACAACTTGATGGAAATGCATACATCTTGCTTTAATATGGTCTGAGAATGGAAGCAACCTTCAGCACAATATATTAGTAGCTTAAAAATGTATCAAGATGTGTTGAATTCTTTACATGGTTCCAGAAAAGTGATCTTGATACAATGAGAAATCTAAAGTTTTAAAAGATCTAATTATGCAAACATCATCTTTCTTTAAATTAACTCCCTTAAGGCATATTTAATGGAGGTCTTAAAAACCATGACAATCAAGGAAAAGCTATACCAAATATTGCTAAGAATATCCCATCTGATCCTTAACACCAATATAGGAAAATAAGTAAAACAGACATGACTGAATAAAAATCTTATTCTAGAACAATTGTCCTTCATGTTCAAATTTTTTTTAACTTACACTATGTGAGTTATGATTAAGTGTGAAACACTTCACTTACTAGGTGGATGGTGGGATACTTGTTCTGCAATAAAACACAGATTGTTTGTTGTTGCCCAAGGAACAGGTCCATCTTCTACCAGCTCCTGAAATACACAGACAATCATCACAGCCCTATCTATCTACAGTATATCTTATTTATCTACAATATGTCTATCTCCAAAGCCATACTGAAACCTCTGACAAATGAAAATGATAGGTAATAGGTTGGAATCCCGTCATCAACTCAACATGGAAAAGATAGAAGAAAACAAGTTAAATGTTTATCTTATTTCATTCTTTCACTTTAGAAGAAAACCCCTCTCTTAAACAATATTGAATCTTTGTAATAAAGCACAGCCAGGTAAATCGAACAATTGAGAAATAATCTCAGAAACATTTGCCATGTTAAAAGGCTTCGTTTGTTCTATGATTCATATAAAAGCTGTTGAAGGTTTGAAACCTGACTGTTTCATGATAGAGATGCAGTACCATAATCTGATGACTGTTGTTTTTTTTTTTTTATATATGGGTTTTACATCACATCAACATTATTTCAGTTATGTAGCGATGCCCGACTCTTAATGATGGAGGAAAACCCCGTACTCAACTGCCCATAAGGGCTGGTCAAGGCGGGTAGAACAATCGGCCTTCCGTAAGTCAGTCAGGAGACTCATGAAAATCCATACCCCTCTCAGGATTTGAACCCACGCGGAGAGGGGCCATGTGATTTCAAGTTCCGTACTCTAACCACTAGGCCACGGAGGCCCCTGATGACTGTTGTGGTGTTCATTGTTGCATAAAGCTATGGAGAAACCCCCTCCCTTGAGGATCTTAAGAGTGACACTGATAACTTGCCTCTGTTTTCTCATAACCAGGTACATTCCAATAACAGAGAAACGTCTCGCCTAAGATTGGATTGTAGGGTTTTTTGGCTATTTCTGAGTCTCTACTAGCATGGAAGGCGGACATATACCATCTCACAATCTGTATAATTCTCTCACGTGGGGTCTCCATGTCTGCAACCCTTAATATAACATTAAACTGATAATTTACAATATCCTCAACCCTAAACATAACATCAAACTGATCATTTACAATACCTTCACACAAAACATAACATCAAACTGATCATTCACAATACCTTTACCCCTGCACATAACACCAAACTAATCATTCACAATACCTTTACCCCTGCACATAACACCAAACTAATCATTTACTATATCCTCAATCCTGCACATAACACCAGACTGATCATTTACAATACCTTTACCCCTGTACATAACACCAAACTGATCATTTACAAAACCTTTACCCCTGCACATAACACCAAACTAATCATTTACAATACCTTTCCCCCTGAACATAACACCAAACTGATCATTTACTATACCCTCAATCCTGCACATAACACCAGACTGATCATTTACAATACCTTTACCCCTGCGCATAACACCAAACTGATCATTTACAATACCTTTACCCCTGCACATAACACCAAACTGATCATTTACAATACCTTTACCACTGCACATAATACCAAACTGATCATTTACTATATCCTCAATCCTACACATAACACCAAACTGATCATTTACAATACCTTTACCCCTGCACATAACACCAAACTGATCATTCACTATATCCTCAAACCTGCACATAACACCAAACTGATCATTTATGATACCTTTACCACTGCACATAACACCAAACTGATCAGTTACTATATCCTCAATCCTGCACATAACACAAGACTGATCATTTACAATACCTTTACCCCTGCACATAACACCAAACTGATCATTTACAATACCTTTACCCCTGCACATAACACCAAACTGATCATTCACGATATCCTCAATCCTGCACATAACACCAAACTGATCATTAACACTACCTTTACCCCTGCACATAACACCAAACTGATCATTTACTATATCCTCAAACCTGCACATAACACCAAACCGACCATTTACGATACCTTTACCACTGCACATAACACCCACCTGATCATTTACTATATCCTCAATCCTGCACATAACACCAAACTGATCATTTACAATACCTTTACCCCTGCACATAACACCAAAATGATCATTTACTATATCCTCAAACCTGCACATAACACCAAACTGATCATTTATGATACCTTTACCAGTGCACATAACATCAAACTGATCAATTACAATACCCATACCCCTGCAAATAACACCAAACTGATCATTTACTATATCCTCAACCCTAAACATAACATCAAACTGATCATTTACTATACCTTTACCCCTGCACATAACACCCATCTGATCATTTACAATATTTTTACCCCTGCACATAACACCAAACTGATCATATACTATATCCTCAATCCTGCACATAACACCAAAATGATCATTTACAACCCTGCACATAACATCCAACTGATCATTTACAATACCTTTACCCCTGCACATAACATCAAAATCAGTTGACAGATTTGTGCCTGATTGGTTATGGATTGTTTAATGGGTCTAATGAACCCAGCTGGCCCATTCTAAATCAAAAGGTATTAGCCCCCACAGTGAAGGCGGATGTTTAATGAGTGATTGGGGTCAGACCGCTGTTTGTGTATCGATAAAGTACCGTCCCTAAAAAAGTGGTATGTAAATTCAATGGACTAAGGTGCTGACCTTAGTCCAAAAATGCGATTTATATCAGTTGAAGTAGGGACCTTTCATGACAGTTTTGGCGAAAATGTCTGAGCCATGACTTGTGCCAATTTTGATTTCTTTGGAGCCACTTTCATTTTTTTGTCGCAAATGGCTCGTTTAGCGATCGACAGCCCGAGCCCTGCCCCATAAACCAGTGATGCTGGTGGAGATCCAACCTTGTGACCATCAAATTACAAGTTCATCATCTGAACCATTCTCTGACTCTGACTCTAAAATTGAATGATAAATTAACTGAAAACAGTTCTGTAAGTAAATCAATTGTTTAAAGTACTTTAAAGCATTTTACTAAGAAGTCAGGCTACAGCTTTTGTTATCATCTAAAACAAGACTTAGAGATTAGTTTATCTTAGACAAAGGTACCAATTATAGGATACTAATGAATATACTTACTTCAGAAAAAGGTCAGCATGTGCAAAGAAGTCTGCATACATTTCTAAGAGAGATTTCCGCTCTAATATGAATGTTGGAAGCACAACCTTTGTTAGATCCATTCCTATCCTCACTTGGGATAATAGATGTGTTATAACACTTCCATGTTTCTCTAGAGAACCCACTGAAAAAAGTAAATGAACTCAAATTTTTGGTTTCAATAAATGTATAACTAATAAACCATATACTTATACACTGATAAATAAAACTTATGAAAAAGATTTTAAAAAAAATCAATATTAACTGAAGATAAGTGCTAAAAAAGTATTTTCATTTGAAATCAACATAATAAGATGATATGAAAAAAAAAACCACAGAATCTTTATCTATTCTATGGTCATATCTATGCACATCTAAGTAGAAATAATAAAGTAAAATTTGGATAATTATATCATTAAAGAGTGGTTAAGCCCAAATTTCCGACTTTTTATCATTCAAGAGCTGCATCTCTATAATCCACAAAGCAATTTTGCTGGAAATCAAACTAGACTGAGATACAATGGCAACAAACATTTTACTTAAGTTTGATAAAAAAAAATGAAAGGAACTCTTTAAATAAGAAGGGCAACAAGCCCAAAATATTCCAATGCCTTGCCTGATAACATTTTCGATTCAAGACACCAACCATCTAATCTCTATAAACATAACTTTACATCGCATACAGAAGTGCTTCTAAACTATATTTATTAAACAGTTATTAAAGATCAATTTTAAAAACATTCAAAACCTCAGCATTAAGCTAATAGACTCAAGTCTGTTTTCAGGCTACATGCCCTGTTTCCATGGATACTCACAGTCTTCCTTGTCCTCTTCATCATACAGCTCTGTAAAATAAATTGGATAAAATGAAATATGTATTTTTTGGATATCATATATGTATGACTTGTAATGAAGACTTGTCAAACAGGGTTAAAAGTATACTCTTTAACAAATACAAGTTTTCTTTTTATGAAATAGAAATGGCTTTTAACTATGACATAATGTTTTCACAGTTTGAAACATATCAGAATCTAAAATAAGTAGTGTTGTAGAATACAAGCCACATCTTACTCAACAAGAGCTGGCCATAAGCAAGCCTGCTTGGTTATTAAATAAATGTCTGATATAGGTCAATGAAAAACAATTTGTTTCTGAAATATGAATCTTAAATCAATAACTTCTGTATACAGAAACTGGCATAGTTTGCTTCAAATCAATAGCAGAGTCATGGCACTCAGTCAGTAACCTTACATTATGACCGTCCATGTGCAGTTAAAATTAATTCCTTTAAGTATTTTATAAGGAACAAACTTACATATAAAAACATTATATATCTAAAACGAAGTACAAAAACAGCCTTGGTGAGTCATACAGCTCTCTTCGAATAGTTGAGCTTATAATGAAATAATAGTTACCATCATAAAAGTCATCTTTAGGTTTGACAGGAGTTAACTGTTTAACAACTGCCTTGTTAGGAGAGGAATCTCCATCGTTTGATGGTTTGATCACATCCCTTGTTGGACTAGGTCTGGTCGGATATCTACCCGCTGTCTTCCTACAAGTACATTTCAATGGAATGTATAAAGTAACATGAAACATGAAAATGTACACTTTTGAATAGACTTTAAAATCAACAAATCTTGTTCATAGAATTGGCAGCAGAAATCATTAGAGCCAAACTTATCAAAATTACAAAACAAACCATGGAGCATGACAACAAAAACCATACCATGGTGCATGTAACAAAAAACATTCCATGGTGCATGTAACAAAAACCATACCATGGTGCCTGTAACAAAAACCATACCATGGTGCCTGTAACAAAAACCATACCATGATGCATGTAACAAAAACCATACCATGGTGCATGTAACAAAAAACATACCATGGTGCATGTAACAAAAACGCAACCATGATGCATGTAACAAAAACAATATCATGGTGCATGTAACAAAAACCATATCATGGTGCATGTAACAAAAACCATACCATGGTGCATGTAACAAAAAACAATGTGGTTCATGTAACAAAAACATACCATGGTGCATGTAACAAAAACCATATCATGGTGCATTTAACAAAAACAATACCTTGATGCATGTAACAAAAACCATACCATGGTGCATGTAACAAAAACCATACCATGATGCATTTAACAAAAATTATACCATGGTACATGTAACAAAACACAAAAACATGGTACATGGTACAAAGAACATACCACGGTACATGTAACAAAAGCCATACCATGGTACATGGTACCAAAACCCTACCATGGTGCATGTAACAAAAAACATACCATGGTACATGGTAACCAAACATAAAAACATACCATGGTGCATGGTACCAAAACATTCCATGATAAATGGTAACAAAAACATAACATGGTTCATGGTAACAAAAACATACCATGGTACATGACATAAGACCATAACATTGTGCATGGTACCAAAAACATACCAAGGTACCATGCACCAAAAACATACCATGGTGCATGGTACCAAAACATACCATGGTACATGGTAACTAAAGCATACCATGATGCATGGTAACAAAAACATACCATGGTGCATGGTAACAAAATCATACCATGGTACATGGTATCTTAAGCATACCATGGTAGTGGTTACTAAAGCATACCATGGTACATGGTAACTAAAACATACCATGGTGCATGTTAACAAAAACATACCATGGTCCAGGGTTACTGAAGCATACCATGATACATGGTAACTAAAGCATACCATGATGCAAGGTAACAAAAACATAACATGGTTCATGGTAACAAAAACATAACATGGTTCATGGTAACAAAAAAGCACCATGGTGCACTGTACCAAAACATACCATGGTTCATGGTAACTAAAGCATACCATGGTACATGGTTACAAACAAAGTCATACCATGGTGCATGGTAACAAAAACAAAGATCCAGATCAAGAATTCTCTATTGACTTTAACTATACAGTTATGCATGGTAACAAAAACAAAGATCCAGATCAAGAATTCTCTATTGACTTTACATATACAGTTATGCATGGTAACAAAAACAACAGTTTAATATGATTATCATTATATATAGAAGCAGATGATTTCCAAAGGATCAAACACCTGTGTCCCAAGGCCAATGTTCTACCCCTGTCCTCCATAAATTGTTTGAAGGGGCTTTCACTAAATAGATGCTATTTCTTCATTAATATATGGATACCTATCTTTTTGGAAATGGAAAGTGTTAAATTGTAGCAACTATCCGACTAACCAGCAAGTCGTCTGTGGATAAAAATAAAATGACTCCCTACACTTTAATCTTGCATGATATAGTCTACATCTGGAATGTCTTTCAGGATTGCTTTAACTGTTGGATGTGATCCAAGATGTAAGGTGTGCATGGCTACTGGGTTATCCTGTTTGTTATGTGTCACAGATGCTTTTTTATGTGTACATGTATATGGAATTCTCTATGCATTTCCCCATAATACTGTTTAAGAGACTGGCAGTGTAGGCATAGTAACATAGATTTAAACACAAATAGCCTCAGTAGGTAAATAAGGTTGGTTATGGACGTGTGAATAGTTAATGCTAGCTCTCTGATGCAGGTAGTCAAAAGTATCAGTTTGGTGTGAGTTATGTCGTTTGGTGTGAGTTATGTCTTGGTGTGAGTTATGGTTTGGTGTGAGTAATGTTGTTGGCATAAAGAAGGCTTGATATTAGAGGTCCTGGCCCTGGTGACAAAGTTTTGAACTTTGTTTCCCAATATAGAACATAATTTGTTTAATCATCCCTTAA
Organism: Cerastoderma edule; assembly: GCA_947846245.1. NCBI lineage: Eukaryota > Metazoa > Mollusca > Bivalvia > Cardiida > Cardiidae > Cerastoderma > Cerastoderma edule. Next base: position 38,403,942 of record OX401405.1, on the reverse strand, counting down.
CAAATGGCTTCTAAGTCTTTCATACGCCTTTTTCATTCATAATGAAAAAACCTGCCATCATAAACTTGAATTTTGGACAGTCCAACAACTAGAAGAACCATTACCCAATACTACATTGACACTAAACAACAGTCTGGAACTGTGGATTGCAAAATTAGACATTATGTCCATAAGAACGATGGATTTCCAGTAATCTATCAAGTAATAAAAAAAAAGAATGAATACCTATGTTATGACTAAGAGCAACATTTCTTTACCAAACATATCAGGTTGTGGAACAGCACCTCTCTAACAAGGTTACTTACTCTGGACAAGATTTGGAGGGGGACTTTTGATTTTGATCCTCTTCAGCATCAAAGAAATCCTCTTCTTCACTGCTTGAGTATGATATCAGGGGTTCTTCTTGGTCCTGGCCCACGGCTAGTGGTTCTGAGGCTGCTATTTATAGAAAATCTATTTGAATATCTCATCTCATCTCCTTACACATAAGATTAACCAAATACTTAAATGGATTTTGGGTCTCAACCAAGACAAAAGCAATCGCAAAAATCAATTATATCAAATCATTTATATGAAATTTAAAAGAGGTATGATATTTTGAAGAGATCATGTTGACAAAAGGAGACAAAGCCACCATTACAAGAAATTACTCTACTGTTACATAGTGTACACATGAAAGATAAGGTAAAAACAAGGTAGGAAACAAACCTCAAAATTCATTTACTAGTACTCAAGTTCAACAATTCTATTGTAATCATAAATGTATTCGTCTTGAGGTCAATAAGCGTCTCTTTGGAAGAGTGTAATTCTGATAAAGGTTTAATTAGAACTGGATGTGAGCCATTATTAATGATTATCCATACAAGTACAAATGGTAAGGAACAAACCAGTTGTTTGGTCGTCAAGAGTTGTAAATGAATCTCCGTTTACTTCCGGCACCGCATCTATCACACTTCCGTGTTGAATGGTCGATTCTGCTTCTGATAAAAAAAAAAATTGATATTCACATATCAGAATTATATCCCCTTTCTATGGAAACTTGACACACCAAAATTGAAATCAATGGCTATCTTTATTCATTGCAAACCTTGTGACAGAAGGAGGAATATCTAAAAAACAACCTCCGAGTCCTCTGTCTATTTAAAAGCCCTAATGAAATACTTTTGTCATGAAATTTTAGCTCAGAACACATAACCTTCACAATTTGAAAAGGGAATGAATACTCAGAAACAAAAAGATGTTCTGCCTACTTAGTTCCATCATTCAAATAGTTCCAATGGTGTTAGCTAAAGAAGGCTTGTTAGTCAAGCTGAGTACAACAATCAGCAATATGTTACTCAACTGGAAGACTACCTCAGGAAAACCATATTTTTCAGTATCAGGAATTGAAATAAAGCATAAAAAACAATACTGTACTCCAACCATTTGACCATGAAGGTTCCTTATTTATAATGGTTGTAAATCTATATTGGGCTTAGCAAGAGAATTAGATCACAAACCAATATAGATCTTAGGATAAGAATACATTTGTCTATAGCAAAAAGACCTATTACTGTAACCTTTGATATGGTTTATGAGGTTGACAGAACAAAAAGACCTATAAATGTAACCTTTGATATGGTTTATGAGGTTGACAGAACAAAAAGACCTATTACTGTAACCTTTGATATGGTTTATGAGGTTGACAGAACAAAAAGACCTATTACTGTAACCTTTGATATGGTTTATGAGGTTGACAGAACAAAAAAACCTATTACTGTAACCTTTGATATGGTTTATGAGGTTGACAGAACAAAAAGACCTATTACTGTAACCTTTGATATGGTTTATGAGGTTGACAGAACAAAAATGAGTTGATTATGTGTAACTGTGGTTCAAACTCATGTTTGAAAGGTTAGACAAAGATGTCCAACTACCTCACCTGTAATTTGACGGGTGTCTGAGACTCCAAAATGATCATAATCTGCACCCTGTGTTATGATTGCCTCGTGCATAGATCCGTTCAATAACGGCTCCTTCAAGGTTTCCTGAAGTTTGTTTTAAAAAAATGTCAACTTTTACTTTATTCTTCTCCTTGCTAACGCTGATCAGAAATCATCATAGGAAACCAAACCGCACCATCTGTTATACAGTATCAATTAACCCATTACCAAACAATAACGACATTTCACTACTTTGTACCAGACGACTCTGGAAAACACTGTGGGCAAAGGAGTATTGCCCGTAACGAGCAATTTCTCCTTTTATCCACGATGTTTTCTACTCTATCAGAAGATACCTTTCAAATTTCATCACATTTAGAATTGTTGTCTGCAATCTCTTTCAATTTGGACAGTACAAAACTTGGTGTTTGGTAAAGGGTTAATCCCCTCCCTTAGTGTTGCCTTTAGAAGAGAGGTATTTTTATAACAAGCTGATTATTTCTATTCGTAAGCCCCAAGTGTGAGTACTCAAATAAATAATTCCAATGAGCAGGGATCAGGAAGTCTCCGAATCCGAATCGGTCCGAGAATCGGCCGAAAACCCTCTAAATACGTCTTCAACACCCCCCCCCCTAACTCAAGAAAAAATATTAATTATGAATCTAACCATAGTTTATGCTCAATGTGAAAAGATTTAAACAAACCTTTTATCTAGGTTATTTAGGTTAACATTAAGTATAAACTAAAAGTTTCTGTATTCTTAGTTCCGATAATCATATTAGAATTGTCCATTCGAAATGAAAGGTAAACAGAGTCTGAGGTCTACTTGTTTTAAACTCTTCAAGAGTCCCTTTGGTGATTCCCCTGATGTTCTATAATGTGATTCAATGTTTAAAAATTGCCTTGTGTCGGTGTGGGAAACAAATTTTCAATATCATCACACTTAACACATTAAAACTCTTTGGTGTCTCGCAATCTAACTAGTAACTTTCCACTTCAGACCGACTGTGTTTAATTTGATCGGTTTTCACGAATAAGGGTGTTAAATGTACTTCTCAATCAAGCGTGCCTGTCTGTTTACAATTAAACCCCCACTAATACGCGCCTCGGGCATTGTTTGACACGGGGATAACAATTAACAGATTATTTATGAGATTCTGGAGGTATTGTTAGGTGTGTAGAGTGTCATATCCATCTATTATCCGGACCGATTTTTTCATCAAATCTCAACTTGTAACCGGTCAAGTACAACAGAAATAGGTCCAAAACTGACAAAACTGGCATTTTCCTGATCCCTGCCAATGAGTTTTCACACAACTGGATATAATAATCAGTCATGTTTTTTTTTAAATACTGAATGGACAGATTACTGCATGCAAGACACTCCTTCTTTTATAGAATTATGAGCATGTAATCAGATAATAGATGAATGCATATGAGACATTTCTATAGAAAGTGCATGACACATATAAATAAATTATATCCATCATTAAGTGACACCAGTTCCAACCATTTTCAGCTTAAATTATTAACAAACCAGTCACAAAGAAACTGTAGCAGAATTAGATCTTAACAAAACATTAACACACCTTTGAAATCTGCAACATCATAATGGAATGTTTGATAGCTTCTATCATTGCATCAGCAGTTACTTTTATCACATTGTATTTTTCCTTCATGGCTACATCCTCACATGCTTCTATACGTTTCTCTAGACTCTCCACCTGGCTTATCATAATCTGTAGGTAAGCATCAGTTTCTGCTAATTTCTTGTCAAATTCTTCAGCACTGGGTACTCCCTCAGATTGCATACTCTGAGGAGAACAAATGAAAGAAGTCTTGTTATTTTCCAAAAATTAGTACTTTAAATAGTTATGTTGATCAAGGATCACTTGTGATTGAAATATTTCATTAAAGGTCATATTTCCCGATAAACAAAATTTTCTCTAATTATGGTTTTTGAATTAGGTTATGGTTTCGTTATGACGGAGGTAATGATTTTTTTCTCATACAGAACCGAAAAATGTTGTTTTTGACTACTTTTATTCACCTTTATCGATTTTTGTAAATGACTTATCTCCCTTGTTGTGACGTCATTTGTGCTTCAAAGTCATATGAAGTATCAGTTAGAAGAATCTAGTTCTCAGTAACGACGGTGTTTTTGCACAAATTTCGGACATTTTAAGTGTTGAATTGTGTTTTGGGAAACGTAAATTGGATATTGAATATGGTATTTTGACAGGTCTTCTGGTGTTATTCTGCTTTTGGTCGCAGGGATGCGAGTTTCTCCCGTTGTCCGACGAACACAAAAGCTGCAAAAAGTTTCGATTAGTAAACTGGACCGTGTTTACTTTACAAATAAGCAAAAGATATATTCCCCAAACAAGAACAGTAGGCTGTGTTACTTTCACATCGAAGACGGCAAGTTTACGCATTGTTAGGCGTTTCCAGAGAATTGATTTTATTGATCTTTAAATGATCGGACTCAATTCAAAGTAATTTATACAGGTGAAGACGCTTCAAATTCATTCTACTTATTGAGTAACCGTTATATTTCCCTGAACTGATGTTTGTGATCAAAACAATTCCTGACTGTTAGTTTGAGGTGTTAGAGCCTCATGTAGTCTTGCTAGAACTTTATATAGAATTTGCACTGTGTAAATGTAGATAAATTCAAGAAAAGGATAAATCACGTTGATTACACCTTTTTTTTAAAGTGTATTGCCTTGAATGACTCTCTTCCTCGCCAAGCTAGTTTTGTTTGGAACAGATTAACTATGCTACATACTTAGTCAGGAATACTTAATTAGGCTGCTTTACGATTATATTACGTAAGAATTCAAAGGGTTGCAAGAATATGTTAATTTCATCCAACATCATAAGTTATTGTATTGCCATGTCTTTGGGTTTTAAACGCTTAAATGAATCTTGTTCTTATTTGCAAAACTTGTTTTATGTTTTAACATAATCGTAGAAACGTTGCCATTGTACATAAATGAGACAACATGAAAAATGTACGTTGATTGCTATGATAACAAACCGATTAAAACAAGCAAGTTTCTTTTATCTGCCGTTGTCTTTGAATGAAAATTCAAATTATAATGAATATTTGATATCCGCAAACTGTCTCTGAACTCATCAACGCAAATGATAATGGATTCGATCTTAACTTAAGCGTCTGCTTTTCGTAATTATTTAAATCACACACCTCATTTTTTTGCCATTGGTAATATTGGTTTAAATGACGTATGTCACACTGAAATGCAGGTGTTCAAACATGATTATTACAAATTTATATTGATAATTTAGTAATAAGATCACTAAATATATAATTTACACATTTGAACATAATCTCTTTGTTTACAATTAAATTGATAATTGTCAATTTACCTCACATACAAAGAGTCAATCAACAAACATCGGACATTACAAGGATTAAGGGTCGTGATGCAAATTAACACCAATCTGCCACATTTGCACAGTATGTTTCAAGTCTCAAGTCCTTTATTGTTTAGGCGAAAGATAGCCTCTGGCGTTAATCTCTTAAATATCTCTGTTGTTAATTAACAGGTCTGACACGCTCTGCTATTCCAGACATGAAATAACAAGCGGCAAATCTCACACTTTCAATGCACGGCAATTAAATTTATCTAAAAAATCCATTGTTAAGATATAACCAATTAAGACCAAACTCTCACAGGATGTTTGGATTGATAAGGTGTCAGGACATATTTATCTCTCAATGTGACTTACGTCTGATACTTTGTCGTTATGATATTCAAAGAAGTGAACATGTTGTCTTTTCTATTAGAATAGAGAGGGTATTTAGTATTAAAGAATATATGCCATTGTTTTCATGTGATGTATCAATATGTAACAATTGTATGTGTATGTAACAATGTACTATTGTATAAGTTACAAAACAGAAATAAAACATCTATCGATCTATCTATTAGAATAGTTTGACACTTCAATAAGTATATGATAATCAGTATTCACCAAAACGGTATTAACTCTATGTTTTCAACAAAAAATCGATTTAACATCAAAATCAAGTTTTGTCAAATTGATATTTTAATTCCAATATCATAAAAAAATAAATTCAAATATGTTTATTTAAGGTTGTTAGTAAAATAAACTATGACGATTTTTTTGTTTTAGCTGTTAATTATTAAACCTGTCCGAAAGTTAAATGCTCAATATGTCAAGGCTACTTACACGAGAGAAAACGAACATAAATGTAAAGTGAATATGAAGAACAATTCTTAAGTCAAAACAGTTGATCTAGAAAGACGACATCGGAATCAATTTCGAAATCATAGACCTCTTACTGGGGGTGGAGTTACTGGAAAGTTGTCAGAAGATTTTAATAAATACTCTTGAATGTGCCAGTGTTTAGTTTTGAAATTTGGATGTGTGGTGAAAATGTGAGTTAAAGGATAAGCTTCGTATCACAAGTAAGTTGATGTGTGGTGAAAATGTGAGTTAAAGGATAACCTTCGTATCACAAGTAAGTTGGGTTATAATACGGTTTTTTTGTTCGTAATTTATGATCTTTTCCCGTTTCATTTCATGTATTGATAAGACAATGAAGGGTGAATTTGACAGTCAATAGTTATACGATGTACGGTTTTAAGACAATTCGCTTATTCAGATCTATGTCTTTGTTTACTACTCAATTAAAACCTTAATGCTAATACACGATCATTGACGAAAAAGTACTCTTGGTTTTTTTCCAATATATATTAATAAAAATAGCCGTTTTCACAAATATCGTCAAAATTTCAAGCCGATTCTTACATATGAAAACATTTACAAATCCTTTCAAATTTACGCGTTACGCCACTTACTCTTTTTTTCAGAAGAATATTCTTATAATATTAAACATATTCAATAAAGAAAATGCACTGTCAATCCAAACATTGACTTAAGGATTGCTATTTCGAGGAAAATCGTCCCAATTTCAAGCCGTTCCTTTCATATGAACGCATTGACATATCCTTGTAAATTCACGCGTTAAGTCACTAATTTATTTTTTTCAAATGGATATTCTTATAATATGAAAAATATCCAGTATAAAAAATTCACTGTCAATCCAAACAATGACTTAAGAATCATTTATTTCAAGGAAAATCGTCCAAATTTCAAGCCGTTCCTTTCATATGAACAGGTTTACGCAATGACAAATCCATGCAAATTCACGGGTTAAGTTATTAATTCATCTTTTATCAAATTGATATTCTTATAAAATGAATCATATTCAATAAAGAAAATGCGCTGTCAATCCAAACAATGACTTTAGGATCGTTTATTTGAAGAAAAACACCAATGTTAACCAGCGATCGCTCTTCACGCCCTTTACATGGCGAATTCAGTGGATCACGAGTGACGTCACAGCAAAGGGAAGTAAGTCATACGAACTTTTATTAATCGGTGCGCTATGACGGTGATTTATGACGTAATGCGTTATGCTAAAATGTTGCAAATAATTTCAATGTGATTCTTTTACTTCATATTTTAATTTTATGAAATAAACCCAACCTGTACATATGACCTTTAAAGATTTCAACTATCTGTATGTTCAGCATTTTCTACAATGTTTATTACAGTCACATACATTCTAATTGCCTTCAGCAATCGTTTGCCTTTGAAAATATTGTTGGCAATAGATTTTATAAGAGAACTTCTTCAGTTCAAAAGTTTTTCATTATTTTAAAATGAAGCATAAATTGTTAAAAATGGTCTCATTGCAATTTGACTTTTGGACCTGGTAGATGTAGTGAAAATAAGCATCTTTCTGCATATCATGCATTTTCCGTGACAACAAGCTTAGATTAGCAACACACTGAAAGTTAGGTGCTTGTAACAAAAGGACTTGCAATAAAAACCAGTTTTGCAATAATTACTGCATAACTTGTTGTTATTGCAAATTATGTTGGTATGTTAAACCAGTTTTGGAACAACAGAACCACAATTAATTTTTAACACTTGTCCGAAAACTATATTGTCAATTTTCCAATAAACTTGGTGTGATTATAACCAAGATCATTTCAGAATGTTTGTTATTGTAATTTCTGTTGGTTTGTTCAACTTATCATATAATAAACAGAATCGCATAAAGATTTTTTAGGCTGTCCTTACTCTTATGTAACAATGAAAAATCATCAAGAATAATCCATTGTTGTTTCTGGTTCATCTGGACAAAATTACTTGCATTTGGTGATGTTGGGACAAAATAGGAATTCTGTTTTATTCAGTTTGGTTGTATTTAAGATTATTGCAATACTGAATTTTACTGCAATTCTAGATGACATGTTCAACCAGTTATGCATTAACCCCGGATTACAATTAAATTTTGGAGTTTGCCCTTATATCTATGTATCAATTAAACATCATCTAGAGGTGGTTTTTGTTGTAACAATGTTACTGGTTACATTGGATTTTGTCTAAATAAACCACCAACAGAATCAAACTACCTTTATATTTATATATTTTGAAAGGATGCAATATTTCTTGAGCAACTTTCAAATTGAACATTATGATATTACAAAACTGCTTGAATTACTTTACAATAATTTTAGCAAAACTGTTCTTATTCAAGTTTTTACAGGTATCTGTTTCATAAATGATCATACTGTATATTGCTTTATATTCACGGTGCCAATGTTTGGCGTTTTTTAAGGGTTCTTAAATTCGAGGGGTTTATGTTTCGCGATGTTTGAGGGTACTGCGAAATTAAAACTCCATCACCAAAGATCGTCCATATCAACATATTAACTACTTTGAAATACCTGTGCTTATTTTACAGCAAGGATCACTGTTTTGTGATCGACATGAGAATCAAATGATTGTTAAAAAAAAACATGATTAAATGCATTGCTTGAAATTTTTTAAATTAAATGTGTTTTCTTTATTCATCTGTCTTTGTGTTTCATATAAAGTAAACGTAAATGATTGATAATGATAATAAATGTTTAATTGATCGTAACAGAAATCAGTTTGCGGAACAAGCATGTCATATGTTTTTCTCAAACAAGCCTGTCGATTTGTTTGCAATTAAACCCCAACTGATACACGCCTCAGGCATTGTTTGACAAGGGGAAAGCAATTAACGGATTTATTTTGTCATTCCGGAGATATTGTTAGGTGTGTAAAATGTTATATCTGTCTTATATTTTCATCGAATCGAACCTCGCAATCGGTGACATAAATTTCGAAATAAAAGAAAACAACAAAATTGAAAAGTATTCATCAACAAAATCAAATACAATAACTGTGCATAAAGTAACAATACATGGTGGAAGGGATAACAGAGTGACATCCATGTAAAATGGCGACCTGGCATGGCACACAGAAGAACGTTGAAGAAGCTTTTATTAGCGGTGTTTAGAATTCGAGCTGTCGGACCGACCGCGAATCGCGCGAAAATTAAACCCCCGTGAATTAAAGTACTTATACAGTAAATGTTATTTTCACTCATATTTCAGTTTGTTTTTCTTTAGGACGTTTCATCATTTACGAAAACCCTCTCAAACCATAGGAGAGCTCTGGGGTTCTCAAAGTGAGCAATGGAGTCATAAAAATGGCATTGGGATTTGGAAGATTTTGTTTCATTAAATATTAGTAAAAAAATATTATTAGTACAGAGTATGAAATGCTGCAATATATGTATATGATCACAACTTAACAAGAACAAGTATGACAAGTCAGGACCCACGAAATGTCAGGTCATTGTAGAAATAAATCACATATCTCATGTTAAGCCACGTCCATGTTGAAGACTCATCTTGCAACCAAATCAAATTCTTTTTACTTCATTTTCATCAGGGATTGTTGATTAAACACATTGAGTCAAGCCACTAAAAGTGTATATCATTTTGAATAAACAGTACAATTATCCATATCTTTATCTATTACACAAATATGTCCATATGTTGATAAATCAAACCTTTATGCAGGTCAATTCAGTTGGCATTGTTTTGAGTAACTGGTTTATCCCTTTCCCAAACAACAAATTATTGATTGTCCCAAATTGAAAGAGTTTTCTAACGACATTTCATAATGTAATGGAATTGAAAATATTCTTCAGAAAGAGCAGAAAACCTTGTGGGAAAAATTGCTTGTAACGAGCAACTTCTCCTTTTCCCACATTGTTTTTTAAAATTGTCTGCAACAAAGAAGTCAAATATAGTTATTGTTTGGGAAAGGGCTATTTGGAGATATTCAATATGCAGGATCCTTAAAAATAAGTTACCTTTCTCTGTTCTGACTAACTTGTTCCAGACAACAGAGCAACCAAAACTCAAGGTAGGACAATACAATATAGAAATAAAACACAGTTACAAGGTTTGATGCATGTTAAACAGAAAAGTTACCCTGCTACCACAATGTCATAAAGTTACACAAGGTTTGATGCATGTTAAACAGAAAAGTTACCCTGCTGCCACCATGTCATAAAGTTACACAAGGTTTGATGGAAGTTAAACAGAAAAGATACCCTGCTGCCACCATGTCATAAAGTTACACAAGGTTTGATGCATGTTAAACAGAAAAGTTACCCTGCTGCCACCATGTCATAAAGTTACACAAGGTTTGATGGAAGTTAAACAGAAAAGTTACCCTGCTGCCACCATGTCATAAAGTTACACAAGGTTTGATGGAAGTTAAACAGAAAAGTTACCCTGCTGCCACCATGTCATAAAGTTACACAAGGTTTGATGCATGTTAAACAGAAAAGTTACCCTGCTGCCACTATGTCATAAAGTTACACAAGGTTTGATGGAAGTTAAACAGAAAAGTTACCCTGCTGCCACCATGTCATAAAGTTACACAAGGTTTGATGGAAGTTAAACAGAAAAGTTACCCTGCTGCCACCATGTCATAAAGTTACACAAGGTTTGATGCATGTTAAACAGAAAAGTTACCCTGCTGCCACCATGTCATAAAGTTACACAAGGTTTGATGGAAGTTAAACAGAAAAGTTACCCTGCTGCCACCATGTCATAAAGTTACACAAGGATTGATGGAAGTTAAACAGAAAAGTAACCCTGCTGCCACCATGTCATAAAATTACACAAGGTTTGATGAAAGTTAAACAGAAAAGTTACCCTGCTGCCACCATGTCTTGCATGCTTCAGGATTGTTGTCTCTAACTGATCAATCCATTTCTCTCTTTCTTCTCCATCTCTCGCTATGAAAAGATCAATGTTATACATAGTTAACCCATGACAAGGACATGAGTGTTAACAAATACTTTAATTAATAAAATGTATAAGATGTGTATTAAACTAAAGCCCACAGTTTTGTATTTTTATCTATCTGATTTTTCTATTAAAAGAAGGTACAACTCTCCAGAACAAGAGGGCCATAATGGCCCTAGAACTGCTCACCTGAGATTACCATCTATTTGAAGAATAGTTAGAAACATTGCTTTTAACTTTTACACAGAGTTTCTTGTGCCTCTATGCATTGACCTATTTTTCATTCAAATTTTACAAGTTTGACACTGTATGCTTGATGTGGGACATTAAAATGGTACATAATTCTTACAATGTGGAAACTGAATATTTTACTTTTACAGATTGTGTATGTACAAAGATCAGCCCGTACTTTTGTCCAATATGATCTATTGTTGCCATTTTGTTGTTATCATTTTGGCATATTTGGACTTCCAAATTGATATTGATGTATTTTGTTAGAAATTCTACAATACAAGTATATAGTGGAAATGCAAACAGGTTCACATTTCCATGCACCCTGGTGGCCATGTTTTTCGAGATATAAAAATTCATGTTTTTTTAAAATATGTTTATTAAGTTATAAATTTTACCATACATGTATATAGTGAAAACAAAAGCACATTCAAAGTTCAACGCACCCTGGCGGCCATGTTTTTCGAGATATCTATATTTCTTTAACAATCTTTATAGAAGGGGCCCTAAAGAACATTCCTGTGAAATTATTTTGAAATCTGATCAGTGGTTTGTGACAAGAAGATTTTTTAAAGGTTTTTACCAAATATGGGCATGGCAACCATTTTGGTCACATGACTGATTTTTTTTTTCTTCAAATCTTTATTCCCTCTAACTAGGGATGCTTCACATGAATTCTCATTGGAATTGGCCCAGAGGTTTGGAAAAAAAGATGTTTGTAAAGTTATAAATTTCAGCATTCATGTATATAGTGAAAACAAAAATGCGTTCAAAGTTCAACGCAGCCTGTTGGCCATGATTTTCGAGATATCAAAATTCTTTGAACAAATTTTGAAAAGAGCCCCCTAAAGAACATTCCTGTGAAATTATTTTAAATTCTGACCAGTGGTTTCAGACAAGAAGATTTTTTAAAAATTGCAGAAAGTCCCCTTTTTTCATGCCACTGCAACCAAAGTTCTGCATGGAATTAATTTCTTTGAACAACTTTTGAAGTGCATCACCCAACGGACATTCCTGTGAAGTTTGGTTAAGATTGGCCCAATGGTTTAGAAGGAGAAGATGTTTAAAAAAATTGTTGACGACGCACGACACACAGCGGACGACAGACATTAGGCGATCACAAAAGCTGACCTTGAGCACTTTGTGCTCAGGTGAGCTAAAAATGCAGAACTGAAGGATATCCGCACATAAGCTTTAATCCTTACAGGTAACAAGTGTTTGAAGATTCAATCCTACCCTTAAGTAACCCTATTGCCTCCATTTTCAGAAGATTTACACTCATAATGATACAAACAACAATGAGCAGGAGAGATGAAAAAAGTCAATGAACAGTGCTCAACATTTAGAAAGACATCAACACAACTTTTGTCCTGTCAAAGTTTGTGACATACAAGAGGGTCATTTGATCTGTCTTTTTATGAGTTAGTCCTTACCCAAACAGAGTAAAAGTTATTTTGGGATTCATTTCATCAGTTAGTAAGGAAACAACTTTCACAACTATTGTTTTTTAAGTTGTGGTTTGCTCATTGCCTTTACATGTTAAACTCTTAATTTGACCTTAGATTTTAAACTAATGTAATTGGTTGGGTTGGGGATTTATGCCAATTTCAACAGTATTTTAGTCCATACTTCTGGTTTTCCCTAAATAGTAGTTTACAATATTCTCTACAAGTCAACAACTGCTTTCCCACATAAACAAAATTGACCAGTGGTGAAGAACAAATATATCCTTTTGCATTGACTTCATTGAAATCAGACAGAGAATTAGCTGAGCCTGGCCTCGAACTCAGGACCTCTGTTTTAGAAGTTGGACACTCTACAGCAGGCTCTGCTGGAATTAATCTGTGGAAACTAGACAAAGAATAGATAAAACTTTAAATGTTAAGGCTGTGTTTTAATAGGTTCATTTGTCCTTTGTTCTATGTATCATTGATTGTTGTCAAAGGTTTAGAATAAGGTAGTCAGTTGATCCAGTTAGTCAGTTAATCAAATCACTGCGGAGCTATCAATTATGAGAATTGATTACCTTGAAAGTGAAATGTTTTGTGATCCACTGTAATGGTAAATGTACTGTCATCTTCATCATCAATACCGATAATCGCACCCTGTCAATAAAAAACGTTAATCATGATTTTCTACTGTCCCACACATATCATAAAAAGGTTCGAAGATTTTGAAAATCAATTCAAAACAAAAAGGTCATGAAATGGTCTCTTGAGTAAACGGGCAATAGGTGGACAGAGCAAATGCTCAAAACTACTTAAAATAAGGCTCACCATGTCTTTCTAACAGCAAAGTTTGATTAAAAACAGGCCTTTGATGAAAGTCCCTGCATGTCATTGGATATCAAGTTGGCATTGAATTTCAACCATGTTCACAACAATAAAATTAGGAAAAAAAGTATCAATCTTGATTATAATCTGAATCAGGTTTTATTTTTCAAGTCTGGTGTGTTGAAATTCAAATATAGTTTGTCACATGTCAGAGCTACACACATATGACCAATCATGTGATATACAATGAGAAGCCAAAATGTCATTGGGAAAAGTAAAACGTTATATGTGCCTGGCTTTGCCTATTTTTTTTCAAAGATTATCTCTTTAGACCTCTTTTGGACAATTTTGCTCCTGGTCTTCAATGATGCATTCATGTTTGTTTCTACCATGATTCAAATATGTTTTAGCATTCTTAGATTAAGATGGAAACATAAACTCATCCAAACCTTTAACCTTACACATCCTCTCCTTGAACCTCTTTTCATTTTATCTTTGGACTGAAGAAATAAAAGAGAAAAGAAAAAGAGTTATAAATTCAATGTCAAATCAGAGCACTACCCTTTCTTACTCAAGCAAAGAGAATTGAAATGACAATGCATTGTTTTCAGTACCTAAAATAAATAAGGTAAAGAAAGTAAATACCACCCAAAACATACTCCTTCTACAGGAGAATCAATGCACACCTTTGAATAAAAGAAAAAATACTCATAATGACAACAATCAATTCTACTTTGAGTTATCTGCAGTTTTTTCTTGGTGCTAGAATTTGTAGTGAATGGTTCAATTAATTGAAAAGTAGAAAGTTGTTCTATATTTCAACAACAAAACAACTAAAAGGTATCAATGAACATTTTTTAATGTCATTACATTCTACTTTATTAAGTACTTTTTAGTCAATTATTAATATTTTGAACACCCAAGTATCACTAGATGTATACAATGTGATTGAGAAAGTTTGGATTTTACTGAACAGAACAGAACAGAACATAACTTTATTTAAACCCAAGTATAAACATGTATACAATAAGGGTAATCAATATATATGTGAGTGTCGTGATCCAGGAGGAACGAGAAAAAAAGAAAGGAAGTGAAATCTAATCGATAGATGTCATCGTTCAAATGCACTCAAAAAACCCTCAAAGAGCTTTCTCTACATGTGTTCACACTTGATGATTTAATTGGGCCAATTATCATACAATGATACTTAGTACAAGTATGGTTAATTACCCAATCATAAAAAACATCTGTGCTCTGCATTGGTCAAACTGTGCTAATTAGTCCTCGATAGTTATGATTATCACTGAGGCATATCATTTGTTAAATACCACACATATGCATTATATACCCCCTTCAGTCACTTATCTAGTGACATTTAGTAATGGAACAGTGATGGGTGGAGTTGTCAGTTGGATACATATTTAATTCCGGACTAAGCATGTTGTGATGTGAATCTAAACAAGTACACTATAAAACATACAGTATAGTACGATAAAAGGCCGGCATTTTCATCAAGGACGAACCAGCGATACTGCCAGCCTTTAACAACGTTCGTCCACTTGCTGAGTGGACCCTCAATCGCGGCCATGTTTACGGAAGTGCAACATCCTCTCGGATAGACCAATGAAATCGCTCGTTTTATCAAATCACCAATAAAATCTTCGCGAACAATTCAAACTTGTAAACAGAGTACGAACTTCAGGTGGTACAAGAAAACAGAAGAAAACAAAGATATTCAAAGGTATCGGATATGTCCTAGTCTTAAGTGAGATCCGTTTACAAAGAAACTTACGATTCGACACACGATGGATGCCCAACTTCCACCTGGTCCCTACCGTGCGACCATTTTGGTAAGCGAACCTTTTCGTACGTATTATGGGCACAAGGGTTCATAGTAAAGATCGTTTGAGCCACAGGGGCTTGAATCCCTCTATATATACTATATAAGATATTATAGTATATACATAAGTTACGCATTGATTAAGGCCCATGTGGTTTGCGCTAATGGCTATAATTTATAAAGGAATATCCATAACCAAAAAGAGTCCCAGCTAAGAACTCCTGTGGTTGTAGATAAACTCCAACATTTAAACGAGTAAGCTGTAAAGCAAAAAAATTACATGGACATGGTGTCTTGAACGACAACAACCAAGCCATACACTATCATTGCTTTCAATAAAATATTCGTCTGCATACATTCGATCAATACAATAGACAAATTACAAATACAATGGATATTGCCCTCTGTGGCATATGAAGTGCTTATTTACACTAGTTTGTGCTTGCAAAGTTGAATGTGTAAAGTCACACACTGACACCATTTCTCTTTAATCCTAAGACACTTGAAATCTTCTGAAATTGATTTGCCATTTGATCAAGATTTGCTTTATTTTCAGTTTTGTTTGTTTGATAATCCCTTTATATAGGACTCATTCTTGAGTTCTGTAGGACATATTTCATGACTCGCAAATTGCGTCAGGATTGGGCAGTCTACAGTCCCCTGAGCTAACCATTACGTCACCTATAATGGGTATATCCGGTGATGGTCTTTTCCCGAAGAGTCGTTTCGCCGAAGTTATTTTATATAGTAATTGAGGAGTCGTTTCCCGAAAAGTAATTTTTAAAGCAATTGTATCTATGTTATAAATAGTTATTACATTTTTAAAGAGATTCATTTGTAAAATGACCAAATTATGAAAGTTAATTGAAAGTAAAGTGTCTTTTTTTTTTATGGAATACTTTGATATCTACATCTCTGGGATAAATAGGCATCATTAATGGGTTTGTTTTTGTTTGTTTGTTCGTTGATGTTTGTTCTTATCAAGTCTTGAAATTAAATGTGCGTGTATTAGGTTAAACATAACACTCACTTCCTTTTCAGTAGACTATTTTATAAACTGTATAAATGTAACACAATATAAAAGATCGTGGTTCTACCCACCTTGACCAGCCCTTATGGGCAGTTGAGTATGGGGTCTTCCTCCATCATAAAGAGTCGGGCATCGCTACATAACTGAAATAATGTTGATGTGATGTAAAACCCATATATATATATAAAAGATCGATTCCAGTATATATAATACAAGTTATCCACTATATAAATTATCTTCGGGGAAACAACTCCTCGATATATAAACTAACTTTGGGGAAACGACTGTAAATCGGTATATCCATGATATTTATCCATATGTTTAACGCAAAAGTAGGACAGTTTGTTTATTTATATCTCTATATATTCTCAACCATGAAGATTTCAGTTCACGAAAAGCATACATTCTGCAAAGTTCACAGGGATAGTTTAATTAACAATCACTGTTACCTTTGCACAATATATGCCTTTCACATAGTATGTCAAAATAGTGTCAACAAGCTAATAATAGTGTCAACAACTTTAGAAATAATGCCAAGAAGTTCAATATTAGTTCCAATATGTTTTTACATAGTTTTTAGAGTTTAAAATTGAATTTTATGAACTTAATTAAACTGAAGAAAGCATGCTTAAGTAAGAAAATGGATAACTAAAATAGTATGAGACATGGATATTTTGTGGGTTAGTAAAAACATGACCACACTCTCATTTCATTACTTTGTGAAAACAATGATAGAAAATATTATCATTAATACATTAGCCGTATGAACATTTAAGATGATGTATGCTATCTGGTGCATTACTTGTATTTTTTGCGTTTTTAAATCACCTAAATATCCGCATCTTATACTGACCCAATTTACGGAGTGAAGTGAAGCTAACATTATGTCTCCTTTTTGTATTTCTATGGCTTATTCAACATCAAAAAGTTAATTTTGCATCCTAAAGAGTGTATAGTTACATGTTGACAATATTATTTCAGTTGTTGACACTATTTTTATTGTTGTTGACACTATTTTTATTGTTGTTGACACTATTTTTATTGTTGTTGACACTATTTTGACATACCGCCTTTCACATACTGAAATCTTCATGGCAGAGAACTTTGTCAGTGCATTGAAAAAGGAAATCTTTGGGCATAAGAAATCTTCTAGTAACCTTTCACCATGTAAGTTGAAACAAAAATGTAAAGCATTCATGGTTAAAAAAATGTATGTATGTTACATATAATATATATCATTATATATCCTTATAACATTTAGATATGATATGCCTTTACACACCCTTCTATCTTTTTCAGTGGAATGGATTAATACGTAATTTTCGCTCAGGAATACCTCTTGGAAGACACCGACGCTACATGAAGACCTATGATGAATGTTTTGTTGCATCTGATGCTGTAGAATGGTTACATCAATACTTGAAGAATAATCCTAATTTTGGAACCAATGTCTCAAGGTTTGTGTTAATTTATTTTCTGATGCTGTAGAATGGCTACATCAATACTTGAAGAATAATCCGAATTTTGGAACCAATGTCTCAAGGTTTATGTTAATTTATTTTTTATAAAAATGGTTCCAAATTGATAAAGTGAACAAGCTTCAACATCTTGCTGTTAGTTAGACCTTGAATGAGATAAGAATCACCTGTTGTGTAAACAAGGGACAGGACATGTTTACATTCTGTAGTTATCAGCTTTACTATGCGGTTTATTCACTTGGGTGGTTAGACATGTTGCCAGCTTATGTAACAAATTGCTGCATCTATATACAAAACACACAGACACCAATCACCATTTCCAAATCTTGCACCACTTCAATTTTTTGCCAATGGAGATTATGGCGCCGCCGGAAATGAGCATTTGGAACCCCTAAAAGATTGTATGTTAGATTCTGTAAATAATTTTTTTTTTACAAGTAAGCATTATCAACATTTTACCTTTGAAATAGACAATTACATACTTGAAAACCCCTTGAATAAATTTCATTTACATGAATGGAATGTTTCTAATCATCAATTTTGAGATATTTTATCAAAACTGCGTAAAGTTATGAATTTCTTTATCAATTTTTAACATGTCTTGTATTTTCTATCATCGTTTTCTCAAACAAATTTGAAAACTTTTTTTAAAAGATTTAACTATTGTTGAAATTGAAATGTTTCTTCAGAGCTCAAACCATACAGTTGTTACAGAAATTACACAGAGCCAAAGTTTTTGAAGATGTAAGAGGTTCTAAACACAACACAGGAGACTTCTCAGACAATGCTAGGCTTTTCAGGTGAGTGATTATTTTATACTTCCAGCAAGTAAAATGCTTAAATTAGATAGAATAACTGATTAAGAAGTTACTTAAAAAGATGCTATGTTATTGAATGTTATCAATTCAAGACAGGTAGGCATGGATTAGTATAATAACAAGAACATATCTGTGTACTATCCTAATGTAAATATCTATCTGTTTCAGACTCACAATCAGTTCACCTGGTAAGACAGTCAGAACTCCAATTGCATTGAGGAATAACTTAAAGCTTGCAAACCTTCAGCGTTCACCAAAGTCGAAGGACAAGTCGAGGATAGAGCCAGTAAAGCTTGACTTCAATAAGGTTTCCTCTATGCCAGCACTGTCAGATGATGTAAATAATACCCTACCCGAGTGCCATTTTGTATCGAAACCTCTGTCACAAGAAGAAACGGAGCAAGTTTGGAAAACCGTAACTTTACAAAGGTAACATTAGTTGTCATCCTATGCTTAACTTTTCCTTTGAAAGTACAGTCAACCTTGTGTTAAGAGGCCAGCCTATGGGACAGAGTAAATTGGCTGTTTAAGACAGGTTGGCTGCTTAACACAATTTACACTATAAATCTAACAATGGGACTTTCTGTAGTGGCTGTTTAAGACAGGTCGGCTGCTTAAAAGGGTGGCTGCTTAATACAAGTTAGACTGTATTGTCACCTCACTGGCTATACATTAAGAAGTAAGGAAGTTGATTGCTTTTCTACTGAATGAGTACCTAATAACTTTGAAAACTGAAAGGCATCTTCTTTAATCAGGAACTGTTTCATTGAACTGTTACTTATACTAGATTTTTGGACAACTATTCCATGTTATTGAATGAGCAGAAATCTAATGTTCTCTTCAAGTTTTTAAGATTGTTATAATCATGAATGCAATAATGACATGAAACAATTTTGGCATATTAATTGGAAGAGAGATTCTATGGTAGTTCTATGTGTGTTTTGCCAGTATTGAAAGATTAAGTCTAAACTTTTATCTCTATTTCAGTTTACAGAATGTTTTAGGTGTTGACAGTTTAGAAGACATTATTGAAGATAAACTTGTCAGTGGAAAACACATCATGCACAACTGTTTATACATTAATAAGAGCGGAGTGGTCACCAATATAGACCAAAAGGGTATGTACATTTCATTATAAAAATTTTGCAAAGTGTAATGAACTAAACTATGTACTAGATAAAGCACATAAACCAAAAATTTAAAAAGATATTGATATCTAATTGCATGAAATATTTTTTTGTGTACAGTGATTTTACTGCTTGTCTTTTATCAGTCCTCATGCTTAATGAGATATGTCTTTATTAGAAGCATGTTTATTTATGATATTTATTATGATACTGTTTGTATCTCGTTCTATCTGAAACTAGATCTCTGTAGCCCTGTTTTGTGCTAACTCATATAAAGGCACAACCGTGGGTATTGAATACTGTTATCATTTGATATTTTTTCCTAGAAGACATTTGTATTACTTTCTCCCTTTCCATGTATTTCAGATCAACTGCCATACTGGGCCCTATCTGCGATGAAATGTCTAGCCTATTGTAAGTAGTATTGAGTTATATATTCTAATACAGTGGACCCTCATTTATCCGAACACTTTTGTTCCCAGGAGAAATGTTCGTATTAACAAAATTTCCGGAATAAAGAATATGCGAGTTACAGCGAAATGTTTACCTTTACACGGTGTCGGTGTATCATGATCATTACTATGAAGTAAGAAATACACAATTATTTTTTTTTGAAGGGAAATATAAAGTGTGTTAAGGAAGTGTTTATTTGGTCAAAACGGATTTTTAAAAAAAAATGACAATTTGAAGCAATGTCTTTCGAGAAGTTAGATTTCCTTAAGATAGCTCTGAAAAGAACTGTTTGATTAGCTGATAGCAGCTTGAGGGATGGGTTCTCTGACGAGAGTGACAATGTGACAAAAGAAGGCTTTCTGGTAAAAGGCCCTTAAAAGGGCAGTTAAGGCACATGGAAAATGAGAAACTGGTATTTCGACACGTCTTCGTTTGGCTGTGGGTGTAGACATCTTCAAGTTGTATCTTCTTATTTCAATATCGAGAAATGAGATAGGTAGGGATTGTCGAGAGTTTATTTATAGGGAAAAGGAGCATATCGATTGAGTAATAATTGAAAATGATTGCCAGACATTGTCTCCCGATCGCTGTCTAAGCAGCCAATCAACACCTTTTACAAACTCAACTATCGACATGCGACCGTAATTACAATAATGTAAGACCAATCAACTGACAGAATGACCAATTAACAAACAATTAACACCTTCCAGTACAGTACACTAGGTGACATGTTATGGTCAAGCATACGTGACAGTTTGCAAAACGTGTGAATGCCGTTTACAACAGAACACCGATCCCTTCATTCGCAATTGTAACCGCAAAATAAACGATTTTACTGGTTTCCGGACTAGCCATACGCATATACTATGAAAAGTGACTGTTGGTTCCCGAATATTTTTGTCCGGTTCCGGAACGCGGATTTTCCGCATAAAACAGTTAAATTGATGAAGGTAAGATCTGTTCCCTCAAAATTCTGTTCGGATGGTGAATATTCCGGATAAACGACGTTCGGATTATCGCGGGTCCACTGTAATTGCCTGTTAATAGAAATTCTCCTTTTCCCACAATGCTTTCCAGAGTCGTCTGTAAACAAACTGGTCAAATGTTGTTGTTGTTGTTTGGTAAAGGACTTTCTACACTTCATATCTGTGGGGGAAAAAAAGACTTTCTACATTTCATATTATGTGGAAAAAAAACATGATCGTTTTGTTTTGTCCATTCTCTAAACACTCTGGATTATTTCATGACATATGAAAGAAGCAGCAACATTACCTTTTACTATATTTATGCAATCTATACATATCTCGAAAATTTCTCCTTTTTACAGTCGCCGATCTTCTGCACACTTGTAGCTTTATCTTTGACAGGCACACACTGTATGAATCTGGCATCTGAGTTCTTTGTGTGGCTATCAGAAGACATGTTGGATAGGCCATTGGTCTTGCTTCCTGCTTTACTGTCAACCTGCAAGTATATAAAATGGCGGTATTCTATATATGTTCCAGTTGACAAAATTTTTGAGCAGCTGGTCTGCTGAGAGGATTTCTAAAAGGGGAAGTGCCAAGCATGCTGGTTCCCTGCTGCATGTTGGAAAAAACCTCAGTCTGGTTCCCGATCTAAAAATAGCTCAAGCATGCTGGCTCCTCTAGTACATGTAAATAAAGGGGACGATAACTGGTACCCTTCCTGCTATTGATTCATCCCATGCTTTTTTTGCTCTCTGCCCATATTTATCCCCATTAAAAAAACAAAAACAAGACCTCCAACACATCTTATGCAAAAATAAATGTGATTATGACTTAAATCATAATCAGTAATATTTAACAACATATTTGCATTTTTTTTTAAAGTTTTTCCGAGAGCCTTGTATCAGTGTAATCATAATGATTGTCTGTTGCAGGGCCAGATAAGACGGATGACAACATTCCTGCCTACCCAGGGTTTGAGAGAGATGTATTCCATGTGGTAAAGGACTATTTCTGCAGCCTTCCAGAACCCTTGATGACCAGTTATATGTACGAGGTCATCACCAATGTATTTGGTAAGTGATTAATTGGTCTGGACTAAAGTCTATTTCTTATGATGGCATACATCAACACGCTTCAATTAAGTTATTATAGAAATAAGGACTTTATAACTTTATGTGACACATATTGCACTTATTTTGATATTTTTTTATTATAAATGAGCATTCCAAATTATGTGTGAATTTCTCGCAGGATGTCAATATCTGATCTGAAACATCTGTATACATTTTATTTTTGGAAAGCAACCATAATATCAAATTTTTCATAGTTTTCTCTATGAAAGTACAGATTTTGTTTACTATTTAACAGAGAATGATATGAAGCTCGAAAGCATTTGTTTCATAACAGCTGTGTTATATCGAAGTTTCAAAGGCTTAACAATAAAGAGAGTTTTTTAAACATAAGATTAAGGGCAAAGTTGTACAAGTATATAATTTTACGAGCAAAGACACAATATTGTAGAGGTTTTACTTTTTCTTGTGATTGTTTTACTTATTTTGTTTCGTTTGTTCTGCATATTAACAGCTTATGATATCTAATAACTTATCCTATAATCTTACTTCATTGACCTGATAAACTGATCGGTCAAAATAGGTCTATGAGCTTCTTCAACAGTGAATGAAGATTTCTTTTATATTCAAATGATTGTACTCTGATGACTTGATTGGTGCTGAATAGTGACAATATTTTTTCAATGCCATATTTAAATGTGTGTGTGTGTTGGGGGGGGTAAATGTATTATATATAAAGCATGACTGTTGAAAGTATGTGTGAAATTATGTCCGATAGTTCAGATAGCAATTAATAAATTTAAACTGTCATAGTTACATAGCCAATAGGTAATGGTACTGATATGTCTCTTTAAAAATCATGTATGCAGGATTAGATTTCTTAATATTGACCAGTTTTCACTGGGTTTTAAACATGTTGCCATTTGTTACAACTTTAATCCATATATCAGTTTACAAGACCAATATAGTAGGTAGACACCTTCTTTTGTTCTTGGTTCAGAGGTCCATCTTTGAGCAGAAGTGGTAATTGCTCAAGTTTGTATTAGTCAATCACACATTCCTGGCTCTAAACCATTGAAGAGACACTGTATGGTTCCTAGTAATTCTATGTTCAAAATAAGGGATGAATTGCTTGATTGCACTTACATTCAACCAATCCAAGTATTTAAAGATAATTAATGTATGCAATATGTTTGAAAGTACAAAACTTGAATTGATATTAAGCTTGATAATGAAATTATGACTTTTACATATATTGACAAATCTAAGTTTTCATTCTAACAAAATTGTTTGCTTTTTCTTATGCAACAGTTGCATGTTATCTTTTTTCTATTGAGTCATATTCAACTTTTGGCATCTTTATTGTTATTACACTTAAACCACTATATGACTTCATTATTTCTTTCTATACCATTTTAAACTAGATTTGATATTTTTTATGTTTATAATACTATACCACTAATATGTTCACTTTTATGCATGCTAATTAATATATGTTGATACTAAGAACCTTAATTAATAAAATACTTGTGTTCTTCCTGATCTTCTATAAAATACAATTCTGTTATTAAATGGGAATTTTTTTGCTTCAACATGGTGCAAGGAGTTAGCTATTTAAGATTTTGTTGAAAGAACTATGACAAAATTTTGTTTTTTATCCCAAAGCTCTGAATATTTAATGAAAATATGTGTAATTTAGATAATGGTGGAAAGTATTTTAACTTAATTGAAACATCACTTAATGTATTATAATTCAATTTGAAACATTACTTCAAGTTACAATTTGAACACAAACATTTAATTCCCAGTTATGTGTTATACTAGCTATATTAGAAAAAGTGATCAGAATACCAAAGGTTGTAGCATTAAGAAAACACACATGTAGTTTATGGATACAGATTGGAATTGTTAATCTAATAGGGTCACCCATAGCCTACAGGTTACAGTACTCAACTTGAAACCTTAAGGCCCCTCCCTGGGTGGGCTCAAATTCTTGTTGACAGCATTTGGAATTTCATGAGAACTAAGTTCCCTGTGGACTAATGGAACACATGGTTTCTACTGCTGAAGTCATCATGGCAATTAAGATTTGGATCTTCCTGTATCATTTTGTGAAACCAATTAGAATAAGATTTAAGAATCCCATAATCCCATGACAATGGTTATCAAATGATTCTGACTTCTATTTTGATATATCACATTAATTTCAGTCTCACAAAATTACTCCATTATATCTAACTATTGAAACACAGAGTCAAAATATCTTCCTGATTTTGCACCTTAAAAACAATGTTTTATACTTAATTTGAAAAAAAATGCTCCTTTTCAACCAATTGTTGAATTATAATTAAAGATTATAAAAACCTCTGACAAACAAATGAGTATTGCTTTTGCTTTCAATGGCTCTTATTGTGCAATCATGGGGATGGATACTCATTTTTAATTAATGTTCAGCCAATTAATACTTTTGCATGTTTGGTATACAATATGCACCAATTTATCATTATTGTTTGCTTTTATAACATAACTCTCTATACTTCCCCCTATGTTATATGTACAATCCTGTCTTAACTGACAGTCTCAATTCATGGAACATTATCAAAATGTTTACATACTAGACACATCATGTCTTAAAGGATTTCTACAATTACAGATGGTCATTTATATATTGCATAGTATTTTTGAGTTATGGCATTATGTCCTAGTCTAGTATTGAGGAAGCATTGACCTACAATTTGATTTGCTGTAACTTTGCAGCAGGCATTGAACAGTTATGTCAGGGCATGAAACTTCTGTTTACTGTTATATAACTATTAACACGTTTGTTTATTTTTTCTTTGTTTTTATTAACCACCTTCTGATGGATTTGCTGATTGTGCATGCGACTCACCCAGTTCGTGCTAGACACCAACGGAAAACTCGACTCTCCTGTAACGCTCTTCACAAACAGCCTAACTCCACCCCTAAAACACTTAACACTTTCCAATCTGTAGAAAATTTGTTGATCAGTATAACTAAAGGATACACACATTCTTCAGAGTGCCAGGATGCGTCCCAAGGTTACAGTAGCTCAAATATCTTAGACTTATCTCCCATACCTCATGTACCAGAACACGGTGAGAAGCTAAGAGATAGACGGTCCGAGGATCTTCATTCTGTGACAAGATACGAAACAGCTTTTGGACCAGACAATAATACAGTTACCAGAGTGTTTTATGCTGGTGGAATGGCAACAGATTTAAATCATGATGATATTGACATTGAAAATGTTCAGAGTACTTCAATAGAAACCCATTTTGAATCAACGGAAGATAATTCAACATCATCTTTTAGTAGAAAGAATGTGCTCAGACACTCTGTGAATAACCTTTTTAATCGGGCTGCTTCAGTAAGACATAAGAAGAGTAAGAAGGAGAAAGCGCCAGTGAAAAGACGAAGTGTTGGTCACAGTTCCACGGACGACAGAGCATACGGTTGCTCTGTTGGGGTGTACTCACATACCATGTCTGAGACTTCCAGTGAAGATTATCCCAAACATTCCCGCCCAGTAAACAACTCGGGATCTGCTAAAGGACTGAACCATTACAGTGCAAAACCACCCAAACACGGAGGCCAATCTCGATCAAACTCTATATCTCATGATAACTCCCAGTTGAAAACTCATCAATATGGCATCAGTGGTGCTAAAGGTTTAAGGAGGAAAAAGTCCTTGTCAAGTGCCTCACTATCTCATAGAAAGTCATTTTGTGATAGCGCAGAGTTGAGGCGGGATGAACCAAGGCCAGTGAAAAGGCGACCATCTACAGAAAATATGGAGGCAGAACCTATAGGTGGGCGGAGCCTTAGTATGTCTGATTTAGCCATGGCTCCTCCCATTGAAAATGAACTACAGAAACAGTGTATGGTTAAAGTTAATGCCAGCCAGGATAGTAAGTAGTGACATTTTATAGATATTCTCATTTATGATACAGGACCAACCTATGTAAACAAGGGGACTGGATTGTAACTTATGTCAATCAATATACCACATGCCATTATTGTTTAGATATCCTTCTAACAGGGTTAGATTTCCTTTGATTGTAGCAGTTTCATGAGGCAAATATGGGCTGAAAAAAAATATATGTTACGGTAAACTTTCATAGAAGATTAAAGAAGAAATAAAATAGAGGAAAACATAATTGTCATATTGTCATATTGTACACATTTTCCAATTTATTTTATTGATCATAAATGAGTTTTAATCTTTAAACTTTTCCATTATTATTACATACATGTGTTGTTTGTTTTTTTATTTAATACTGTTCAGTGCCAATTTAAAATGTTATATCTGGCGATAGAAAAAAACTATTCAGTTATATAAACTGGAGGTCAACAAGAGAATAAATTACTCATTATCAGACAAATACACAGTAAGTTTGTCCTTACCCCCATGTTGGGGAGATAGTGGTGCAGAGGTAGAGCGTCGGCCTCTTGTACCAAGGGTCCTGGGTTCGAATACCCGTTAGGCAGGATAAGAATACCCGGGTGACTAACCCACAAATCATTTACTAGTGTAGTATCCAGGAAGGCAGAATCGAGAGGGATTTATTTAAGTTGTAAGAACTATTTCACAATCAATGTGAAATAGATAAGTTTAAAGTAAATTAAACAAATGATTGTAAATAGGGATTCTCCATTTTGTCTATAATAGTGTTGTATGTTGCTTGTCATATTTATAAATTGTTAATTAAACCTGTGTATATTCCTGTAGGTGTATTGATAGAAGAAGGAACAGAGAGAATTGTGCGTGCTCTGCAGCTTGTACTCCTCCTCATTCCTCCAGCAAACAGACGCAGGCTCCATCTCCTCCTGAGGCTTATGAGTAAAATATCAACCAATGATAAACTCACACTGGATGACTCACAGCCCTCTCGTAATCTGGTAAGTTGACTTGTTCTTGATAGGGCCCTAGTAATGGGTTTGCAATGAATGTATGCGGGGATGGCTTCAAATCTTATGTATTTTAATTTACAGTCTTGCTCTAAATGAACATCAATGTGGTTATTTTTATCAAGTTTTAGTTAAGTTAATGTTTCTAGCAATAATTGGAAAAAAGTATCTGATTTATTACCATTCTGCCACACATTCTATCATTGCTTAGAAGATTAGCTGGCCAACAGTGTTGAATTTAAGCTTGACTATCAGATAATAAGCAGAACAACTTCTCACCTGTGGGTCACCGTCACACCTGGGGTATATCCTTTACTTCAAAAGGGAAAATTTTGAAACTTTCACAATGGATGCATTGTCATTATGCATCTGACAAAGTCCCTGACAAAGACCAATAACTCTGCCCCATTTTCATATTTGGATAAAGATTTGCATGCAAAGATTAGTATCTCACAAACTAAGACCCAAGATATGTCCCATCTTTTTGTGATGGTCAAGATATTTGTTTTACGTCATCTCATACTGTTCACTGACCTATATTCCTCTCCAATTGTTGTTGTTAACAATATGATCAAAAACACCACCTTTGATTATTTAATTATTCTATTTTCAGTTGCTGGAGACATTTTACCGGACTGTTTTAACGTCTCAAGATGCCAGTGAAATGGATGATTTACTTGTGATACAGCTGGTAGCTTTTCTGATGGACCATTATACAGAGGTGCTGTCCCTTCCTTCAGACCTGAAAACCAATGTGGAACAGCGCATTAACAACCTACAGAGAACCAAGGTAAAGATAGTGGGCTTGAACAGTGCTAGGGTTACTAGTGTTGTGTAATTGATAATGTTGAAAATCATTTGTAAAGGGGAGCATATAAAGATTTGTTAATGATCTATTGAAATGTTTTTGTTGTCTGATTCTATAACATGGATACTCACTGTAGTCTACAGGAAAGGAATCAGGCAGAAATGAACACTAGGATTGATGTAATTCAAGAAGAATTGTGGAGAATGCTATAAAAGGCGATGAGCCTTGCTAAATTATGTGAACAACAAATATGCATCGTACATGGGTTAAACAGTACAATGTCATTAGTGTATGACAGATTTTAAACTAATGGTCAAACATTGAATGCGAAGGACAACCTGAATATCAAATGCTTTTGCATTTGTCAGCTGGTCCATCTAAACTTATACTATTGCACTAGTAGCACATGGTGAGAGAACACGTTGTTTGCCTTTTATCACAGTTTCTGTTACAAAGCTCTGTCACAATGTCCCTGATGAATATCAAAATCATGTCAGTTTTTAAAGTTGCTTATATTATATTTTACCCTTGAGTTATGCTTTTGACTACCTCTACATGTATACTTAACATGTATGTGAGTGTTTTTCTGAGTTAGCAATGTTGTATTGGGAGAATGACAGATTGATTGAATGATTTACACCTATTTTAATCTGCTTTATTTAGTTGGTTGAATGTGTCATGTTTCTGGTTTTTAGGGAAACCCCTCCTTATCTGGGAAGTCTTTCATTGTTAGAGTAGGTTCAAGTCAACATGTCAATTCTGTCTTCCACATACAAACTTACAGGATTCACACTGAAAAATCTCTTCAGGCTAAACAACAAGTGTTTTCTCTTCTGTCATTTTAAATAGACAGCCCTGTAATGTTGTGTATGGAACAGAGTTGAAAACTATATGTAGATATTGGGGATTGGGAACATTTATATCACTATTCATATCCCTCTGTAATGTCTCATAATCTTTTCTTAAGTGTTGTTTTAGTGTTGTACATATTTATTTTTATTGCATGACGGAAAAGTGTATCTTTGTGATTTTTATCAAATTTACACAAGTTAATAACATGGTCTTAATTAATGCTTTTAATGCTTTTTCTCTAGCTTTGCAAAGTTGTCTTTATCATGTTTTATTGTATGGAATACACATTTCCCAAATAAAGTTGCTTATATTCAGTTTTAAAGTGTTCTTTAATCTTTATAGATATGTATGTTTTTGTTTTTGTGATTGATTGACATATAGCTGGGTTGTCCTAAAGTATCTCAAGAATTTAGATTGGTAAAGCTAAGACAATGACTCAAACAAATGCAGATATCTTTCAGCATTCCTTGTTCAATATTTATTAGACAATTGGTTTTCTACTCCCTTTTTAGATTTACATTTGAACTAAATGTGTCCAACCCTATAGTCCTGGGGTCTGTCACACAAAAATTTGTCATAAATGTAAAGCATTCATAGAAAGTTTCTAACAAAAGATTTTAAACTTGCAAATAAAAATAAGTTCAGTTGCAAATGTAAATACTTCTTGTAAATGTGTGTCTATCTTTGGCTGTAGAATAATTGTAAATGTAAGCTGTTACTAAATCAGTGAGTGTGTGTGTGAGTTTCATGCCACTCATAGTTCTGTTTATTTCTGCTGATTTGGATGAAAAATAGATGAAAATATTGATGCTTTGAAGGCAAACAAGGTTGTGATGCAGTTTTTGCAATCAGACAAATATTTACTAGATACAGTGAAGGTATTAACAAGTAAACTGAATGATGATCCTGTTGAAAGATAAATGTAGTATTGGTGGGAAACTGTCCCGATTTAGAGGGGCATAAATAACTATCATTTCTGCTTGTCTATAGAAGTGACCAAATGACTGAATAGTTTGTTAAAAGGTCCCTTTTATCATATGTATTGTTTTACCGGCTGCATTCCTAGTTGGTTCTTGTCATATGCTGTCGTATGTGCCTAAACAGACTGGTTTGGTATCAAAATGTGTGAATTATGTTCTAATGCACCATCATGTGATATTGCAAATGTTTCTTATTGATAGACCTAAGATCGGGTAATAGCATGAATGATGATGAACTGACATGTTCAGTTGTTCTTTTTCTCCCAGAACAATCCATAGATGTTAACCTGTATCAGAATATAGAGTTACAGCAAAATATATTTGAAAGCAATATTAGAAGAAGGCAGATATTCAATATAGGTCACTTCTCCTTAAATGCCAATAATGTCAATGTAGTCGAGGCGTAGCCCTTCTTTGTTCAATTGACAACCTAGAAATTGTGAGTAACATGAAGTTTTATTGTTGATTCTTAGTCTATATTGGTTCCACATTAAATTGAGCAAGGTTGCCACTCTGGCAACTTTGGGCAATTTGCATAATTTGCATAAATTAAAAATGGCCGCCGGAAGTAATTTCGAACAAATTCTGCACAAGATATTTCATAACATATGGCATGTAATATGTCTTTTCTTGGGTTTTGAGGTATGGGAATTCGATTTCTGACGTTTATATATAATTTCGTTCATTCAGAATGGGAAAAAATAAGATATTAGTTGCTTTTGTTACATTTTGTGCATTTATTTCACGTTTTAATGCCATGATAAACTCACAATGCACTTCATAATGCCATACATGAAAATGCTTGGCACCATCTGTCAATTGTCATCTTATTGTAACTAAAACTTATATGGTCCAAGAACAGTTCTAGTAATTTTTAGACCAGTTCTAGGTAAATAAGAATAACAAATCACTTCAAAAGCAAAATAGAAACAAAACGGATACATCATATTATGCTATGCAATTGGAGTATCAAGTTGGATTGATTAAGATAAAAAAACTTATTTAAGGCATCTCATAAGGTTTAATTTGTTAGCGTTGTCTGATTATCATATAATTGTTGAACAAAGGGAATGTGTGTAGCCGGTATTAAACATATGGCACAGAGAATGAAAACTTGTTGCACCTAAGGTCTGAGTGATCTAAGCCGGATCTAACCCGACAGAGGTGAAAATGAATAGAACAAATATACCACTACCTCTTATAACAGTAACAAAGTTTAAATATAATAAAATGAAAAATATTTTCAAGGCAAAGGATAAATATTTTTGTGGAATAATGGTGTCATGTTGTGAGATACTTGCCAAAAAAGATCATAATTAAATATCATGGAGTGTGCAATGCTCGACGCCTGACCAGGTTCATTAATAGCTGTCTTTTATGAATATTTACTGATTTGTTTTAATTATTTTGTAGTGTTGAATGTGAATATTACCACAAAAGAATAATTAAGACTGAAAAATTGATAATATTTTTCCCCCCAAAAGCCTTTTATTCACAGAATACTTCACAATCATTTTATAAAAAAAGTTCTTAGGAATATATTTCAATGACTTGCCTTTGTATCCAAAAATCTACAACACCATAACCAAACATATTTCCGTTCGCTTCATCATCATCACCACCAGCATCGTTGTTATCCTGCTTAACAATCCATATAAATGCTTTCATAGAATAACTTCAAAGTACAGAGGCAGAGCTTATCTTCGGATTTGTTATATCCATGTAAAGAGCCAGAAAGAAAATGTCTATATTGTTGTTTCTCTTTTGGAAGGTCATACAAAGCATTGATTTACAGCTTTGCTGCTTTAACAAGCAGTTTGGTGCTTCTTTGGTGCCTTGACCCTTTTCATCAAAAAATATTCAACAGTCAAGGATAATGTCCCGAAACTTGTGTGTTCAAAGTCAAGGCCCTAACTGTTTCCTTTTCATGTTGGTATGATGTTTCGCATCTACAGACAGCATGCAAGGGGCTCTGTATAAGACGATAGAGCTTTCGATAGCCTTGTATCTAATTCTCCATGCACTTAAACATGCGGACCCTAATTAAGAACAAATGATTGTGAACACTTCCATGGAAAAGAAGAACAAACATACCGATATCCCCACTAAGCACATAGACGATGCCCTGGCTGGATCTAGAAATCTCTAGGACATCAGAGACTACATTCATGTCTGCCTCATCGTGACTGAATACTCCACTACTAATGTCTCTAGTGTGGTATTCTTACCAAGGCTAAGGATACCATGAATACTAGCAAGAAGCATATTATCTTTTACTTGCTATGCATTGATTAGTTTTCTATTTGGCATGACATTAGCTATATAATAGTCATGCTCTATGGTGACTTCTCCTGATAGTCTCATTACTCGTGTTCCTTGGCAGAAATCCTTTGGTATTTGGCAAGCATTTCCTCATTCATCATAATATTTTCATAAGAGTTCAGTATTTAATAGATACATGCAGCCAAACTATGTGATACATGTTGAACAAAGCTGATACAATATTACAGTATCAGGCGCCTCTTGGTTGGTGTCTACATTTAATAGCTGTATAAATTTCAGTAAACCATGTTTTTTGTGTCTTGGTGAATAAAACCATACCTGTCAATGAGAATACAGTCAGACTTGTGTTAAGAGGCCAGCCTATGGAACTGAAAAATTTGCTGTTAAAGACAGGTTGGCTGGTTAACACAAATTGATGTACACTATAAATCCAACAATTTACTTTCTGTAGTGGTTGCTCAAGGCAGATTGGCTGCTTTAAAGGATGGTTGCTTAACACACGCTGAACTGTATAGGGAAAGCACACAAACCACATGGTATATCAGTAATGTAACTGTTTTCCATTTTCTTCTCTCATAGCTGTGTGATCTGCCAAATTAGCACTTTCAGGATCTGGTCAGTGGCATGACTTTACAGGTGTGGTCTACTTTAATCAAGGGATTCATTTATTTATCCTATTGTTAAAGGCTTTAATCATGCACATCCGATGTGAAAACATGTTTCATCTCTTCCATGTGAAGCTTATGTGGCTTATTCCTGATGTCTTGATAAAAGATAGTATTAATGCAGCCTGACACAAACACGAAAGTGAAGTAAAGGTTGATCTATGTATGTACATAAACGGGAAAGAGTCTGTGAAAACTCCTTTTTCCAATCTTGACTGTAGCTTGCTACTCCAAACTGGTCAGCATCCCTGAACCCACAATAATATCTACATGCAATATCCATTTTTAATTAACTGAGAGTGCATACCAAGCATACCGTGTTTGTTTAGCAACGAAGAATTATTTCATTATATATAATTCAAGGTCCCATTTTTCACATGGATATTGGATATAACCTCCCTCTTGCTTCATGTTTAAGAAGTGTCGGTGGAAAGAAACTGTCCACTTAGTATCATCAAGTTTGATTTAGATCAATAGTTTCCAAAATGTGTTCAATCTGCTTGAATTTCTTCCGTCCAACATGCATGAAGTCAATGGCAACACCATCAAATACTCGCAAATCTTTCATCCAAGACTGTACTTTTCAATATACAAGTCAAACAAACATGCTCCTGTGATATAGGATTTAAGGTCTAAGCCTTTCATCAGTTTGACAATAGAACTAAGAAAGGACTTGCTACTGTGAGTTTTAGCAGCTGCGTGTACAGTGACGTAAACGTACTGGCTAATGCCAAATCACTTGCTTTGTTCCAGCAATACATGTATTTGGTTTGAAAATAGATAACATTTTTACCTTGTACACCAAGTAAGGTTCCTATAAATCGGAAACATTGCTTTATCAAAAGCATTAACCTTTTTTTATAATCAAAATTCGAATTCCTTTTTATATAAATACAAAAGTCATTATTGCACTAAACATATTTTATTTGTGTCGACTATCATACAAATGACACTGTATGGTAGGTTTGTTTCTCTGAATTAAAGGATTGTTGTATATTGTATATTGCTATCAGATCTTGTCTCAATGAATGGTAATCAAATCAAATCAAATTCTAACCGTATGTTAAGAAAATGGCATTTATTATACAGAACGCAAAAATCGATGAAATCCTTATTGAACAAATAGCCAATCACAGTAACTTTTGTATTTTCAAAATGGCGTCTGGCCGCCATCTTGGTTTTTTTTTTCAACATAGAGTGGTCAAAACTTAATAAAAACATTAAAAATGAAATTTCCATACCCTTAAACCCCAGAAAGAAAGGACACCTTACATGCCGTATTTTTTCTTAAAGGTGTCGAGTAGAAAAATGATGATGCCGACTGGCGGGCATTTTTAATTTATGCAAATTGCCCAAAGTAGCCAGAGTGGCAACCTCGCTCAATTTGATGCAGGACCCATAAAGACTAAGAATCAGCAATAAAACTTCATGTTACTCACAATTTTAGGTTCCGAAATTTTCGCCTCGACTAATGTTTGTTGATAAATTAATCGATTCAAACCAGTGGTGGACATGTGTTTCATTTTTAATTATAACCAAACAATAACAATATTTAACCACTTTTTTGCAGACAAATCTGGCAAACATTCCCACAATGTTTTCTGCCCTTTCAGAAGATTTTATTTCCAATTTCAACACATTTTGAAATATTGTCTTTAAACTATTTCAATATGGGAGAGTGAAAAATTTGGCATTTGGTAAAGGGTTAATTATTATAAATTCACACCCCATTCGTAATTATACATAATCAATGTCTGTATACATCACAAGCTGGTCAGATCTGTGTGCAAACAAGTCTAAGATCAAAGCGCTGATAGCGCTGAAGGACTATCGTGCATTTAAAGCAAGATGATTGAGGATGCATTTTAATATTTCTTAGGGCAACATCTCGAGGAAAACAGCTGCTCCTTTTACCACCATTACTGTAATTATTATTTCTGTGAACGGAGACTGAACGAAAGTCTATTTTTCGAACATCAGGACATTTTACGATTTCCCATGAGGCAACAGTAATAATAATATAGAGCAAAACAAAGCAAGTGAATCCGGACTACATTCCTAATTCCAAGAAGGTATTAGTCCGCACAGTGAAGGCGGATGTTTAAGGAGTAATTGGGGTCAGACCGCTGTTTGTGTATCGATAAACTAACCGTCCCCCAAAAAGTGGTATGTAAATTCAATGGACTAAGGTGCTGACAAAAAGCATCCATTTGGAAAATATTGAGGCAGGTTTTTAGAACATGGTATCTTAAATGATAGAATAATTCTTTTAAGATGAATTCTCTTACAAATGTGCTAAGTGACAAACTGTCTATCATAGACAACTCCATGGATTGTTTGATACGATGTTAAGTGAATCATATTTACCTTCAGATCAGACCTTTTAGAATTGTGAGTATATGGGTAATGTGTCCGGAAGTGGTGTTTGGTGTAGTTATGCTAAGATTTTAATGGTTGTGTATACTCTAGCACTGCTTAAAGATAATGGTTTTGATATAAATTATAGGAAGTGCACAGTCAAAAAGCCTGCAGATACTTGGGAAAGCAGCCTTGGTTTTGATCTTTATGGATCTTTTTCTTTTTAATCTGTTCTTAACTTTGTGCCTTGGTAGAACTGAAACCATCAATATATAGTAATTGTTAATGATGATACTTTGATATAATTTTGTTTACCTTTACTATTCTCCACGTGGGTTCAAATCCTGACAGGGATATGGATTTTCATGAGAGGCAGTCTCCCGACTGACTTACGGAATGCCGATGGTTCTACCCCCCTTGACCAGCCCTTATGGGCAGTTGAGAATGGGTTCTTCCTCCATCATTAAGAGTCGGGCATCGCTACATAACTGAAATAATGTTGATGTGATGTAAAACCCATATAAAAAAAAAAAAAAAAAACCTTTACTATTGTAATAAAACATTCACAGAATAATAACTTATGAAACCCTACTTTTACCCCTGGAAACATCCTAAACAATTATTTTGCTTTTACTACATTGTATTTTCATCTTACAAACCATGAATTATAGAGCTGGTTAAAAGTCATCATATTTAAAATAAATCAATTTTTTTCTTCAAACACAATTTGAAAACTTGATAAAGGTAGAATATCCATAATGAGGAACAGTCAGAATAACAAAATTATAGATAAAACAGAACAATTGTCATTTTGAAATTAAGTTTCATATTATAAGATTCTTTCCTGGATTGGAATTTTTTTTTCCCACTTTCATTCATGTAATTGTAGTTTTAATTTTAATGTGCAAATTAAGAATTAAGGAGAGGTAATTAATATGTAATAAATAACAAAATTTGACAGTATGACATGGTGAATACTATTGAAATTATAAATATTTCATGAATTACATTCCAACTTATTCTTTAAGCAAAACAATCACCAGTTTTTGTCGATCTTCTCCCTTAACATTTGTTTAAATATGTTTGTAAAAAACGCATTCCATGATAGTATTTAGTCCTTACCTGCATTCCCTTCTCTTATATTACACTATTTCTATGGGTTATAAGTTGATTAGAATAGAATTAGAAGGGTCACTTTTTAATTAAAGATTCTGATCTAATATCAAATATATGCCTTTTGGACTCCAGATCTCAAGCAGCCTGAGACAAAATCCAATGTTTTATTTTTAGATTACCTGAGGCTGTAGATAAAACCAATTGAGTTTGTCACATATTTGGAAATTGCTTTTGATGTGAAAATATGCTCAATCCTTACAGATTAATGAAGTGAATTGTTTTAGGAACAATTGTTAAGCTTTTAGAAGCCTTCTATGTGTTTTGATGTCAAATTTTATGTGTTTGAATGTTGTATATGTTTTAATGCTTTAGTCATGCCTTATTTAGGTGACACGCCAACCATTATACCCATGTAATATAGAGGTAATGCATGCATGGTAGTAATAACCCATTTATTTTACCCTTCCCTGGTCCTTTTACATGTATAAAAACTATGGAAAACAGTTAATCTATCAAACCGAAGGTTCCATTTGTATTTTAGATTATGTGAGAGTGCATTCTTTCAATAACATTCCCTTAATAGATAAAACAAGAACAAAACATAATATTATGTTGTTTTCCAACGTTTTTGTACAGTTAAGTTGTAGTATCATACAGTTACTGTTAATGAGTTACTGGGTATGTAAACCGTAATTTAGCTAAAGGCACTTTTTCTAGACCACCTGTAAATGTCTTATGTCATGTGCACCAGTTTTATGATACAAAGGTATGCAATATAATTCTCTGTGAAATTATCAGTTTAAGACTGACTACATGCCTAAAAAGGCTGACAAATTTAGAGCAGAGTAAGGGGTTGCATTTCAAAGGCTGGCCAAATCTGATATTGATTTACTTGCCTGTAATTGTCAAACCTTTCTATGCACTTGTCTGTATAACGGTTATGTAATAGATATCAGTAAAATTGACTTGTCTGTTACTGCTTTTTGACAAGCTAGGTACTATAGACAGTTGACTTTGCCACCTCTGATTTTATCAGTGGGCCAAACCTAGCAAAATAGTACATGTATGATACTTAACTTGATCCTTGCCTTGTTCAGCTTAACTATAATATTACATTCATGTATTTCATGTATGCTTGAAACCTTTTAATCATTGAAAGAGATGTTTGCAATACAATATTGCCAGGTCTATAAACATGGAACTTCTAATCAGAATACAGAGCTATGTGAACTGTAAGCTGAATCAAGGATTTACTCATTATTTGATGGTATTGTGTTGCAGCTTTCTTGTAGTATATATCCTTATACCCTTTTCAATCCCTGCTGCTAAAACTGGTGTGACAAACTGTGTTTATTCAATACTTAACTATCCTCTTAATATAGACAATAATGGTTACTGCACTCCAATGGTTTTTCAAAAGGTTGTCAAAAAGAGAATGGGATGAAAAGTGTTTACAATACCCTTTTTCTTCTTTTTCAAATCTTTCATTTTAGCTTGATTATTCGAAGAACAAGTTGAGCTATACTACTCACACAGGTATCAGCATCACACCTTGGTTGAATTTTTGCATTCATGTTTGTATGGCATGGGTTGCTACTTCACACATGTTTTCATGGTCATTATGTGACGTCCCTGACCAAGTTTCATAACTTTTGATTTGATTTTGAGCAAGTCGTTTTGTTCTTTGAAAATCTTAGCTCAGTTTTAACATGCAATTTTCTATTTCAAGCTAATGCTGCAGTGACTAGATTTAAACTTTCATTATGTGTTAGGTCACCGACAAAATCCCTTAAATCCAGTGTTGATTTAAAGTGAATTATGGTTGCATGCAAGTTTATAATTCTGTTCCAACGTAAGGGAATTGATTGAAGCATGGCACATGTGTTTGAGGTCATAATGTTAGACCCTTGACAAAGTCTTAGATTTGAAGCAAGATATGGCTTTTTTTTTGTACTTAACTTCACAAAATAATGTGCTTTGGTTCATAATGTAAGAACTCTGTCAAATTCCTTAAACCTTAGTTTTGCTTTTAAGCAAATTTTGGCTTTTTTGTACTCAGAAGATCTTGGTTAAAGTGCTACATGCAATTTCTTTACTAATAAACCTATATTTTGAATGGATTTAGACCAGGAACCTAAGACAAGTGAAGTGATAGATCTTATAAGATGTCTAATTTTACTTTTTCCTATTGGTAGAAAAAACCATGAAAGAACTTGTGAAGCCAGATGTCATTCTTTTTTAAAAGGCATCTTTCATCGATTTGTAGATTAATATATCTTTTGATATTTTTTGATGAATCTTTTATTCCAATATTTGCTGCTTAATTTGGAGAATTCATATGACTGATTCTTTCAATGATTTTTTGTTTTACTTGCATTTTCATAAAAAAAATCTTTAAATACACTATCATAAAAAAAGTTTATGGTAATTCATGCTATTGGGATATAATGTGCTGGACCAGTTCTTCTGGCTGTAGCTCACTTGCACAGAAAGAATAACTCAAGCTGCATCTGATACTAGCGCTCAGAAAAACTACAGAATTGGGTGACATGAGTTATAAATACTGATAGAGAATGTTGAAAAATAGCGAAAAACCACAAGATCATGATTATATAAAGCCCAAACTATTTATTATCTATTTTTCAAAGTGCTATTTTCGTAAATTTGGTGCCCACCAATTTAACTTCATTGTTTACATTCGAGTAACATCTAATATTGCAAGGAGCTCTCGTATTAATAAGTGGGGATCACCTGGTAAGAATAATCATGTGAGACACAAAGAAATGCTGTCATATATCCAATAAGAACGAGAACATTCAAAATCGAGAATTTCTTGGGTTTTATTTGTTCCCAACGTTTCTCAACTGACCTTGTTTTATCGCTAATTGTAAACAAACCTTATAGTATTCACTCTTAAAAGCATCATGTGAACGTGTAACTGTCTCAATTCCTCTGTAAAAGGGAATTTAAATTACTTTTATGATGATTTTCAATTATTCTTGAACTTTCACAATTTAAGTGTAAATGAGCAGAAGTATGGCTTTAAACACTTTTCCTATACAGATGCAGCTTTAAACAAACACTATTCCTATACAGATGCAGCTTTAAACAAACACTATTCCTATACAGATGCAGCTTTAAACAAACACTATTCCTATACAGATGCAGCTTTAAACAAACACTATTCCTATACAGATGCAGCTTTAAACAAACACTATTCCTATACAGATGCAGCTTTAAACAAACAATATCCTATACAGATGCAGCTTTAAACAAACAATCTTCCTATACAGATGCAGCTTTAAACAAACACTATTCCTATACAGATGCAGCTTTAAACAAA
This sequence comes from Cerastoderma edule, assembly GCA_947846245.1. NCBI lineage: Eukaryota > Metazoa > Mollusca > Bivalvia > Cardiida > Cardiidae > Cerastoderma > Cerastoderma edule. Next base: position 38,364,198 of record OX401405.1, on the reverse strand, counting down.
CACTATTCCTATACAGATGCAGCTTTAAACAAACACTATTCCTATACAGATGCAGCTTTAAACAAACACTATTCCTATACAGATGCAGCTTTAAACAAACACTATTGCTATACAGATGCAAACAAACACTATTCCTATACAGATGCAGCTTTAAAAACAAACAGATGCAGCTTTAAACAAACTTTCCTATACAGATGCAGCTTTAAACAAACATACAGATGCAGCTTTAAACAAACACCATTCCTATACAGATGCAGCTTTAAACAAACACTATTCTATACAGATGCAGCTTTAAACAAACACTATTGCTATACAGATGCAGCTTTAAACAAACACTATTCCTATACAGATGCAGCTTTAAACAAACACTATTCCTATACAGATGCAGCTTTAAACAAACACTATTCCTATACAGATGCAGCTTTAAACAAACAATCTTCCTATACAGATGCAGCTTTAAACAAACACTATTCCTATACAGATGCAGCTTTAAACAAACACTTCCTATACAGATGCAGCTTTAAACAAACACTATTCCTATACAGATGCAGCTTTAAACAAACACTTCCTATACAGATGCAGCTTTAAACAAACACTATTCCTATACAGATGCAGCTTTAAACAAACACTATTCCTATACAGATGCAGCTTAAACAAACACTATTCCTATACAGATGCAGCTTTAAACAAACACTTCCTATACAGATGCAGCTTTAAACAAACACTATTGCTATACAGATGCAGCTTTAAACAAACACTATTGCTATACAGATGCAGCTTTAAACAAACACTATTCCTATACAGATGCAGCTTTAAACAAACAATCTTCCTATACAGATGCAGCTTTAAACAAACACTATTCCTATACAGATGCAGCTTTAAACAAACAATCTTCCTATACAGATGCAGCTTTAAACAAACACTATTCCTATACAGATGCAGCTTTAAACAAACACTATTGCTATACAGATGCAGCTTTAAACAAACACTATTCCTATACAGATGCAGCTTTAAACAAACACTATTCCTATACAGATGCAGCTTTAAACAAACACTATTCCTATACAGATGCAGCTTTAAACAAACACTATTCCTATATACAGATGCAGCTTTAAACAAACACTATTCCTATACAGATGCAGCTTTAAACAAACACTATTCCTATACAGATGCAGCTTTAAACAAACACTATTCCTATACAGATGCAGCTTTAAACAAACACTATTCCTATACAGATGCAGCTTTAAACAAACACTATTCCTATACAGATGCAGCTTTAAACAAACACCATTCCTATACAGATGCAGCTTTAAACAAACACCATTCCTATACAGATGCAGCTTCCTTGTTATTATGATCAAGTCTATATGATATCAACAATTGTCATCATTGAAACACTAAAGCCTAGAATTATAGACAAACACTAGTAATATTACTCCAGCTGGAGCACTGAAGTGTTTATGTTTAAAATAGGAAGTGTCAATTGGTACAAGTACATAGGGTATCTATCCATATCTATCCATATGTTGTCTTTTGTTACATATTTGATGTTAATTAAGATGTTGCAAATATTTTTGACATGTCAGTATTGTTGTATTTTGCAAAGGAAATATCTAAACGAAGATGACAGCTCTGCTCTGTCTTCTCTGCAGATATAGCCGAATCTGAGACTGCTGGAATGAAAATAGTCATTGATTTATTAATTAATGTCTGTTCAACGTGCACTGTATTTAATCCCATTCATGAGTAACAATGATTTTGCATTTTCTGAAAACCGCAGCAACGAACCAGAAAATTGTTAATTTTACTCAAAACTTTTTTTAATATATACTACCCACAAACCTTAATTGAGTGAATATTATGTTTGAATTACACGTTATGTCTCATTGGGATGCTGCAGACAACTTTTCAATTACTGTACAAAGAGGTACAGATTTAACATTTATGGTTTTAGATTTTTCCATAAAATATCTTTTACCAGAAGAAGTTTTGCCTCTTTTTTTAATGTTTTAGTTAATAACTTGAGGCTGTGATCAATGTTAACTGTTATCTGTCCCCTGTATAGTCCTATTGATTGATGTTGTGCGATCACCCGTGTGTAGATGTTGTGTTGTTACCTAGCACCCTCTTAACTTTCCAGATACGATATGCATCAGCAGAGGATGCCTCATCTCAGCATTTTTGTAAGCAGGTATCCCTGGCGGAGTATGAGAACCAGAGACTGACCACCTCCCAACAAGCCATCGCCTCTCTACTCGAGGAAATTATCACAGACAAACACATGGCACTCAAAGAAAAGAGGAAAAAACTAAAACAGGTATTACTAAGTTGGAGCTGATTTTTTTTTTCATTTCTTCTGGGATAAAATCATTGCCAAATATACTTATTTGTGTTTGTTTGTTTTATTTGTTTTACATCGATTGTGAAGGAGGCTTTATAGCCCATCGTGTTACTCTTGACGACTGCTTCCTGGAGAATACACCAGTAATCACGTCAGTTTGAGGGCCAGCCCCGGCAATTCTCACCTCGCCTTACGAGGATTCGAACTCGGGTACAGAAGTCCGACGCTCTTTCACTGTGCCACTGTCGCCAATCATTTTGAAACTGGTTCAATTTATTTATAGTTTTCCATAATGATCTGGGTATTTCCCCAAACCACAAAAATATGTACGTCAAGGGCAATCTATATTTTGTAATATGTCATAGTTAAAAACAAATTCACCTAGATTTCTTTAAATGACTTTATGTGTAGCTTTTTCTAATTCATGTTAGGTATGATGACAACTTTAAAAAAAAAGATTATTAAGACTATCCCTAAAACAATAATTGAATGTATTGAATTACCTTATCAGGTATAGAAGAAAAATGCTGTTTTGTATTTAGTTTGGGATATACAAGAATCTTTGTTTAAACACCTTGTACTTAAGTACAGATTCTGTTCTTGTAAAATGTTTTACTTCTTTTGTTGGTTAAAGAGAAATATAAGGATATGTTTCAATACTCCTAGTCTAGTACAAAGTTGCATGTACCTATATTTTTCTTTACTGATTTGGGGAGTTAAGATAGATGTGATGTTTAATGTACATTTATTCAGTTTCAGAAGCTCTACCCTGACATATACCAGCACCGGTTATGTGATGTTTAATGTATTCAGTTTCAGAAGCTCTATCCTGACATATACCAGCACCGGTTCCCGGAGTTAAGATTGATGTGATGTTTAATGTATTCAGTTTCAGAAGCTCTATCCTGACATATACCAGCACCGGTTCCCGGAGTTAAGATTGATGTGATGTTTAATGTATTCAGTTTCAGAAGCTCTATCCTGACATATACCAGCACCGGTTCCCGAGCAGTAAGAGTGAGGGAGAGCTGAACGAGGCCAAACCCAAGATTAAACAACCATTGTTAGCTAAACCTTTGTTAAAGCTAAAAGGATTGAGGTTATAGGGCTTATGTGTTCATAGGTTTTGATATTTTATATCAACTTATTTAAATGTACTGAAAACAAACATTTGTTGAAGAAAAGTTTTAAATCATCTCTCTTATTTTGAATCCATTTTATTTTATTTCTTAAACTTTTTAAAGAATTAAAGGCACAATGACAATCATTGACATAAGTGTGATTCTATGTCATTTGATGATAGTGAATTGAAGAATATCCTCTCAATAAAAATGAACAGCTATTAATACACAGAGATCTTGTATGCCAGACCAAGCTCTATAAACTTTTTGGGATGAAAAAGAAGTTCTCTAATTCACAAAAAACTTTTTAAGTATTGGATGAAATTTTAGGTTCTCTTTTTTATTACTGAATCTTCTATTTTATTTGATTTAAGCTTATCATCTTTTATTCATACATAACATACCTCACCAACACGTTTACAAGAAGACGATAGATATCATTACCTCTTTTCAACAGCACTGACAATGTACAACACATTTATAATTAAATGGTATTTTTAGACTTCCTTGTTATCATCATCAGCCTTTTATATTCTGTTGTTTACATTTATGTGGTTATCTATGTAATATTGCGTGGGCAGTTGAGCATGGGGTCTTCCTCCATCATTAAGAGTCGGGCATCGCTACATAACTGAAATAATGTTGGTGTGATGTAAAACCCATATAAAAAAAATAAAAAAATGTAATATTGCTTCAGTTCATTCTCTGTTAGATCATGCAATTTTCTGTATTTTTGCCCATAACATTTATTTTAATTTGACTAAAGTAGAACAAACAAGATCTTGCATTCATTCATGTATTTTTTGTGTAGTCAGGTAACATGTATTTGATCTAACAATGGATGAGAATAGATTTTCCATGTATCTAAACTGAGGGCCCGCTAACTTCAATATTTCTATATGGCTGTTTTGTAAACCTTGTCCCTTATTTGAATTATTTTATTCATAACATATACACGTATGGGAGAAGGTATTTCTGTTACTATTTACTAAAAAAAAATTGATTTAAAGAACTCACACTCTGTGATTATCTTCTGATGTTTTCAGGTGCCATATATCTTCTCCACTTTATTTTTTACTGGATCCCTTATTTTGATGGTAATTTTCCCTCTGTTGTTTGTCTGAATCCATGATAACAACCTAAATTGTGATAACTAGTAAGCAAAGCTGCTATTGAAAGCTTTTGTCTATTTATCTAATCTAAAGGCCTATGTCTCATCTATAGCACTTTCATTACTTACATTTGTATTGATAAGATTAGTACCATCCAATTAACTTATTCTTATTCAACCATTATATTTATATACGCTTATTTGTGTCCAACTTACAGCAGCAAGTTTAAAACACATCTTGACAAAAGGAAATGAGCAAATTCATGTCACATTAACTTACAATGTTGTTCTGATTTCCGTTATATTAAAACACCATCATATTTATCTGTGACTTTCTGCTGATGACTTTTAGATCTGTCCAAAGATTCCATTTAGAACATGTCACCTGTTCCTGTAATATCTCCAGCTGGTTTAAATGCTAATATCCTACAGCACATTTTCACTTTAACAGTTAATTCAAATGATAATACTAAATGGTCATTAAACAATTATCATGATCTTGTTATCTCCTTAGTTCATTGCACTGCCTAAATAGTGATCTCCTGTCGGTAGACACATTTGAAGCTGTTTTTGATATGGAGAGGGCTTATTGATGGCAGAAACAACTGTATCTTGAATTGATCTACATTTGCAAATGTACATGTATCAAATGTTGGTAAAGCATACATGTTGTATTTATTGTGTAGAGGAACTTTTCATCTTAAGATGTGTGGATATGTAAATATATGTACAATTCAAACTTTGTATTATACATGTATACAACTTGCAAAGGTTTTTTGTATCACACTGTTTAACTGAATCCAAGAATTAGTTTATTCTCTCTGTCATTCATTCCTTGCTTCCTTCTATCATTCGTCTTTGAAGTGTACATATTATTTATTTTCTGAACTACCTCTTACTGGCATATTGAAAAATGTTGGTAGCTGGCACAAGTCCTATTAGTGTGGTTGTATATATTTAACCTGTAGCTCCATGGATAGCATTATGATGTTGTATTCGAGGATCATATTGCTTCATGATATTGATTGTAATTAGTTAACCATCACTTTATGAATATCATTAAACATGTTAGACAATTTTTTCAAGGAATATCAAATTTGTGACTGTTACTGGTTAACCTATTTCTTAATTAATATCATTATAATGATTGTAATAAGTTCACCTATTGCTGAATTAACTATGATAATGATTACTTCATTATTTTGAGATTGTGACGGAACTTTGAAGCTTATTAAACTCACACTCTGGGACTGTTTACTGGATTCATGGCATGTAATTGTGCCAATTTTTAGGCTAGTCCTGGCATTGTCAGCTTGCCACTTACGGGGATCAAACCCAGTACCCTCAATACCAGAAGCCGATGCTCTACCACTGCACCACTGTCACCTTTCACAGTGATTGTGATATATTATTCTATTGCTCCATGAATATACTTTGGAAATTTTCTGACTATTTTACCTATTGGTTCACGAAATTCACACCATGTCATTTTAGAGAGTGTGGTGTGCTAACCTATTGCTTCACAAATAATTTTGTGAAGAAGTGTTAAGACCCATATAGTGCAAAGCTTTTAAATGATAAAAAAACTTTTACAAAATTGATGTAATACTGTGATGTATATTCTTGCCATGAGAAATGTTAAAATTCCAAGTCTATTACCACTTTATACTTAAAGATTAAATGGATGTTGAGGACTGGGTGACTTACAATTTCATAATGATTGAGTACTAAGTGACTGAAAAATACATTGTTCTTAAGGATGTGATGACTGACTGATTCATTTAAAAGGACTCAGCAAATGAGAAATTCAAATGATTTGAGGATCATGGACTAAAATATTTGAGGACTCAATGACTGACAAATTTATGGTTTTGAGGACTCTGTGACTGACAAATTTATTGTTTTGAGGACTCTGTGACTGACAAATTTATTGTTTTAAGGACTCTGTCACTGACAGATTTATGGTTTTGTGGACTTGGTGGCTGACAAATGTATGGTTTTGAGGACTCTGACTGACAAATTTATGGTTTTGAGGACTCAGTGACTGACTAATTCATGGTTTTGAGGACTCAGTAACTGACTAGTTTATTGTTTTGAGGACTCTGTGACTGACAAATTTATGGTTTTGAAGACTCAGTGACTGACTAATTCATGGTTTTGAGGACTCAGTAACTGACTAGTTTATGGTTTTGAGGACTCTGTGACTGACAAATTTATGGTTTTGAGGACTCTGTGACTGACTAATTCATGGTTTTGAGGACTCAGTAACTGACTAATTTATGGTTTGGAGGACTTAGTGACTGACAAATGTATGGTTTTGAGGACTCGGCGACTGACAAATTTATGGTTTTGAGGACTCAGTAACTGACAAATTTATGGTTTTGAGGACTCTGTCACTGACAAATTTATTGTTTTGAGGACTCTGTGACTGACAGATTTATGATTTTGAGGACTCAGTGACTGACAAATTTTTGGTTTTTAGGACTCAGTAACTGACTAATTTATGGTTTTGAGGAATCAGTGACTTACAAATTTATGGTTTTAAGGAGTCAGTGACTGACAAATTTATGGTTTTGGGAAATTTATGGTTTTGAGGAATCAGTGACTGGCACATTTATGGTTTTGAGGACTCAGTAACTGGCAAATTTATGGTTTTTAGGACTCCATGACTGACAAATGTTTGATTATTGTAGAGTCAGTATCTGAATCAGATATCCAAAGAAAGAGGTCCAAAATGATTATTCTATTATTTACAAAGCACTTGTTTTCTATGCACTTGTTTGTATATATTGATAATGTATGCGATTCCAACTGTATTTATTGTTATTTCGCTTGTACCAAATAACCAAATAAATGTATGCTTTAAACACTGTATCAGTATTGTTTATTCAAACCATTAGTCTGTTCGCACAGCATACCAAATTAACTCTTTTGCCTAGGATTAACGTTTTAAGTACCTTGTAGACCTGTATAGATAGGAACTTTTTATCTATTGTATTGATGGTTGTTTATATATGTTTCACAGTCCATAAAACAGCTAGACCCATTGTTGGTAGCCTGATAACAATTATCAATTCGGCTTGTAGTGTCTGTACAGCAGGGTCGTTAGGCATTTTGGGCTGGATATCTTGGGTGTGTAAAGCATGTTCCTCATGGTAAATCAAGATTCACTGAATGTTAAAACCCTCTGTATCCACTTTGCCTCTAGAATCGTTAGGGAATTGCTCTTTCCATGGGTTTATCTTTAATCTTGTTTAGGGGCCTCCGTGGCCTAGATGTTAGAGTACAGAACTTAAAATCACATGGCCCCTCTCCGCGTGGGTTCAAATCCTGAGAGGGATATGGATTTTCATGAGAGGCAGTCTCCCGACTGACTTACGGAATGCCGATGGTTCTACCTGCCTTGACCAGCCCTTATGGGCAGTTGAGTAATGTTGATGTGATGTAAAACCCATGTTAAAAAAAACATGCTTTAACAATGCCTATAATGACATGTTAATGGGATAAATCACCGTTTTAGTTTTATATGTTATGTCTCATTGTTCTGGATTGATGAATCCTGATATTATATTTATTGGTCTGGGTTAAAAGCATACTGGCGCTTAAAAACCTGTAAAACTGGATAGAATGAGTTGTTACTTATGAAAGAATATGTTAAGCCGGCGAAACGGCGACAATATAACGCCTGCAATATTTATGTTTCAAAGTGCTATTTTCACAAATTGTTTACCCTGCAGTTTGACTTTATTGTTCGCATTTAAATTTTAAGTGGCGTATAAAATAGCGATGGTCCCTCGTATAATCGACTGGCGGTCACCTGGTTAGAAGTCACATGATACACATAAAAATACTGTCATTTATCAAACACCACCGACGCCTTCAGAATGTAGATTTTTTTTTAGATTTGTTTGGTTCCCGACATTTTTCATCTTGCCTTGTTTTATTGTTTATTGTAAACAAACCATATCATGCTCAATCTTTTAAAAGCATCATGAGAATGTATTAACGTCTCAGTTCCTCTTTAAAGGAATCTGGAGTACGTTTAAGTTTCTAGAATTAACATAATTTTAGTGTGTATGAGCGCTAGTATAATTTTAAGGCTGTGTCAATCACTTTTCAGTTTGAATGCGACTTTCTTGAGACTCACCAGTTCTAGGTTAGAACTCTGAACTTTTTTGGCAAAGAGCACTTAGATAGAACACCGTAACCACTAGACCACGCAGGACCCCACATATCACACAACGGGTTTGTTTTAGATGGACCAGTTCGTATCGAGTTGCGTTTAAATGAGGGCCGTTTCTGTCCATATACCTTTGATTATTGATTAAATTACACAGTCTATTGTTGTTCATATTGTCTTGAGGTGATAGTGCCTGCATGGTCTATTGTCAATTAATGGGGGAGGGTTACTCGGTGCCGTTAGAATATAACTGGGTTTACTTCTCTGTGGCAAATATAATCCCACTACTCCATTACTAAAGTAAAACCCCATCACACCATTATTCTATTTTGATACGAAATCTTCAATATGGAGAACTCACTGAAACTGCAAATATAGCAATTTGAGGGTTGCTTCACAAAAATGAAGCACTTACTATAGTCTTGCACTGAACCCTCGAAATACCCTTTAAAGATACGTAAGAAAAAGACAAACACTTTCTTTTTTGGTCACAATGGCATTTGTAGTGTTATGTAGTTAGTTAAGGTGTGTTTAGAAATACATACATCTATTTATCAGTTAACACATCCCCTGCTGTCGATTTTAGAAATCACGAATAAATGGATTACTCACAGCTGAGTACATTTAGTTATTTTGTTACATGTTTCGTTGTAAACAGCTTTAGAAAGTAAATGTTATTCTTGAACATCTTCACGTTTCGTCTGTTGATTAATTCTAAATGTAGATCTCAAGTTGCATGCGTAAAATATTCGAACATTTTGCAAGAATAAGGGAGTTTACTGCACCGGCTTTTAGTAAATAGAATAGCTTTATAAGTTGAATAAAATGTTCAAAGCTAACAGACACCGAGAATTTAATAATCATCACGCCATCATGCCGCCTTCTGAAAACCCAGGTCTGGCTGAATAAGAAGAAAATAAATACGAATCTATTCGAGCAATTTTGATGTTTGCAACACTAGTCGGATCAACACTTTGTGTAGAAAACCGGTGACTTTCTCTATTTCTAGTCAATCGTATTGTCCATATTGTAGGACCAATTATACTTAAAGTCTCCGTAAATTACATACATTAACCTCATTTATGTGTACATAGTAATCAACTATACGATCGAGGCCATATACCTGCGAGAGATCAATAGAAAAATCACTGTCCGGAACGGTAACTCTTCTTGCACATAATTTGGTACGAAGGCGATCGTTTCCTAAACCTGTCCTTAAGCGGTTCCGTAAAATCTTATATCTCTTTAACCCACGTGATCGTGTATATCCCGGCTCGAGAACAGAGTTCTGTTACACAAGTCAAGTGGTTTGAGCAACATACAAAAGGTTAACGAGAGTACCACACACAAATACAAGAGTTTTGTCGACTCGGATTGGTACGTTGACATTTATCCGGGATACATTTTACGCTGTTGGTATGGAAACACTTTTCCCGTAACTCGAAACAATAAAAGAACAAGTCTATATATACACACACCATGGTATAGAAATATGGGACTAAGGAGTAATGGTTCGTCTGTAATAAAAGGCCGGTATACAATGGAAGAGTTTTAAGATGAAGATGGTGTGGCAGAAGTCGCTCATATTACGTTTTCTTGGACTATTGGTGACTTGTGGAACTTTATTCATCCAAGGTAAGATCACTTATTCTATGCCACTTACCATCATGCAAGACGAGTAACGTAACACATCGGTATAGTCACGTAAGAGCTCTATATGATCCAGATTGTGGCGGAGGGTGGACCTTTTAACGTAGCCTTTAGAATCGAGATTTCTGTGGTCATGTTACCTCATTACTGGAACTGTTCGTTTAAAGAACTTCGCGGCAACAGAGCCTGCTGAGAAAGAGACCTTAGTTTTGCTGGATGTATTATTTTCATTTACCTTAGGCCTATCGAATATTTATATTATAATTAAAAACACTAATTAATCAGACATAGAAAGCGAGCATCCCCAAGTTTGAGACCGTTTTTTTGAAAATGTTTCTGTGGGGAGAATGAACTTTTTTTTTACAGTAAATTGGCAGTTCATGAGCAAAACGTTCTCTAGTTGTTTATTGTTATGTATCGCATGTAATGTTTATTTCAGTGACTGGACTGGGAGCAAACACAGCATTCTCTGGTTGTTGTTTATATCATGTAACGTATATTTTAATAAATCGGCAAAGAATTATTTTCTGCAAGTTAGTTGTTATGTTTATATCAGGTAACTTATATTTTAATAAATCGGCAAAGAATTATTTTCTGCAAGTTAGTTGTTATGTTTATATCAGGTAACTTATATTTTAATAAATCGGCAAAGAATTATTTGCTGCAAGTTAGTTGTTATGTTTATATTAGGTAACTTATATTTTAATAAATCGGCAAAGAATTATTTTCTGCAAGTTAGTTGTTATTTTTAGATCAGGTAACTTATATTTTAATGAATCGGCAAAGAATTATTTTCTGCAAGTTAGTTGTTAAGTTTATATCAGGTAACTTATATTTTAATAAATCGGCAAAGAAATATTTTCTGCAAATTAGTTGTTATGTTTATATCAGGTAACTTATTTTTTAATGAATCGGCAAAGAATTATTTTCTGCAAGTTAGTTGTTATGTTTATATCAGGTAACTTATGTTTTAATGAATCGGCAAAGAATTATTTTCTGCAAGTTAGTTGTTATGTTTATATCATGTAACTTATATTTGAATGAATCGGCAAAGAATTATTTTCTGCAAGTTAGTTGTTATGTTTATATCAGGTAACTTATATTTTAATGAATCGGCAAAGAATTATTTTCTGCAAGTTAGTTGTTATGTTTATATCAGGTAACTTATATTTTAATAAATCGGCAAAGAATTATTTTCTGCAAGTTAGTTGTTATGTTTATATCAGGTAACTTATATTTTAATGAATCGGCAAAGAATTATTTTCTGCAAGTTAGTTGTTATGTTTATATCAGGTAACTTATATTTTAATGAATCGGCAAAGAATTATTTTCTGCAAGTTAGTTGTTATGTTTATATCAGGTAACTTATATTTTAATAAATCGGCAAAGAAATATTTTCTGCAAGTTAGTTGTTATGTTTATATCAGGTAACTTATATTTTAATAAATCGGCAAAGAAATATTTTCTGCAAGTTAGTTGTTATGTTTATATCAGGTAAATTATATTTTAATGAATCGGCAAAGAATTATTTTCTGCAAGTTAGTTGTTATGTTTATATCAGGTAACTTATATTTGAATGAATCGGCAAAGAATTATTTTCTGCTAGTTAGTTGTTATGTTTATATCAGGTAACTTATATTTTAATGAATCGGCAAAGAATTATTTTCTGCTAGTTAGTTGTTATGTTTATATCAGGTAACGTATATTTCAGTAAATAGACAAAGAACAAGCACACTATTCACTCGTCGTAAGTTTTTATGTATAACATGTTACAAACTTACAGTGAATGGACAATGCATAAACACTGCAATCTCTGGTTGTTAATTGTTATGTATCGCATGTAATTTAAACATGTATTTCAGTGAATGGACAATGCACGAACACGACATTCCCTCTGGAACTGACAGCAACAAGTACACCACAATATATTTCATCGCCAGATTACCCCGGAAGTTACCCTGGGTAAGTAGTGTGCATCTTATCAATCATTTGAAATAAATGAAGACATATTAAGACGTTTAGTATAAGCAGAGAAACTTGTCAAAATATCTAATCAAGAACTAAGCGAAGAAATTTGGACCAAGTAAGCGACGCATCGGCCAAATTAGAAGTCGCTGAATTAATATGTTTTGGCGAATACAGCTGGTGAGCTAGTAGTTCCAGTCAAAAACGTACATTAATCACGTGAAGATGTTTTTTCACTGGTACTAATAATGCTCAACCTGATTTTTCAGACATTGTCACAATATTGTGCTAAAAATATTTTTTTGACGTCCGACATTTTCCTTGTCATGTTTGCTTAAATCCTTTGTTGAATTTTAACTGAAAATATAAGTGGTCGTACTTGAAAACTGCCGCCTATTTTTGTACAAATAGAGTTTACGTGCTCTTGGATTCGAGTATGTGTTTTACTCAAGATCAGTAAATATACAGTAAATCATATACAGTATACAGTTCCTAAGTGACCACCATTTCCAAAGTGACTGAAATGGGCCCTTCTGATTGGGTATTCATGATGAGGCTAGGATGTTCGATGGGAATTTGAGCCGATCGCGACGTGTTATCGTCAGTGATATGAATATATCACGTTATGTTACATGAACTCGAGTTGTGGCTGGCTGATAACGGCGGCGAGCAGTGCCTACATTGTACTGAATGTAGAGACGATATCATTATCAGCGTTCACCGATACCGCCGATATGAATATATCACATTATATTACAGGAACTCTTGTTGTGGCTGGCTGATAACTGCTGCGAGCAGTGCCTACATTGCACTGAATGTAGAGACGATATCATTATCAGCGTTCACCGATACCGCCGATATGAATATATCACATTATATTACAGGAACTAGAGTTGTGGTTGGCTGATAACTGCTGCGAGCAGTGCCTACATTGTACTGAATGCAGAGACGATATCATATTCAGCGTTCACCGATACCGCCGATATGAATATATCACATTATATTACAGGAACTCGAGTTGTGGTTGGCTGATAACTGCTGCGAGCAGTGCCTTCATTGTACTGAATGTAGAGACGATATCATTATCAGCGTTCACCGATACCGCCGATATGAATATATCACATTATATTACAGGAACTCGAGTTGTGGTTGGCTGATAACTGCTGCAAGCAGTGCCTACATTGTACTGAATGTAGAGATGATATCATTATCGTCAGTGTTGTGAATATATCATATTATGTTACAGGAACTCGAGTTGTGGTTGGCTGATAACTGCTGCGAGCAGTGCCTACATTGTACTGAATGTAGAGACGATATCATTATCAGCGTTCACCGATACCGCTGAGCCCTGCGTCGACAAGGACACATTGACTATATATGACGGCGGTGAGTTATGCCATATAATAAAGTTCTTTATGGGGTAAAAGTGGATTTATCTTAACTTTATATCCAACCCTGTCATCGGTGAACATGCTACAAGCTAAAGTTAATGTTAACACCTCAAATCGAGTACTGAGTCAGCTTTCTTGTCTCGGACCAAATCTTTCTCTAACCTTAGCCTGTCCGTCAATCTCGAGACTACAGCTCTATATAACGCCTGGGGTCCGAATGATATATCACGTGTTGGGGTTGGATTTTAACACGTTGTCAGCCTCTTCAGGTATAACTCCCTCTACACACTACATATGAATAAATGATTTGAACTTTTGAAATACAATGTATACTCAATGTATTGATTGTCGTATCATTAAGAACAGCATTTCTGTATGGTAAGTGTTAAATAACCAAATCAGTCGCCGCAATATAACTGGAATGTATGTTGAAACCACCTGATAGACTAGGGACCCACTGATATTGTATACGTTGTAAAGGGCCTGTATCTGAAAGAGAATGTTTGTTGAAACCACCTGATAAACTAGGGACCCACTGATATTGTATACGTTGTAAAGGACCTGTATGTGAAAGAGAATGTTTGTTGAAACCACCTGATAAACTAGGGACCCACTGATATTGTATACGTTGTAAAGGGCCTGTATCTGAAAGAGAATGTTTGTTGAAACCACCTGATAAACTAGGGACCCACTGATATTGTATACGTTGTAAAGGGCCTGTATCTGAAAGAGAATGTTTGTTGAAACCACCGGATAAACTAGGGACCCACTGATATTGTATACGTTGTAAAGGGCCTGTATCTGAAAGAGAACGTTTGTTGAAACCACCTGATAAACTAGGGACCCACTGATATTGTATACATTGTAACGGGCCTTTATCTGAAAGAGAATGTTTGTTGAAACCACCGGATAAACTAGGGACCCACTGATATTGTATACGTTGTAAAGGGCCTGTATCTGAAAGAGAATGTTTGTTGAAACCACCGGATAAACTAGGGACCCACGGATATTGTATACGTTGTAAAGGGCCTGTATCTGAAAGAGAATGTTTGTTGAAACCACCGGATAAACTAGGGACCCACTGATATTGTATACGTTGTAAAGGGCCTGTATCTGAAAGAGAACGTTTGTTGAAACCACCTGATAAACTAGGGACCCACTGATATTGTATACATTGTAAAGGGCCTTTATCTGAAAGAGAATGTTTGTTGAAACCACCGGATAAACTAGGGACCCACTGATATTGTATACATTGTAAAGGGCCTGTATCTGAAAGAGAATGTTTGTTGAAACCACCTGATAAACTAGGGACCCACGGATATTGTATACGTTGTAAAGGGCCTGTATCTGAAAGAGAATGTTTGTTGAAACCACCTAAACTAGGGACCCACGGATATTGTATACGTTGTAAAGGGCCTGTATCTGAAAGAGAATGTTTGTTGAAACCACCTGATAAACTAGAGACCCACTGATATTGTATATATTGTAAAGGGCCTGTATCTGAAAGAGAATGTTTGTTGAAACCACCGGATAAACTAGGGACCCACTGATATTGTATACATTGTAAAGGGCCTGTATCTGAAAGAGAACGTTTGTTGAAACCACCTGATAAACTAGGGACCCACTGATATTGTATACGTTGTAAAGGGCCTGTATCTGAAAGAGAATGTTTGTTGAAACCACCTTATAAACTAGGGACCCACTGATATTGTATACGTTGTAAAGGGCCTGTATCTGAAAGAGAATGTTTGTTGAAACCACCTGATAAACTAGGGACCCACTGATATTGTATACGTTGTAAAGGGCCTGTATCTAAAAGAGAATGTTTGTTGAAACCACCGGATAAACTAGGGACCCACTGATATTGTATACGTTGTAAAGGGCCTGTATCTGAAAGAGAATGTTTGTTGAAACCACCTGATAAACTAGGGACCCACTGGTATTATATTCGTTGTAAAGGGCCTGTATCTGAAAGAGAACGTTTGTTGAAACCACCTGATAAACTAGGGACCCACTGATATTATATACGTTGTAAAGGGCCTGTATCTGAAAGAGAATGTTTGTTGAAACCACCTGATAAACTAGGGACCCACTGATATTGTATACGTTGTAAAGGGCCTGTATCTGAAAGAGAACGTTTGTTGAAACCACCTGATAAACTAGGGACCCACTGATATTATATACGTTGTAAAGGGCCTGTATCTGAAAGAGAATGTTTGTTGAAACCACCTGATAAACTAGGGACCCACTGATATTATATACGTTGTAAAGGGCCTGTATCTGAAAGAGAATGTTTGTTGAAACCACCTGATAAACTAGAGACCCACTGATATTGTATACGTTGTAAAGGGCCTGTATCTGAAAGAGAACGTTTGTTGAAACCACCTGATAAACTAGGGACCCACTGATATTGTATACGTTGTAAAGGGCCTGTATCTGAAAGAGAACGTTTGTTGAAACCACCTGATAAACTAGGGACCCACTGATATTGTATACATTGTAAAGGGCCTGTATCTAAAAGAGAATGTTTGTTGAAACCACCTGATAAACCAGGGACCCACTGATATTGTATACGTTGTAAAGGGCCTGTATCTAAAAGAGAATGTTTGTTGAAACCACCGGATAAACTAGGGACCCACTGATATTGTATACGTTGTAAAGGGCCTGTATCTGAAAGAGAATGTTTGTTGAAACCACCTGATAAACTAGGGACCCACTGATATTGTATACGTTGTAAAGGGCCTGTATCTGAAAGAGAATGTTTGTTGAAACCACCTGATAAACTAGGGACCCACTGATATTGTATACGTTGTAAAGGGCCTGTATCTGAAAGAGAATGTTTGTTGAAACCACCTGATAAACTAGGGACCCACTGATATTGTATACGTTGTAAAGGGCCTGTATCTGAAAGAGAATGTTTGTTGAAACCACCTGATAAACTAGGGACCCACTGATATTGTATACGTTGTAAAGGGCCTGTATCTGAAAGAGAATGTTTGTTGAAACCACCTGATAAACTAGGGACCCACTGATATTATATTCGTTGTAAAGGGCCTGTATCTGAAAGAGAATGTTTGTTGAAACCACCTGATAAACTAGGGACCCACTGATATTATATACGTTGTAAAGGGCCTGTATCTGAAAGAGAATGTTTGTTCCAGGTGATGACGGGCAGGCGCAGCTGTTACAGTCGTGTCATAACAACCCGACCAGCGTCAACTCTTTCTTTCCGAACAGCGTATCTGTCTATCTGGTGTTTACGTCACAGAGTACTCCGTATGCAGGGAGCTTCAACATTCTGTACTTCGCTGGCGATACAAGTAAGTTCTCAAACACTACGTGAGATGTTCTTTTTGTGGTCATTTCTGTCCTTGACCGTTTATGAAGGTGGACTTTTCACGTCCTTAAGATTAAACAGGACATCCGTAAATACATGGTGTGAGAAGAGAAATGGTATACATTATCGACTTCTTTTTAATAAATATAAATGTAAATATAACAAATATAAATGTTTGATTTGCAATAAAGATTTCTGTGGGTGTTGCCTTCCATGGTAATCGACTGGGACAAATGATAGAGAAAAGACCTTACCCAGATACGACTTTACGCGGACAGGTGTTTCCATACTCAAGCCACCTACCTTACAAATGGTAGATTCTAGAACATAACCGCGGTGTCTGTGTAGTGTCTTTTCTACTTGATTTAATATATATAGCTGATAAATATGGTGCTACAAGCATGAGGTATGGATAGCTGTTCATCTATCAGAGCCGAGTTAAAGATACATGCTACAGCGCATGCCACCACCGAACTCTGGTTGGTTGACCGATTGGAAGTGTCGTGCATCTTGGCTTGCTGATACGGTGCTACATGTACTGTATACAACACTCATATTTGATGCTCTCTTTCCCCAGATGATCAGCCAGATTGTAACGGGACAGTTGAGCTTTATGCCTCATCAGAGACTGGAATATTCCTATCTCCATCGGCAACTAACAGGTAATCATGATCCCGGGTTATCGTCTCCTCGCCCTGACTACATGTATATTTTATATATAACTAAACTAGAATATTATGAACTCATTTTCTGATCAAAATTAACTGTCATATACTCAGACATACGAAAAAGGGAACATTGAGGGTTAATACCTGAAAATATTTTGTCTTTAAAGTTACTTTTGTATCTATAATGTTTGAAATGATAGAAATGTAAAAACAATAACTGTCGAACTTCTTCTTTCCAAAGTACGAGGTATAAGTGTATACAGTATCTGTGTATTGTACATTTTTATAAGTTTACAAACACTTATCGATCGTAAAGCAAAAACGTACCATCATCGATTTCAAAGCAAAAACGTACCATCATCGATTTCAAAGGGAAAAAGTAGTTACATCGAATGCAAAGGGAAAAAGTAGATAACCTCGATTGCAAAGGGAAAAAGTAGATAACCTCGATTGCCAATGGAAAATGTAGATAACCTCGATTGGAAGGCATTATTTAGTCAATAGACTCGGTTTGTACATCTGACTATTCAGTAGAAACTTCGTGAACATTGATGAGGAAATATGACAAGGATGGATAATCGTCGACCGTGGAATTTAATGTGAAATACTATAAAAAAGAAAAAAATACCTCAAACAAGTTAATCTAATAATGTCAATTAAACCAGCACTCTTGCGGTATGGATAGTATATGGATTTATCTTCAACGACAAACTGCATGTACAACTTGAATAACTTAACTCAATCTTTAACCATACTGCTATCTCAGCAGTTCTCTAAAACCCCTGTATATTTCAGCCCAGTGACGTGTAATGTCACGTTTATTTCACACTTGAACAACACATTCACGTTCCAGTTTTACTACATGAATCTACAGGGTACCTGCTCTGCAACAAACAGTCTAGCAATCTATGATGGTAAGATGTGTTTCATAAACCCACCACTCTCAAGTACCAAACATTTGCACGTCGTTATAGTCAAGTACCCATCATTCGCACGTCATTATAGTCACCCAACTGAACAAGGGACAAATAAGCAGTCGTTGACCAGTGTGTAATCCGAGACTGACACGCGTATTAGAAAGGCATATGAGTAGGTCTATGCAAATGATCAATTAAATTTAGGTTAGAGGCTAGATAGTGAAATCCAAACGATATAGAAACCCCAAGGAAGGAGCGATAGCGACTGACGGGGTTTCTATGTCGTTTAAATTTCACTATATAGCCTCTAAACAATTTAGTGTTTAACCTACATTTCCATAGAGCGCTCTATTTGACGCTGGCAAACCACGCCTCTACGGGTATGATCTGCGAATGGCATAAAACTGCTGCTCAGTATTTTGAAATTCGACATAAACCACGCCTTCCGCGGCTGTCAATTGCATGCCAAGAATCTGCCATACCATATTTGAAAGAAGAAAACTGCACTACCCAGTGATGTAGATTGCAATGTAGTTTTGAGTTTAACCCGTTACTCCATAATTTATTCCTCACCTACAGCAGAAAACTTGAGAAGCCCTTGTGACAAAAGAAGAAATTGCTTGTAACGAGCAATTTCTCCTTTTGTCACAATATTTTCTTTTCAATTTCAAAAAGAAACTGTGTTTTTTTCATAATGTATATATGTGTTGTCTGTTGATGCTTTCAATTTGTACCCGTCACATTATTCCTAATGGGGTAAAAGGTTAATATAGTTCAGTTTCTTTTTTTCTCAACGATGTTAGGATACCCAGTTAATTGTAATTCCTTTTTATTTATTTCTGTGTTTATTTCTCCCCCGCGACGTCACAGCGATCTTTCAATCGCTACCGTAGGCTAGGCTTACACGTGTCATTGATTTGGAGGTGGAGCCTAAAACTACACATTTATGCGCATGCGTGATACCAGAGTATAGGTTAGAGGCTAGATAGTGAAATTTAAACGATATAGAAACCCCAAGGAAGGAGCAGTATTTTGAAATTCGACATAAACCACGCCTTCCGCGGCTGTCAATTGCATGCCAAGAATCTGCCATACCATATTTGGAAGAAGAAAACTGCACTACCCAGTGATGTAGATTGCAATGTAGTTTTGAGTTTAACCCGTTACTCCATAATTTATTCCTCACCTACAGCAGAAAACTTGAGAAGCCCTTGTGACAAAAGAAGAAATTGCTTGTAACGAGCAATTTCTCCTTTTGTCACAATATTTTCTTTTCAATTTCAAAAAGAAACTGTGTTTTTTCATAAGGAATATATGTGTTGTCTGTCAGCGATCTTTCAATCGCTACCGTAGGCTAGGCTTACACGTGTCATTGATTTATGAGGTGGAGCCTAAAACTACACATTTATGCGCATGCGTGATACCAGAGTTATAGTCTCATAGAGCCCAGATAGAACACTCGAATAGTAGTTTATGGAAAATAAACCAACAAAAAAATTCAAATTGACGCATTCTCATTGGATGAAAATGTAGGTTAAACACTAAAGTCTCATAGAGCCGAGATAGAACACTCGAATAGTAGTTTATGGAAAATAAACCAACAAAAAAATTCAAATTGACGCATTCTCATTGGATGAAAATGTAGGTTAAACAATAAATATAAGTTAGAGGCTAGATAGTGAAATTTAAACGATATAGAAACCCCAAGGAAGGGGCGATAGCGACTGACGGGGTTTCTATATCGTTTGAATTTCACTATCTAGC
The DNA here is from genome assembly GCA_947846245.1 of Cerastoderma edule. Lineage (NCBI taxonomy): Eukaryota > Metazoa > Mollusca > Bivalvia > Cardiida > Cardiidae > Cerastoderma > Cerastoderma edule. The sequence continues at coordinate 38,343,753 of OX401405.1, read as the reverse complement.
CTCTAAATAATTTAGTGTTTAACCTACATTTCCATAGAGCGCTCTGTTTGACGCTAGCAAACCACGCCTCTACGGGTATGATCTGCGAATGGCATAAAACTGCTGCTCAGTATTTTGAAATTCGACATAAACCACGCCTTACGCGGCTGTTAATTGCATGCCAAGAATCTGCCATACCATATTTGGAAGAAGAAAACTGCACTACCCATTGATGTAGATTGCAATGTAATTTTTTTACGTCACATATTATCAACTTGATAGCATTCAGTTTATGTTTGAGTTTTGTTTATCAGTGATTTAGACTAGTTTTGAGTTTAACCCGTTACTCCATAAATTGTTTCTCACCTACAGCAGAAAACTTGAGAAGCCCTTGTGACAAAAGAAGAAATTGCTTGTAACGAGCAATTCTTCCTTTTCTCACAATATTTTCTTTTCAATTTCAAAGAGAAACTGTGATTTTTCATAATGTATATATGTGTTGTCTGTTGATGCTTTCAATTTGTACCCGTCACATTATTCCTAATGGGGTAGAATATTAATATAGTTCAGTTTCTTTTTTTCACAACGAAGTTAGGATAAAGAATTAAACCCTATAACCCAGTTAATTGTAATTCCTTTTTATTTATTTCTGTGTTTATTTCTCCCCCCGCGACGCCACAGCGATCTTTCCATCGCTACCGTAGGCTAGGCTTACACGTGTCATTGATTTGGAGGTGGAGCCTAAAACTTCACATTTATGCGCATGCGTGATACCAGAGTAATAGTCTCATAGAGCCCAGATAGAACACTCGAATAGTAGTTTATGGAAAATAAACCAACAAAAAATTTCAAATTGACGCATTCTCATTGGATGAAAATGTAGGTTAAACAATAATTCCGGTAAAAGAACATTTTTGTTGCTTGAAAATATAACCGTTCAATTTAACCTGAACTCGGAGACATTAGCATATACCCCAAACAGTTGTTTATCAAGGGTTCAGATGAGCAAAACTGAGTAAATAGGCTTTAAATGTGATATCTAGATATAATATCTGTTACGTACTCGATGATACTGATAAATGTGATATCAAGATATAATATCTGTTAGGTACTCGATGATACTGATAAATGTGAAATCTAGATATAATATATGTTAGGTACTCGATGATACTGATAAGTGTGATATCTAGATATAATATCTGTTAGGTACTCGATGATACTGATAAATGTGATATCTAGATATAATATCTGTTAGGTACTCGATGATACTGATAAATGTGATATCTAGATATAATATATGTTAGGTACTCGATGATACTGATAAATGTGATATCTAGATATAATATCTGTTAGGTACTCGATGATACTGATAAATGTGATATCTAGATATAATATCTGTAGGTACTCGATAATACTGATAAATTTGATATCTAGATATAATATCTGTTAGGTACCCGATGATACTGATAAGTGTGATATCTAGATATAATATCTGTTAGGTACTCGATGATACTGATAAATGTGATATCTAGATATAATATCTGTTAGGTACTCGATGATACTGATAAATGTGATATCTAGATATAATATCTGTTAGGTACTCGATGATACTGATAAATGTGATATCTAGATATAATATCTGTTATGTTCTCGATGATACTGATAAGTGTGATATCTAGATATAATATATGTTAGGTACTCGATGATACTGATAAATGTGATATCTAGATATAATATCTGTTAGGTACTCGATGATACTGATAAATGTGATATCTAGATATAATATCTGTTAGGTACTCGATGAAACTGATAAGTGTGATATCTAGATATAATATCTGTTAGGTACTCGATGATACTGATAAGTGTGATATCTAGATATAATATCTGTTAGGTACTCGATGATACTGATAAATGTGATATCTAGATATAATATCTGTTAGGTACTCGATGATACTGATAAATGTGATATCTAGATATAATATCTGTTAGGTACTCGATGATACTGATAAGTGTGATATCTAGATATAATATCTGTTAGGTACTCGATGATACTGATAAATGTGATATCTAGATATAATATCTGTTAGGTACTCGATGATACTGATAAATGTGATATCTAGATATAATATCTGTTAGGTACTCGATGATACTGATAAATGTGATATCTAGATATAATATCTGTTATGTTCTCGATGATACTGATAAGTGTGATATCTAGATATAATATCTGTTAGGTACTCGATGATACTGATAAATGTGATATCTAGATATAATATCTGTTAGGTACTCGATGATACTGATAAATGTGATATCTAGATATAATATCTGTTAGGTACTCGATGAAACTGATAAGTGTGATATCTAGATATAATATCTGTTAGGTACTCGATGATACTGATAAGTGTGATATCTAGATATAATATCTGTTAGGTACTCGATGATACTGATAAATGTGATATCTAGATATAATATCGGTTAGGTTCTCGATTATACTGATAAATGTGATATCTAGATATGATATATCTGTTAGGTACTCGACGATACTGATAATGCCACACGTACAGATCGTATTGATGTATGACCAATGGGTGTAGATGTTTATCTATTGCCGTACAAGTTAGGGCAGTTATTCGTTAGTCTAGACTTCATGACGGTTTTAGCAGGAAATATCAAATGTATACAAAGCTGGCAGTGGAAACAACTAGTATGTGTGTTTTCTATCTTGTAAATGAAACCGTTATTACCTGCAGTCTAGACTAGAAAGACTTTCCTAGACTGCCACCCAAACTATCATTTGTGTTTGAATGATTGGGTCGCAAATTAAAACGAAAACTCACAGCATTTGTCCTCTAACTACCTTTATAAGTACTATGATGCACGATATAAACCGTATTTATTGCCCGATGCATGCATCATAAATCGAACGTTATATAGCAGTTATTTTCTAACTCACGGCGGTTTGTTTCCCTGACAGGTATTTCGGAAGCCGCGACAAAGTTAGACGAGATCTGCACGGACTCCTCTGTCTTGACGTTTACCAACGTGACCACGACGGGTTCTACAGCCTACATGAAGTTAGTCCTACCCCAGGGACAATACGGGGTTCTTCTGACATACTTTACCCAGCCTTGTGAGTGTACAGGTCGCTCTAAATCACCAAACCGTAGTCGATCTAACTTATATTACAGAAGAAAGCTTCCAATTTGAAAGAAATATCTCTTTTTGTTTTAATCTGGCAATCGTTGGTAAAGTAAACCAATGTCAACTTGACGTGTCGGAGGACTTCTTATTCACTCTAAATTCATCACTATCACTCAGCTACTCCCGTTACAAAAACTTTCAATTAGTTTGCACATATTGTGGATATTTCTATTAGAGGGCGACTACATGTCCAGGCCTTTTTTCACTATGAAGGGGAACACTTTGATTCCATTTTACATATATTGTGAAATTTGGTAATTTTGGGGAAAGTCATGAGGGTATTGCCAAAGGGGAAAGAAAACCCCTGAGGTAAACTCATTTTAGGGGACAACTGTATAATTTTGAAGTAAATCGCGGGTATCTGTTATATAGTGAAAGATTGTCCAGTAGTCGAGCCAATTTTATCCGTCGGAAACATCGACTCAGATTAGACTTTTCTGTCTACTAATATGGGCCAGGGATGATATCTTCTTCACATTATTTGTACCACATATTACGGATAACGTTCGGACGTAAAACAACTTCAGAGTCCGTAAACCCGAACCAACACATATACAAAAAGAAAATCTAATTTGCGAAAGTGATAACGACAAGAAAAAGGGTTCCAGGGTGCCTGTTGGCATCGATATTTATCGGACAATGTGATATATCTCGTTTCAATTTTCCCATCTTTATGTTATAGATACAATAAACACGTGTGAACGAACATCATTGAATGTGACTGCGGTCTATAACACAGAGAATTATATCGAGTCAGAGAACTTCCCGGATAAATACAGCAGGTAAGTCTACAATAATCTATATTTCGGCACGGGTTTTTATTTGTATAGCTTATTTGAAGTTCCATGTACAAGTCAAATCTGTTCAATCTGTGTAGATTTGGAAGTTACGTTCACCACAGCTGACATTCTACTCGATGTATTTGAGTACTATAGATGCCACACAGGGATGGTCTAGAATATCCCCAATGCGGATCAGGAATAAGTAAATGTCATAAAATACACACCAATTACGTATTTACAGCATCGCCGGTTAACCTATCCACATAAACTAAAACTACCCATTCCTTTCATTAGAACTGAGACACAAACTGAAATAAAAGTTCGATTTCTATCGTTAAATAGGAGGTATTTTAGGTTGATAGTAGCAGGATTGAAGAAACTAGCCGAATACATTGTATCACTATTTTTATGAAGACTTTATGGTAATGTTGAAGCACAAGTTAGTTGTTGGTGCCTATGTTTTCTGTCTGTTTCAGGTATTCACGATGTAAGTGGTTATTGACGGCCCAAAACGAGTCGATGGCTATAGAAGTATACTTCGACAACTCCACATTTAATGTGGAATACAACTACTATTGTGGCTATGATTTCGTGGTTCTCTATGATGGTACGTTAACCTATTTCCCGCGCCGATATATAACAGGCACCACGGTACCAAACTATATATAAGACAAACTGAAAATGATATCCAAACATGTATCTAGGAACCGAGGAGTAGTATGTGTACGGGATTCGTCTGTTCTATCCGAACCGAGACTGCAGGTATCGTCTGTTTAGTATATTAGAATCTCCGTGGGATATTACAAACAAATTATATCGCGCCAGATGTTAACAATGCACACATCTATTCCGGATGATTATGCTTTTAACCCTTTACCAAACGCCAAATTTTCCACTGTCCCAAATTGAAAGAGTTTTCAAAAAACGGTGATGAAATTGAAACATAATCATCTGATAGGGCAGAAACATTGTAGGAAAAAGAGAACTTGCTCGTCACATGCAATTTCTTCTTTTCCCATAATGGTTTCCAGAGTCGTCTGGAACAAACTTGTCAAATGTCGTTATTGTTTACTAATGTAACTTCTGTAGATTGTAAAGGATCAATCTCATAACAAACTCTGAACTCAGTACTGAACACATTTTATGAAAGTCTTATCTACCTCAATCAAAATGTATTTACCAGACTTGACCATTTAGCCGATAATACATTGGGTTTATGTGGGAAAAAATGCTGCATAGTTCTCACTAGAAACACAAGAATGTGGGTATTATCATTAAGTCTGATATTCTATCACCCTACAACAACATCAAGGGCATCTAATGCGACTGTCGTGTTAGTGTAGTTATGTACCAAACAACAAATACGCCTTTCCTCGATCTGTTCAGACTGCAAATACTGTCTGTGCTGACCATTCCTTATACGGATATCTATCTGGTAATATGAGTCTGTCTATAATTCAGGGAATACCACCTCTTGGAGGACCCAGATTAATCGGTTCTGTGGCTCGTCGGTTCCCGGGGGCACATATCGTACCACGGGGAACACCATGCTCGTCTACTTCTACACAGACTACGCCATCCAGAAGGACGGCTTTCGATTAGTCTACAAGGCGGTTGATCTAGGTAACTATAAACACATCCTGTACCCCACTATGGTCGGGTGTCGATACGTCTACAAGGCGGTCGATCTAGGTAACTAAACACACCCTGTACCCCACTAGGTTCGGGTGTCGATAAGTCTACAAGGCAGTAGATCTAGGTAACTATAAGCACACCCTGTACCCCACTAGGTCTGGTTGTCGATAAGTCTACAAGGCGGTAGATCTAAGTAACTATACGCACACTCTGTTCCCCACTAGGTTCGGGTGTCGATAAGTCTACAAGGCAGTAGATCTAGGTAACTATACGCACACCCTGTACCCCACTAGGGTCGGGTGTCGATAAGTCTACAAGGCGGTAGGTCTAGGTAACTATACACACCCTGTACCCCACTAGGGTCGGTTGTCGATAAGTCTACAAGGCTGTAAATCTAGGTAACTATACGCACACCCTGTACCCCACTAGGTTTGGTTGTCGATAAGTCTACAAGGCAGTAGATCTAGGTAACTAAACAAACCCTGTACCCCACTAGGGTCTGGTGTCGATAAGTATACAACGTGGTAGATCTAGGTAACTATACACACACCCTGCACTCCACTAGGGTCGGGTGTCGATAAGTCTACAAGGCGGTAGATCTAGGTAACTAAACACACACCCTGTTCCCCACTAGGGTCGGTTGTCGATAAGTCTACAAGGCAGTAGATCTAGGTAACTAAACAAACCCTGTACCCCACTAGGGTCTGGTGTCGATAAGTATACAACGTGGTAGATCTAGGTAACTATACACACACCCTGTACTCCACTAGGGTCGGGTGTCGATAATTCTACAAGGCGGTAGATCTAGGTAACTTTACACACCCTGTTCCCCACTAGGGTCGGGTGTCTATAAGTCTACAAGGCAGTAGATCTAGGTAACTTTACACACACCCATGTACCCCACTAGGGTCGGGCTTCGATAAGTCTTCAAGGCGGTAGATCTAGGTAACTAAACACACCATGTACCCCACTAGGGTCGGGTTTCGATAAGTCTACAAGGCGGTAGATCTAGGTAACTATACACACACCCTGTACCTCATTAGGGTCGAGTGTCGATAAGTCTACAAGGAGGTAGATCTAGGTAACTAAACACACCCTGTACCCCACTAGGGTCGGGTGTCGATAAGTCTAGAAGGCGGTAAATCTAAGTAACTATACGCACACCCTGTACCTCATTAGGGTCGGGTGTCGATAAGCCTACAAGGCGGTAGATCTAGGTAACTATACACACACCCTGTACCAAAACAATGGTTTGGTGTCGATAAGTCTTCAAGGCGGTAGATCTAGGTAACTATACGCACACCCTGTACCCCACTAGGGTCGGTTGTCGATAAGTCTACAAGGCAGTAGATCTAGGTAACTATACACACACCCATGTACCCCACTAGGGTCGGGCTTCGATAAGTCTACAAGGCGGTAGATCTAGGTAACTAAACACACCCTGTACTCCACTAGGCTTGGTTGTCGATAAGTCTACAAGGCGGTAGATCTAGGTAACTAAACACACCCTGTACCCCACATTGGTTTGGTTGTCGATAAGTCTACAAGGCAGTAGATCTAGGTAACTAAACACACCCTGTACCCCACTAGGTTTGGTTGTCGATAAGTCTACAAGGCGGTAGATCTAGGTAACTAAACACACCCTGTACCCCACTTTGGTCGGTTGCCGATAAGTCTACAAGGCAGTAGATCTAGGTAACTAAACACACCCTGTACCCCACTAGGTTTGGTTGTCGATAAGTCTACAAGGCGGTAGATCTAGGTAACTAAACACACCCTGTACCCCACTAGGGTCGGTTGCCGATAAGTCTACAAGGCAGTAGATCTAGGTAACTATACACACACCCTGTACTCCACTAGGGTCGGTTGTCGATAAGTCTACAAGGCAGCAGATCTAGGTAACTATACGCACACAATATGTACCCCACTAGGTTTGGTTGTCGATAAGTCTACAAGGCAGTAGATCTAGGTAACTAAACACACCCTGTACCCCACTAGGTTTGGTTGTCGATAAGTCTACAAGGCAGTAGATCTAGGTAACTAAACACACCCTGTACCCCACTAGGTTTGGTTGTCGATAAGTCTACAAGGCGGTAGATCTAGGAAACTAAACACACCCTGTACCCCACTAGGGTCGGTTGCCGATAAGTCTACAAGGCAGTAGATCTAGGTAACTATACACACACCCTGTACTCCACTAGGGTCGGTTGCCGATAAGTCTACAAGGCAGTAGATCTAGGTAACTATACACACACCCTGTACTCCACTAGGGTCGGTTGTCGATAAGTCTACAAGGCAGCAGATCTAGGTAACTATACGCACACCCTGTACCCCACTAGGTTTGATTGTCGATAAGTCTACAAGGCAGTAGATCTAGGTAACTATACACACACCCTGTTCCCCACGAGGGTCGGGTGTCGAGTAGTATACAATGCGGTAGATCTAGGTAACTATACAAACACCCTATACCCCACTAGGGTCGGGTGTCGATTAGTATACAAGGCGGTAGATCTAGGTAACTATACACACACCCTGTACCCCACTAGGGTCGGGCTTCGATTAGTCTACCAGGCGGTAGATCTAGGTAACTATACACACACCCTGTACCAAAACAATCGTTTGGTGTCGAAAAGTCTACAAGGCGGTAGATCTAGGTAACTATACACATACCCTGTTCCCTACTAGGGTCGGGTGTCGATTAGTATACAAGGTGGTAGATCTAGGTAACTATACACACACCCTGTACTCCACTAGGGTCGGGTGTCAATTAGTATACAAGGCGGTAGATCTAGGTCACTATACACACACCCTGTACTCCACTAGGCTCGGGCTTCGATTAGTCTACAAGGCAGTAGATCTAGGTAACTATACACACACCCTGTACCCCACTAGGTTTGGTTGTCGATAAGTCTACAAGGCGATAGATCTAGGTTACTCTACGCACACCCTGTACCCCATTAGGGTCGGGTGTCGATAAGTATACAAGGCGGTAGATCTAGGTAACTATACACACACCCTGTACTCCACTAGGGTCGGGCTTCGATTAGTCTACAAGGCAGTAGATCTAGGTAACTATACACACCCTGTAACCCACTAGGGTCTGGTGTCAATTAGTATACAAGGCGGTAGATCTAGGTAACTATACGCACACCCTATACTCCACTAGGGTCGGTTGTCGATAAGTCTACAAGGCGGTAGATCTAGGTAACTATACGTACACCCTGTACTCCACTAGGGTCGGTTGTCGATTAGTATACAAGGCGGTAGATCTAGGTAACTATACGCACACTCTGTACTCCACTAGGGTCGGTTGTCGATAAGTCTACAAGGCGGTAGATCTAGGTAATTATACGTAAACCCTGTACTCCACTACGGTCGGATGTCGATTAGTATACAAGGTGGTAGATCTAGGTAACTATACACACACCCTGTACTCCACTAGGGTCGGGCTTCGATTAGTCTACAAGGCGGTAGATCTAGGTAACCATACACACACCCTGTACCCCACTAGGTTTGGTTGTCGATAAGTCTACAAGGCGGTAGATCTAGGTAACTATACGTACACCCTGTACTCCACTAGGGTCGGATGTCGATTAGTATACAAGGCGGTAGATCTAGTTAACTATACACACACCCTGTACTCCACTAGGGTCGGGCTTCGATTAGTCTACAAGGCTGTAGATCTAGGTAACTATACGCCCACCCTGTACCCCAATAGGGTCGGGTGTCGATTAGTATACAAGACGGTAGATCTAGGTAACTATACGCACACCCTGTACTTCACTATGGTCGGGTGTCGATAATTCTACAAGGCAGTAGATCTAGGTAACTATACGTACACCCTGTACTCCACTAGGTTCGGTTGTCGATAAGTCTACAAGGAGGTAGATCTAGGTAACTAAACACACCCTGTACCCCACTAGGGTCGGGTGTCGATTAGTATACAAGGCAGTAGATCTAGGTAACTATACGCACACCCTGTACTCCACTAGGGTCGGTTGTCGATAAGTCTACAAGGCCGTAGATCTAGGTAATTATACGTACACCCTGTACTCCACTAGGGTCGGATGTCGATTAGTATACAAGGTGGTAGATCTAGGTAACTATACACACACCCTGTACTCCACTAGGGTCGGGCTTCGATTAGTCTACAAGGCGGTAGATCTAGGTAACTATACACACACCCTGTACCCCACTAGGTTTGGTTGTCGATAAGTCTACAAGGCCGTAGATCTAGGTAACTATACGCACACCCTGTACCCCATTTGGGTCGGGTGTCGATAAGTCTACAAGGCAGTAGATCTAGGTAAATATACACACACCCTGTACCCCACCAGGTTTGGTTGTCGATAAGTCTACAAGGCGGTAGATCTAGGTAACTATACGCACACCCTGTACCCCACTAGGGTCGGTTGTCGATAAGTCTACAAGGCGGTAGGTCTAGGTAACTATACACACACCCATGTACCCCACTAGGTTCGGTTGGCGATAAGTCTACAAGGCGGTAGATCTAGGTAACTATACGCACACCCTGTACACCACTAGGGTCGGGCTTCGATTAGTATACAAGGTCGTAGATCTAGGTAACTATACACACACCCTGTACTCCACTAGGGTCGGGTGTCGATTAGTATACAAGGCGGTAGATCTATGTAACTATACACACACCCTGTTCCCCACTAGGGTCGGGCTTCGAGTAGTATACAAGGCGGTAGATCTAGGTAACTATACGCACACCCTGTACCCCACTAGGGTCGGTTGTCGATAAGTCTACAAGGCAGTAGATCTAGGTAACTATACACACACCCTGTACTCCACTAGGGTTGGCTGTCGATTAGTATACAAGGCGGTAGATCTAGGTAACTATACGCACACCCTGTACTCCACTATGGTCGGGTGTCGATAAGTCTACAAGGCAGTAGATCTAGGTAACTAAACACACCCTGTACCCCACTAGGGTCGGGTGTCGATTAGTATAGGCCTTTTCAGAAACGTGGTTTGTCTCCCTTTGAAAAATCGCGCCTCATTCGGAATACCTCCACTTCCGGGTATTACTTTCGAAAGAAGAATGTGGGCAAAGGCAAAGAAAACGATCGCTATCGATCGGATTTTGAAATTTATAAGCTTTATGTACCAAAATTAAAGATTTACATACGAAAACATCAACAGAATAATTTGTTGTTGGCTGTTGCCAACCCTCGTTATAAAAGGAAATTAGATTAAATTGAATTTAATGAGACCAGAATAGCGCACCGCAGTTCAGTTAAAACATGACATTTCGTGTGAAAAAAAAGCAAATAAGTATATGTTTTGTCTGAATTAAATGCTTTGACAGTTCAAATGTGTTAATCGGCTGGTTGATGGAAGGAAAGAATGAATTGAACACATATTTCTAGAATGTTATTACAAATTTGCATTAAATTCGATTTTCGGATTTTAATTAAGATAGAACAAACATCAGCACTTTTGTCAATAATGTGCAGGTTATGTTTCTCCAATAAGTATATATTCTCTTTTTCTTAAAATTGAAATTTGTCGTATAAATAAAGTACCTAAAATAGAGAATTAGTTGTTATATGAGGTTCTCTGTCAGCCTACCTTTGATGATATATCGTATCCAAATATTAAGGGCTATGAAAACAGTCCCAGTCCATTTTTTCCACCTGTTGAAACTACATTCAAATAACGCTCACTAAATAACGAGGGACACAGGATTGTGGAGTTCCTTCATATGTTTAAAGGACCTCAGATTGCCGATAGTAAATTACACTATCTCTCGATCGGCTAAACAATAAAGGGTGTGACTAGAACATATGGTGCAAACGTGGCAGATTGGTGTTAATTTGCATCAAGACTCTTAATCCTTGTGATAGCCAAAGTTTGTTAATTGACCCTTTGCATGTAATTAAGTAGAAAAACTGGCAACAATCGATTGAATTGAAAAGAGATTACAAATGTGTAGATTATCATTTTAATGATATATAATTACAAAACAAACTCAAACTTTTCTGTTAAACAACAATTATAAGAGACATTTAATCAAAAGATTTCTACGCAATTATTTAAAGTTCAAAGTAAGAGAAACAATATTTTCTAGCAAATCTTTGAACTATTTATCAATATAATTTCAAGGCAAAAGGTCGTCAACAAAGTAAGTGAAATGTTCCAAATAAACCCTAATTGCCGAATCTGACTCTTAAGTCTGTTTAAAAGTTTACTTCAAAGACCAGGGGTGGTCCAAAGGTTTTGTTGTTTTTTTTTCGTTGCTTAAAAGAAGCCTCATTTTACATAATGTAATTCTGTATTACATCGCATGAACCATAAAGTCATCACTAATTGGGGTAAAACAGAACAAACTAAACATACATGTCGGCAGATCAAGACATACGGGTTCAACAAATATGAAACATAGGCAAATGAATTTTCTACATAAGGACTTACCATCTAGTCTACATCCCATAAAGGTTTCAATTCCCACGTTGTCTACAGATTTAATTGCCAAAAGATCTACAGTTTAAAGAAATATTTTCATTTCATTTTTAATTGATTAAAATATCTTCAAAAGATTCAGATAATTCTAAATCTGCATAATTTGTTAGAAGCATATGGATCTACACTTTATACATATTTTTCTTTCCCACCAACCCTCCATAGAAAAAGTGATTATAGGTTGGATTGATTTTCTACTCAATTAGTGTCAAAAACAACCCAATTTTCACGTGTAGGCGAGATGGAACTTCTGTCTGAAATGGTGTGAAAATTGGTAAAAATAGACTTTAGACAAAATGGGAATAAACCTTGTACATAACAAAACGACCTGACACTCAGTAACATAGGGAATTAACTCATAAAGGGTTGATGCGTATTTGGTCGAATATAGAGGGTATAAAAAAGATCGTATATGTTATTTCCCACGTTATGCAGTTGACCAATAAAAGAAGCAATAAAACCCTCGACGTGAAAGATATGTATCTTTTGAAGCTTGCCGAAATACACAGGCGCGCATCACATCATGTTTCGTTGACACATAGTTGTGTGTTTTATGGCTTCGAGGCATGCCATTGGTTGCTATATAATGACGGAATCATATTTTGATTGGCGTTGCAAAGTCAGATTAGGGAAAATCGTTCTGCTTGAAGGGTCTTGGAAACAGTAATTCTAAGTAGAGTGAATGGTATGGACATGTTTTAAATCAGAGGAATCTAATGTTGACTCGGTAGGTGTAATTATTGTTGAAGTCCGATCATTAAACATGAATAAAATCAATTCCATAATCTCTTATAAGTTAACTTTTATTTGTCACTCTTATTGGACATAATTTGAAGGAATGTCCCATAAATAAGTGGAACATTTATTAAGTAGGTTTGATCAGCTTGCATCATATCATCTGTTCATTGTGTTTGTATTTACATGGTACAATATCATTTGAAAATGTTAGATTACAAAATGGATTTTAAATAATGTTATTATAAGTTAAGGCAATAATCAAACAGATCTACATCGTATTCTATACTTAAATTAATGTTTTAGCAGAGGATCGACTCTTCTCACTAAAATGAATCGCAACGTTGTAACCGCGTTGGTATACAGTGTTTTATCTCGGGAAACGGGGTAAATTGTCCGCTAGAGAGTAAACACAAAGTAAGGATATACTTTGGTATTTCCCCTCCTCAACAATCTTTCCAATGCAGTTCTTACAAACACGACTTTCGACGGCATTGTTAAAATACCCGCAGCAGTTTATCTATGTTTCTCAATGTCAGCTTTTATCATTTAATACCCGGAAGTCTTAAACCGGAAGCTACCGAAAATTTCGTATCTCCGATTAAGAGTTTTCAAGAAAAGATAACAACAGTTTCTGAAAAGGCCTATACAAGGCGGTAGATCTAGGTAACTATACGCACACCCTGTACTCCACTATGGTCGGGTGTCGATAAGTCTACAAGGCAGTAGATCTAGGTAACTATACGCACACCCTGTACTCCACTAGGGTCGGTTGTCGATAAGTCTACAAGGCGGTAGATCTAGGTAACTATACGCACACCCTGTACCCCACTAAGGTCGGTTGTCGATACGTCTACAAGGCGGTAGATCTAGGTAACTATACACACACCCTGTACCCCACTAGGGTCGGGCTTCGATTAGTCTACAAGGCAGAACACATACTTTTAAAACTGTACAATGCTGTTTCGGTTAAGAAAAAATATCGCTTGAAAGCTCTTGTCGAAAGATCTACAGCGACAATTATCCAAACGCGGCTTATCTGGACCGACACATTTCGTCCCAGTTGCAAAAGGAAAAGCACTTTAAAGCAGCAAGTCTAGTCTGAGATCATGCAGTATGAGATAACAAATGGGCGGAATTGTCAAAGATGTGCATTTTAGATCAGTTTTTACTTGATGAAAGTCAGTTACATCACAAAACCCTCTCAGTGGACAATCATAATTACTCACCATTGCACAATATTAATATTCTTTACTTCAACATTAAGGAACTTTAAACAGAAAAAAAACACTTTCTAGGAAGAAATTACTGTTTTAGGTCATTGATGACATCAGGTTTTATGTTCAAACACAAATCAAATCATTTAGAAATGCATTTTAATGGGTATAACCGAAGTGGATGTTGTCCGAAAACTAATACACAAGGCTATTTAACAAGGAAAGTCCTATAATCTCAATTAAAACCAATTGGACACATACCTTGTTTCGAGAAAAGGTAAATACATGTTTAAAATGCTATCTACTGATCCGTCTCATAGTTTGATGAAGATGTCTGAGCTATTTGCATCAAAATATAGACTTCATCAGTATGAGACTGCCCTTCATTAGGTCATACACCTGTTACTTTTGAGATCTTGAATTCCCATTGACTCCAATGTTAAATCAGACGTTTTCGAGACTGTTTAGTGAAGAATAGTGGGTTTCTTCGCTAAGATATGAATAGAAATATCAATTTGGGCCATTAAACTCTCAAAAAAATGTAATAAAACGGACACCTCAATCGTCTCATTTTTTTCTACGGAGCAAAGTGTACTAGTACCGTCCGAAAATCAGTGCACAATCTGTCAAATCTAGCCGAGGTAACGGCATTTGTGTTTCTACATCCCAAACAAATAGTCCTGCAATAGGCAATCAAAACAAACTTTGAGAGCATTGCAGGACTATCAGCTAAACAGGAAACCCATCAGTGTTCTACCAGCTTTTGGGTACTACGTCCCGGAAGTACTCTTTAACAGGTGCGAGACCTAATACATACGCCAACGGTTGTTTACTGCGTTATATATTTATTTCCGTTTAGTCGGTGTGTACGGTGGCATAGAGGTGACATGTATGCGATTGTTTTTCTCGTCTTTCCGAGCTAGTAAGTCGAAATAACGACTTAATATTCTCGTTATTTCGAATTACTAAATAATAACGAAAAAAAATGCATACATGTCACCTCTTAGCCACCGTAGGTGTGTGTATTATCGTCGATATGTTTTACAGTGTGTGACTCATCCACCTACCCGGAATACGACGCCACATATAACGTAAACCTGAACACGACGGACTACCGAAATATCACCAGCCCAAACTTCAACGGCTACACAAGATACCCAAAGTAAGTATGTTATACAAGAGACATAACTCATCATGATATCAAACATCATTTCTGACGCGGTTCACTCGATTATATGTTTTATTGAAAACCCTTTGTCGAAGTTAACAAATAAGCAACATTGAACGTATTTGCCGATTATGTCTTATAGTGGTGTAGTCCGGTCACGCGTTTTGTCACAACGTTCGTATTATCATGTGATCTTTGAGCCTTTGATACACAATCTGAACACATCGGGTTTATCCAATGAAAACACCTCTGAAATAATAGGGATGACGCCATTGTGTTTCCCGTGAGAATGACGTCACTTTACTTTCGTTTTAAAAATAGATCTTATATGTGAAATCTAAAAAGTCGTTAAATTTGATTGAGGAAACAACTATACCAATCAGAACTACTCGGGTATTTCCGTGAGCTGTGAAATACACCTCGGATATAAGTGTAGGGTTACAATTTTTCGGGTAAATCGGCATCCGCCAATTAACACATTTTCTAAGCGTGCGCGTTAAGTAGTTTAATGTGTATGGAAGTGTTGGACATCCTTTTTAATCACTTTTGATCAGTAACTCATACCAAATGGCGAACTTGTTATTGTGACATGTATACTTGTTACCTCAATCAAATTTAACGACTTTTTTATTTTACATTCAAGATCTATTTTTAGAAACAAAAGAAAGTGACGTCATTCTCGCGGGAAACAATATGGCGTCATCCCTATTATTTCAGAGGTGTTTTCTATTGGAAAAACCCGATGTGTTCAGATTGCAACTATACATGTCATAACAACAATTTCGTCATTTTTGTATGAGTTACTGAAAAAAATGATTAAAAAAGATGTCCAACACTTCCATACACATTGAACTACTTAACGTGCACGCTTAGAAAATGTGTTAATTGCCGGATGCCGATTTACCCGAAAAATTGTAACCCTACACTTATATCCGAGGTGTATTTCACAGCTCACGGAAATACCCGAGTAGTTCCGATTGTTTGATACATTCAGAAACAGCACCGATTTCTTTAGGCCTATTAACTATTGTGTCCGATTGCAAAGCCACATAAATGAATAAAGATGAGAATTTCTCGACAAATACATCTATTGATAATCCGATAGTCAATCCAATCTGTCTTGAGTACGAAACAGAACTCATCCGCTAATCATTTAAGCAGTTTCTAGGTTTTAAATCGAACGACGCCATTGGAAGAAATAAAAAACAACACCCACCCGAGTCATACCACAATATTATTTAGATGACGCAAGTCTACAAATTCAAATCTTCTATAAATAGTTTGTACAGTATTCCACGCTTTTCGCAGATACAGTAGAACTTCTCTGTCTCGAAATTGAAGGGACCTCTCTAGAAAGTTCGACACAAATAGACCTTGACACATAGATGTTTTGGAGTATGCGGATTATGAACAAATTTAACAGAGAACAAAAAAAAAACGGAAGTATGACATGCCGTATATGATTCAGTAGCTACAATGGTTAATCGAAACAGAACGTATCTTTTTATTTCATCGGCCTTTTTAAACCATGTGGAAAGAGTGTTTAGAGGAATTCCCAAATCAGCTGTGATATTTCTCTTCTCAACAGCATTGATGGCTTCGAAGTTTTGTTCTGTTGTATAATTAGAGAACTTTCTTTTAGCTTTTTCATAACTCTTGGGAGTTAAGCCAGGTATTGGTCACCAGACAAATCCAAATTCCTTCAGCTAGTGGTTGTGTCATTGGTAGTCATTTTATTTCTGACAGCCCTTTTATTGTAAATGATAACAATGGTTGGTGCATTTGACACATGTATACTCAGGAGTAGCATCTAAGTGTTGGGTGTGTCTTTGATATCTTTAAAACGAGTCATCAAAGTAAAGGTTAAATACACGCATGCCCAGTTTTGGTCTTAATTTACTTTAAACATTGTTTATTGGCAATTTAGCATTTGATATGCAATAAAAAACATTAATAAATCGTCACATATTAAATTCCGGCAAAACGCTCTTGTCATAAGATCTAACAATTTAGAAGAATCCACTCCCATCTTTATTTAGACGACGAGTTTAATGAATTAAAAACAAGACGATCAAGGTATATATTATACTATTTATTCCTATCTCGAACTTTCGATACAAATACGCATTCACTTCCATCAAAACCATTGTGAACCCCTTTTGAAGAGGTCTAAAACTGTATCATTGAAATAAACCCGAGTTAGATAAACTAAAGCATAAAATATAGTTGGAAAAGTATGCTTCCGTTTAATGTTTTCACAGGAAAAAATCAAAGCTTGAGTTTGTTATGGTGCCAAACTGATTGTTAAAACCGTAGATATCTTTACATAAATCAAACACACAAAGTAGATGTTTTTGAATATGAAACGTCGCTACAATGACATCTATTAAATAAAATATTTAGATTTACTCTCAATGACTTGTATTCACTCCCAGAGCGGAGGTCATGTTATGTATTTTATTTCTCATTGGTGTTTTTTTTATCCAGAAACGCCGACGTGTATTGGGTGTTTACAAACAACAACTATACATACTATCGAATGGTTGTCGAGATCATTAATATCAGACTTGAATGGTCTGTCAACTGTCTGTACGATAGGGTGGTCGCTTACAACGGTAAGAAAAGTTTTAAAACCTTATCAAAGTTAAACATGTAGATTATTTCATGTCCTTTTGTAAGTTGTCCATGTCGCCTAATGTTTTGCGACCAAGTCCGGCGACCATTTCTCCAGTTATACATACTAACGTTGTTTGGTTTCCGTGTATCAGGTGCCGTTTTAGGCGTTAGATTGTCAAATATTTTAAATGTAACGATGAACAACTGTAGTTAGCCTTACAATACCTTGATGTTGTCTATTGCAGCCTGATCGTTAAAACGTTTTCTGAACAAGGATTAAAGGATCGTTTTACACAGAAATGGAGAGGCAATTTTATTGGCATCAAAAACTATGTTTTGTCTGGGGTTGCACGCTTAACTTTGAGTAATAACAACTTTAGATGTTTTACTCAACTAACGGTTTAGGAATGTATCTGTTTTAAGCGTGAATGTCATAGATAGTATTAGGTAGAAACAACAATATCAACCGTAATGATCGGTATTGCAAAAAGTATAACTAATGTAAGATTGATATGGAGTATTGGTAAGTCACAAGTACAAATATTAAAGATTAAAGTATGAAAAAAATATTATTTCATACAGTAAATAGATTCAACAATGCTTTATCATCTAAAAACAAGAATTGTAATACTTAATAATGCAAATGCGTCAAAGACGCTGTCAGGCTTATAAACACTAACTGTATAACAGCTATTTACCCATATCAATTGAGTTAGTTAACCCCAAATTTGTTCATATAGACACCGGTTTTTATTACAAATTCTTGTAATTTTCTATGTTAAGAGTATAATGTGAAAAGTCTATGCCACTTTTGGTTCCTATTTGAATTACACGGTTTGGGAAAGTTCACAAGCGTATATTTTCTGCCAATGGTAGCCGCATATTACCAACATGCCCGTAATTTGAAATAAAACAATGCAATGCCCGTTACCCAAAGTGTCCCGATTTTACCCCACTAGGTACATGTGTTACGGACGAGGTGTTAGGATCCGCCTGTGGCAGCCGTAAAATGCGGTTTGATCTGTACAACGAGAAACATCTAGTTCGCTTTGTTTCGGACGGCATCACAGAGTACAAGGGATTTATGGCTGAATATTACATCGGTACGTATAAGCCCAACCCAAGCCATATCCGCTGTTTAGTCGTACCGCCCAGAAATTAAACCAACATCGATATCAAAACACACCACAATATTTGTCTCTGGTAAGTTAATTTTCGATTCGATCATTGTTCGAATATCATGGAAATATCCACCAACCCTCATGGTTGTTTGATAACATACGATTGACAATGTAAGTGAATCGATTGTATGACATAATGTTTGGGCATTGAATTGGCAATAACTGTCTAAACTGCATGAATGTGTTTTATATTGATGAGATATATGTCCGTTGTCCCTTGTTATACCTTTCAGTACCGCTCCCCACCCCAATCCCCCCTACAACAACCACGGTACAGAACGGACCACCGGTCGAGGTTGTAGTCGAGGCAATGAACCTTGCACTTGTCAATTACTCGACAGAAAACCTTCCCACCCGGGCCCTTAACGATCCCATCAACGCTACCATCGACTTCTATCTGGTCGGAATCAACAGACTTAATGAGGTGTGTATATGAACTGATCCTTCAAGAGCGTATGCTTATGACGGCTTCCTTGTTATTCAGACGACATGCCTTCTTTCCCACAATCGTCAGGTTGTCACCTTGATTTCTAGTGCTCGCTGGTTCTCGAGTTTATTGACCATTAGTCCGATCAATCCCTACCAGAGTAAATTGGTTCCCGCTACGCTCCCACATTTATCCCCGTAGTATCCGGGGGACGATAACTCTGCATGGGAGATTGTAGTCCGATCTGTATCGGCGATGCTTAGTTGTTAGCATTGTGAATACATTACCAGACTCCCGGGATTAGAGTCCCGGGGGGGGGGGGTCTTGAACAAAACACTATTTTTGAGCCGAGTACAGATATGGTACACAGCAATCATGAAAAGTAAAAACTATTTCACAATCGATTTGAACTATGTAAGTTTGAAGTAAACTAAACCAATTAAAACTAGCATATATATATATATGATCCTCGTCAGTTAACTTTCTGTTAGAGTGTTTATCTTATACAATTGTCTTGAGACTGATTTTAAAGTGCACACATTCAGTGTCATACCTGTTGTTTACCGTTTGTACATTCTAACCTATCAAATCGAACCTCCATTGGAATTATCGTTTCGGTGGTGAGATCGATTTAGAATACAGGGGTCAATACCTCTTCTCGGCCGATATGAGTAAACTCGACATTTAATGAAGTCGGTGTGACTTGACTTGGTTCGGTTTGTTTACCACCAATTAACAGTTTGTACGCTTTAAAGCAGTAAGTGGCCTGGACAGAATATGATTCAGTTTTTGTGAGAAAAGACGCATAGATAGGTTCACTGTCCGCCGTAATGTATCTAAATACTGTTCTTCATGGTACTTGCTTAAATTGCGTTAAACATATCGCGATAAAAAATTTATCAAACGACCACTCAAACACAACTTGTACGTTATTTTGTGTGTGAATGATATATCTTTGGTTATATCGGTACCGATTCAACAATGCTGTTGGTTTACCAAAACATTGCGATTATCAACGGCATACAAACTTATTTGTCCATACAAAGATTAAATGACTGTGCTTTGTTTTGTTTGTTTGCGTCTCACCACATAACAAATGCATTCACACGAGGAGCCAGTCAATGGTTTGATAGTGCTGGTGAAGAAACAATTAAAACACAGGGCGTACTTTTGTAAGTACTTTCCTGATACTGGTTAGTTTCCAGTTCAATGGTCTATAGGCAATGTTATCCCTATATACAAAAAAAAGGTGACAAACAAGATACAAATAACTATAGAGGTGTCACTCTTCTTAGCTGTTTCTCAAAACTTTTCACAACTATACTTAATCAAAGAATAATGAATTATTGTATCAAACATTACAGTATCTCTGATGCACAATTCGGTCTACAGTAGATGCTACTTTTGCCTTGTTTTCTTTAATCGAACATTATTTAAATCACAAGAAAAAACTTTGCATAGCCTTTGTTGACTTAAAGAAGTGCTTTGATAGTATAAATAGAAACGCGTTATTGTTCAAACTACATAGTAAGGATTTTTGTGGGAAGACCCTAAGAATTATCAAATGTATGTATACCAATGTAAAGTCCCGAGTAAAACATTATGGATCCGACCTGTTTAAGTACTCGATTGGACTCAGATAAGGGGAGATAATGTCAACCGTTCTTGCATTCTCCTTCGCAGTGATCTCCCTTTTCACTTGGTTAGGAGCTCTCTGCTATCACAGAAAAAATCCTTCCAGATCTGGAAGGATTATATTTTTTTCAATTATAAATTTTGAATCGAAATTTGAATACAGCATTTATTCAATTTTGGAAGTTGCACTTCTTTGACCTAATCATTGCAGAAAAGTAATAGCAAAATATATTTATATGTAAAAAATCTGACAGAAGTTGCTAAAATCGTAATAAAACCAGTTCGTAACCTTATTTTTCATTTCTTGTTGGTTCGCGAAAAAGGTGCCGTAACAGCCAACCCAGGAAGAATTTATTCGATATAATGAAGCAATAAAGTACACAGGGTCATGCTCTTAAAGTAACAGACATCAACAGTGCATTTTCGTTATAAAAAGATCGTATCGACGTAGATTCTATAATACACATTTTGAAAACAAATTGCATAGTCATGAATGACAATACTGACGAAATTGTCAATGTAATGCATGAATTTGATTCATCATTCATTTTCAATGCATGGCATTTTAAATTCAATCATAAAGAACCCATTTCTTTAGCGTCTGCGCTGTATTGTTTGGTTCACATGGCTGTATCTGTCGTCACGTGATTTCTATGGAGGCAGTGGTACTGTACTGTAGTGTAACAAAGAGAAGTATTCCTGCGCGGAGTTTGCCGTTCTTGAGTCCTTATTCCTTGAAGACCTAGAATTATCGTTATTTATGGATGGAAATTCTGGTATTTTAATTGATGATCTTGTTTTGATGTTGTCATTATTTGCAGACGACATGGTTTTGTTTGGCGACTCGCCTAATAATCTGCAAAATGCCTTGATTCTTTGTTACAATATCATAAAACATGGGGCCTTGAGGTAAATTCATCTAAAACCAAAGTTATGGTTATTAGAAAGAGAGGTCGAGTAAAGCAATTAAGACGTGACTTTGTATTACGACGGAAGTGTTTTAAAAATTGTAGATCATTTTAATTATTTAGGAACTGTGTTGAGCTTTAATGGTTATTTTAATCATCATAACGAATATTTAATAGGTAAAGCCTTAAAAGCGGTTAACTCATTGTTAAAACATTGTAGAAAATATCGTTTAAAACCAAAAACACTGTCTCAATTGTTCGATTCTTTTGTTGGGTCAATCTTGGGATTCTCTTCAATCTTTGATTCACCAAATCAATAACGATAGAAAAAGTACACTTGAATTTCTGTAGGAGAATCCTGAGAGTGAGAACTAGCACCACGTCTGCAGGTGTTTATGGTGATTTAGGTCGATATCCACTTTATGTAATGCGTTATTATAAAATTATTAAGTATTGTGTAAGATATTACAAATAGACAATATTATAATCAGGATACTTTATGTATTATCTTTGTCAGATTGTAACTTAGGGAAGAAAAACTGGGTGTCAAATGTTAAACACCTGTTAGATTATGATAACTTTGGATTTTCGATTGCTTTTACAAATACACCAACCATCTGCCTTAAATCGTTTCCAAAACTTTTAAAAAACAGAATCATTGAATGTTTCATACAAGAATGGCAATGTTCCCTTGAGTCTAGTTCATCTCTTTCAGAACTAAGATATTTTAAACCTTATTTTGAGTATGAACTATACTTAGACATTTTGCCACCAAATCTTAGATTCTTTTTGTCGAGAATGAGATTATCGGCACACTCTCTAAGGATACAGACAGGGCGTTACACCCAGAATGATATACATGTACCTCGAAATGAGAGATTTTGTATGTGTTGTACATCCCATGACGTTGAGGACGTTTATCATTTTATTTGTATTTGTAAAGCATTAAAACAAAATCAGAAAACAATATGTTATTGAGTATTACTATAAAAAACCGTCTGTTTTTAAGTTCAATGCTCTCATGTCTACAAATAATGAAGCTTAACTAAATAATTTGGCAAAATACATAAAAGCAGCATTGGAGACACGTCAACTATTATTAAGCGTTCATAATCATACACAACAATCTGAATTACCTTTGCTTTTACTAATTTCTTCACTCTTTGATATTCAAATATTGTTTTACGTGTTTAGTATAACTTTTCTTAAAAACCACATGGTATAATACTTTGTACAAACTATGTATTTGTACTATGTACTTGTTTAATAAAATATGTTCTGTTCTGTTCTGTAAGGCAAACTAATTGACTTGAATATATATCTTTTGAAAAGGCGGACCAAGTCTTAACAACCACTGGCCAATTTATTGTCTCATGGATAGATGGAAATATTGCCTGGGAACCAACCAAGCGGAGCGGTATGAAGCGAATGCTGATTCCCCAGAATGATGTATGGAAACCCGACATTGCTCTTCTAAACGGAGTTACAAAAGTAGCAGCAATGGGCTCCAAGTTCATGTTTATCGATATCGACTATAATGGAACGTGTGTGTGGAGACCGTATCAGATACTCGAGTCCAGGTGTAAAGTCGACATGACCAATTACCCGTACGACAAACAGACCTGCTATATAGTGGTGAGTAAAGCGAAACTAAACCCATAGTCCTGATTCTTATTATCAGTAATAGAAGCTGCATCTTTAAGTAGTTTCATTGTCGTAACGTTTAGGAACACATAATTACCTATGTAGGCGTATCTATGAACGTTGTTTGCAGTATTTCAACAACTATTCCATTATTCCTATTTTGATGGTTGTTGTTACAACTTCCTATTATTACAATTAACATCAACGTATTGTCAACACCATTAGTTTATGAACCGTAACTTCTGCATCAGTTCAAACTACTTCTTTAGAACAACATCAAAGATCAGTCTAGTGATCCAATCTCGGAAAACGCTGTCAGCCTCTTTTAGCTGGGAGAGAATTGTTATATCCAAAGGTTATGAACTTTGCATGTCGAACACAAACATCTTTTCCTATACACAAAGTCAATTAATGCAGAAAATAATGTCTTTTCAGTTCGGGTCCTTTTCCTCTAGTAACGAAGACATTTCGATCAATTTCTCTGGCGATGGTATGAAGATCCACGAGAGGTTCACAGACAACTCAGTATGGAAGCTCACCAAATATACATCGAACGAGGAAACATTGAACTTACAAAAGGTGATTCGGTTCACGTTAACGTTGAAGAGGAATCCTACTTACGTCACGTTTTACATCTCCATCCCACAAATCGTGCTGGCCTTTATTAACGTGTTTACCTTTACAATACCCACAGGCTCAGGCGAGAAGTCTGGCTTTGCTATCACCGTCTTTCTGTCTTTCGTGGTTGTTTTAATCGTTCTCAGCGAGTCAATGCCTGATACATCGGAAACGATATCCTTGCTTGCCGCCTATATATTCGTTATGTCAATACTGAGCGCATTGGCTACCAGTATTACAGTGGTTCAGATCCGTATATTGTCACTAAAACTATTTCAGTATCCGATACCACCGTCTGTAAAACGAGCTGTCGTCTTTACAAGGAAAGCAACGAAGAAAGTTTTATGTTTTACAAACAAAGACAAAAATTCAGTACAATGTATTGCTCCACGTGATGCTGCTTCTAAGATAACTGTTAAAGCAGGACAAGGGGACGCATTAGATAATGTTACAGAAAGGACTGACTCTCATGACAGATTTACACGTTACGGCAACAGGAGGTTTTCGTGGCTTGAGGACGATGACTTGTACAAGGCCCAAAGTTCCTCTTCGGGCGGATCGACAAGCTTGTCAAACCATACAGATGACTCGATGTACTTCGATAGAAATAGAGAGATATCTACCGGAGTAAGAAGGCTGTCTAGTGATAACGGTAAACTAGACGGTATTTCAAACATTGATTCCGATAATGGATCTGATATGTTCTCGGATGAAGAAGATATAGAAGAGTTGATACGGGACATTGAAAATATTGATCACGATGGTGTAAGGGAAGATCGCGATAGTATATGTGAGTCGACTAAAGGCTCTGTACATAGTATTCTTGAGAACAAAGATGGCGGCTCTATACAGTCCGTTGAAACTCCGAAAGATGCCACACTAGCAAACGATCTACTGGTAGAACAGGACAGAAATGACAACCTTAGTATTGCAGACGACGAGACAGAGTTGACTATACAACACAGACCTGACAAAGCTGCGAAACGTGTTACATTCAAGGATGACGAGGAAATACTGATCAATGGGTCAGATATGGAAGAAATCATGTCCAACTCTGAAAGATTCGAAGATGTCAAATCTTCAAATTCCGATTTACTGAGATCGAATACCAAAGCCGGAAACCTCCTTCAGAACGAGGTTGAGATAAACACGGACATACTACACAACGCTGACACTGTCGCAGAATTATTTCCCAATGTTAATGTGGACACTGACGACAGTGCTGTGAATACAGAGCTGGCTAGAACAGACCGACCATCGTCCTCAATGATGCGCACGAAGCCGGTTCTCTCTGGTAACCGGCCCTCCTCTCACCTGGCTCGACCTTTCTCAAGGACCGGCTCACGACAGGGTGACATGGCGAGATCAAATCTTGTTAGAACCGACTCGAGATTATCTAACTTAGATAATAGCATACACATTCCAAACATGGTCAATAATCCATTTACAGCACCAAGTATGGAGTTCCCCGGTGAAGAAAACCAACCATTTTCCCTGAATGGTAGAGAATCCAGATTATCAGTGTTTTACCCGGAAATGAATGCGGACCTGGATGTTTACGAATGGGAGAAGTGTGGTAAACATTACCTGGATGACGAGGAACAAACCGATGTAGATCACCATCTAGATGAGGATGACTCGGGAGGGGAGGGGGAGGAAGCTGTGATCACGTGGCAGCATGTAGTTGACTGTAGCGATGTGTACCTGTTTGTCGCGTATCTTGTTGTCACAACTCTATTTACACTGGCGTTTTTTCTCCCAATGCTCTCTTCGTGATTGTAGTATACGTTTGTTTGCCATACTATTTTTCTGAATGACATGCATAGTTCAGGCTACACCCTCATGACATTTTATTTACGGAGCACTTCACGCTTAGGGATTGTATTTATAACATATCAAGTATCAATATGATGTTAATCCTTTGACAAACTCATTTGGAAGACCATTCATTTTGTACAAAGACCAGCGCTTTGCTGTTTTAGATACTTGGACATTATCCCATAAGACACTTATATAATGCATAGTCCATATAGACGAAGGGTTCATCTGGAGAATCATTTCAAAAGGGAAAATCTGTTTGTTTGAAATTTGTCTGTTTCATATTAGATTATTTGAGTTATTACATCATTTTTGTTCCTAATACAGAGCTGTGTTTCGCATGTTTTTGAGCAAATAGATGGGCATGGAACATTCCTATAGAATAGATCTTTGAATCGTTGATTGAATAAAAAAAATGTTTAGATGAACAAAATAGAATAAAAGGTCATCAAGAATCTTTGTAAAGTCGATATGTTAATTTGCAACGTGTAAAATAAAATGAGTGCTTATGAAGAAATAACCGTAGCCTAAACAATACAAATCCCCTTTTGTTTTTATTAAATCAAATATGCTGAATCTTTTCGTGAAGGCACTATAGATGGTCTAATATGTCTATTGTTGTATGGAACAATGAAGGAGTCCGAGCAGTTAGTTAACACCTTCGCGTAATTTAGCAGGTCAGTAAAAGTGTTCCCTGCTCCTTCCAGTTTCTTGACAATACAATGTGTGCATACACCCTGCGTACTAGCAGCTATATGGCGTTGATAAAGGGAGATAACTGTCAATATTTTAGATTTTCTATTGCGTTCTCGTCGCCCGTGATGCGTTTTTCTATACAGCAAGTTGTCTTTTCACCATGTGGTTTGGTAAATAGTTGATAAAATTGTAATTAGGTATGAAATGTACATTGTAACTTGTCTGTATATCAGCACGTGACCAAGAGTGGACGCGTACCCTCCTATGACAAGTTTGACAAACGACACTGAGACTTAACAACAGTCCCCTCGCCCACCCCATCATAATGATGTCCAGCAGGTTCGTCTGGTACGACGCTCAGCCACGTTGTATTCTTCTGCAGTCCTACGTACAACCCTGGTCCTCTTAGTACAGTCAGGACAGTATCATCATTAGCGCATATCATCGATAAAGGGCGAGTACGGCTAGCAGTTTCTTCTTGACCAGATGCATACAGTAAACAAATTTTTGAAAACCACTGAAATATATACAAGATTAGAGTTGTCAGTTTAGGTTATTGGTTGATTATTACAGGTACGTATTATTAGGGATTACAGCTTTCAACAGTATTTCAGTTATATTTTAGCCTTAAACAAGATGGCAAATAGTAAAATAAGGTTTTCAACCAATAATGAAGATAAAACTGAAATTTCATTATTTAAAGCAAACAATTACAACTATAAAGTCTTCTTTTGTGTACAGCGTTTGTATCAATCATTATAATAAAATAGTCAATACTTGTTTTATAGAAAGGTTTTAATACTTGTATTAAAATAAATTTTCAATTACTTTTGTACTTGTTATGGGGATGAGTGTAAATACTTTCCAGATAATACAAACAAGCACAGCGTATTTAAGAGCTTTCCTTCTATCCATATACTAAACAATAACTTTCCAAATTCATGTTTTAAGGCAATCTCTCGAATGGGACTGTTTCAAAGAAAAAGGTATGTAATCAGACTCATAAGAACGGTATCCAAAAAGGTTATTAGATAGGAACAATATTAAACTTGGAACTATTCATTATAAAGATAGACAAAATGAATATTGCCATAGTGAAAGTATATTACTCTTTTCAATTGCTTTTATAATTATAAAGGGGATGTATGTAAATGTTCGCCATTGGAAATTGGAAATGGATTCTTACATTCAGACCAAACTGTATCTTTTTGTGAGACGTGCATGTTATATTCACAAGTTAGAGGTTCAATGCGCATTCAGAAATTTCAGCTTTAATAGAATAGGAACAAGTTGGTTAAGTAACATGTAAATGGATGTATTTGCATAAGAATAATAATATACAAATGTATAAATCTGAAGCAAAAGTTAAATATTATCACATGTCTCGTCAATGGAGGTGTCAATGAGATGATTCCAATGATGCGCTACATTGTAATGTTGCTTTTCTAAATATTGAAAGAAGAGCGATTGTTGTGTTTAACTTGTACAAAATTAATTCTAAACATAAGATGTCAAGTAAACAACTACCCTGGTTTTGTTAAAGGAAATCCATACGTTTTATATAGCCTTTGTGTAAAACTAAACAATGTATTGGTTTAAAATCAAACAATATGAAATGTTTAATTTCTTATTCAAAAACCCTTAAGTGTTCTGACGAAGGTAGCATTTTGAAGGGTTCATTACGTCTGTTTAATTCGAATAGAGACATGAGTAATTACTTAACTGTTTAGCCAACGAATTGTGTTAATGATTCTTGATAATATATAATCAATTGACAAGTATTTTAGACATGAACCAATAAATAAATACACTGCTTGACCAACATTAAGCCAAACACCTTACAGAGACGAAAATAACACACACACAGTCAACCCAGCATATATACGGACAGATGGACTGGCAGACAGAGAAAAAACTGATTTCTTTCTTACAAAAAATGAATTGCTATGTTTTCTTTTTTAGAACAAACAAACGTCACTGTTTCACATCTTAAAAATGTAAACCTAAATTTTCTATTTACTTGATAAGCACAAATTGACCACAATAGCTTGGACACTGAAAGTGTTTTAAAGTTGGAAATCTTGAAAACCAGACAGGTGTAAATAGTTCTTTAGTTCGATATAACCCCAGAGCTTACCCTTATCTGACCCGAGGACTAAGAAAACAATGGCCTCGGCAATGGCCCATTGGTTCAATTCTTGACAGTTACCTGTCTCATAAAAACGGTGAACCCAGACACTTTAGGATTTTCTCAAAATCTCGTGATCTAGAGCGCAAGGTTTTTGCAAAGTTTTGTAACTCTAATAAACAATCGCAATCCCCTCAATACCGGTCTCTAAGAGAAACATGATTATACGTCTTTGTCCGTTTTAAAGTGCCATTGATTTGACTTAATCAATCGACATGCCATCTAACGCATGCCTAGCATACATCCTAAGGAAATCTGTGTTCCGTAATTAATGGCTGATCCGAATTGGATTCCTAATTATGCCTGGAAAATCTGTTGCCATGGAAACTGAATTCCCATTCTCAATTAGAAACATGAACTAGCGCAATAAAACAGAGAGCATTACAGACGTCCTGTCCCACGGGATATTGACTTTCCGAAGTTCGTCTGCAATATGAGATTTTCCGTGGAACATTCTCATCATTGTCATAAACAGGCTTGAAATCCAAGCAATGCATGTGTGTGAGAGAGGAGGGAGAGGGGGACAGAGAGAGAGAGAGAGAGAGAGAGAGAGAGAGAGAGAGAGAGAGAGAGAGAGAGAGAGAGAGAGAGAGAGAGAGAGAGAGAGAGAGAGAGAGAGAGAGAGAGAGAGAGAGAGAGAGAGAGAGAGAGGAGAGAGAGAGAGAGAGAGAGAGAGAGAGAGAGAGAGAGAGAGAGAGAGAGAGAG